>CM053745.1:50737480-50756399 GCA_028658305.1 Pachyuromys duprasi
GGAATGGAGATTTGGTGCCTCCTTCTGTGCTAGGGGCTGTGCACCATGGTCTGAGATGATATTTGGGGCACACACAGTGGGTTTGGGTTGGTGTGCATCCATTGTATGCAGGCCTGTCTGAAATGGTGCCAGAGGCCTTCTCTGTCTGGCCCGTGGACAGACACCCGAACTGGGGTTTTTGCTGGCGGATGAGTGCAGCTTTCGCCCTCAGTGTGTGGTCTTGTCAAGATGGTCCCAGGATCCTCTCAGCCGTGGGTTGAGACAGAACTTGGGTTCTTCCCAGATCCGCAGGCGGACTCACACACTGACTGAGTTTTTGCTGGTGGAAGCGTTAGGCGATCGCCCCTGCAGTGTGCGGACTGGTCTAAATGGTCCCCCAATCCACTCAGTCTGGTGTGGTTCCGATGATTGGTCCGAGCCTGCAGCACAACTGCAGGTCGAAGCAGAACCCGGGTGCAGTGTGAGCTCGCAGGGTGCAGTTGAGTGAAAATGGCACCTGGCTCCTCCTGAGACTGCCCACGAGACTGTGAGATCCAGTCTACAATGGTGGGTGCGGGCACCCAGCGAGGCTGCTTGTCCAAATCAGAGCTGTGCGCCACTGGTCACCAGGAAATTTCTCCAGGTAATAACTGGGTGTCCCTAGGGTTTTCCCACTTGATTTTCTCACCGTAGGAGTTCCGCTCACCTGGCACTCACAATGCTGGCATTTTAGGTCCCAGAGTTCAGTCTCCTGGTCTCTGCTTTGTTTCTGCTCTCCTACTCCTCAGACACAGTGTTCTCTTGTGGCAGCCATCTTGGATCCCCCCTGAAAATCCTATTGGATGTTTTATAAACACATAAAACTCATATTCAAGAAGAATACTCTGTTATGAATGCAATCCAGTATTCACACTCTTAGCATATAATAAGTAAAACCATAGATCTGGTTTCCATACTGAACTCTATCATATCCTATTCTCTCTTATGCAGTAAATACCTACAATTAGAACATTAAAGTATACCATTACTACTTTTTCAAAATGTATCAGAGTATCCCTTCTTCTTGACATTACCTTACCTGCAGTTAGATGTTCATCAGCTTTCCTTAACAAGCCCATGGACACAAATTCCATAAACTCAGCCAACAACTTAACCAACACAGAAGGAAAGTATTTCCAAATAAAATAATAGTATGTACATAAACTTCTTAATTCATTAACTCTTCCTAAAGTACTCCAGAATGAATAAGAGTGAAAAGAAAGTGGCTTATTTATCATCTTTTAAACAATATTAAAAATATTGATGAATTGATTCATCTAACGATTATCTACTACAACCATAATGACGCACACTGTCTGATAGTTTATAAAAAGTTTTGTTTTATTTGTTTTTCCTTGATATTCAGCACAGACTATAATGCACATCTTTATAGACAGTTCAACATGTCAATGCTCTGTGAAAGTCATAACCAATGATAAAGAATGGTACTTTTAGAAATAAAACAATTTACTGAAAGTAGACATTTTTCATTCAATATCTTCTGAACATGGTTAATTTTCTATCATCTGCACCCAGATATTTTCTACTTATCAAGCTCCACCTCTTTCTTTCACTGTGTCATCAGAAAACAAACAAGCAAAATCACACAGCAACCAAAACCCAAACAAAATAAACAATAGAACAAGGAAAAAATGTTAAGGAAGGAAGAGCTCATACACATGCAGAGACACACAGCATAGAGAAATTGCATAAAGGTACAAAACTAGCAACATTTAAAAGTGCTCAGACAAAAAATAAATATGAGACCAAAGAAATATTCAACCATTGAGTTTGTGTTTTGTTTGCTTTCTTTAGCTGGGCATGAGGCCTTCTTTTAAATGTGGTTGGTATATCCAGGGAGACCTTAGGGGAGAAAAATATGGTTTTGGTTTTTGGTTGTTTGTTTGTTTGTTTGTTTGTTAGTTTTTTTGTTTTGGAAAGCAGTGGTAAATTCCAAAAACCATTTTGGTTAGGATGGAACATTATGTCCCATTCCCCTTCTCAATTCTGGGACCTCATCTGGCTTAGGACTATGCATGCTTTCACCATCTCTGTGAGTCCATATGTGTGCCATTCCTGTTGCATATAGAAGGCATTGCTTTCTTGGTGGATTCTATCCCCACTGGCTCTTACAATCCTTCTGCTCTACTTTCTCAAAGATCTCTGGGGATAAATCCCTTCAAAAATCTAAGGGAAAAGATTTGATGAAGACTTCCTACTTAAAACTGGGTGTTCCAAGGTCTCTCACTCTCTGTATATTGTACAGCTGTGTATTTGTTTCCATTTATTTCAGGTGGAACTTTTTCTGATAATGGCTGAGCTAAACAGTGCTCTATGGGTATAGTAGAATTAGGGGTTATGATATTGCTACATCTCTTAGTGAAATAATATTGGGGTTTCTCTTAGATGCATGGCCTATATGGTCATGTTCGTGGGCATCTGACAGGCGTAAGGAATGGGTTCTATCTCATAGACTGTGTTTAATAACAATCAGTGGTTGATAACTCCCATATCCTTCATGACACTATTGTAGCTGTTTATTGCATAGAAAGGTCATCATTTTAGATTAGAAGATTTATGATTGCATTGGTATTTACTTTTTATTCTGGTATTGTGCAGAGTTCTTTCACTACTCTGAACTCTAATCAATAAGACACAAGGGTCTAGTTAGACACAAACTTTATTTCTCTCTATTCAATGAGATGTGTAGAGGCTACTTTCACCAACAAGACTTTGTCACTTGTTTTGAAGAATGATTGCTAAAGTTTTCACTAGCCTGTATTATTTGAGAGATTCCATAGGTTTCTTCTGGTTAGAATTCATTTATATGTAACTCACTCCATGAAATGAAAGCTTCATTTGGTGGCAAGAGATTTCTAGTTAGGGAATTGTCTCTCAATTATTTGGATATTCCATTTCAATATCACATATATCATATATATATATATATATATATATGATTGTGTCATGTCTAAGCCTTAAAATGTAATATTAACATATGGGTAAATATTTGCAAAAATGTCTTATTGAATCTGGGTTACTGTACTAAGAATTTAAATCATTTTAAAAATAATTTTATTTATTTTTTTAGACACAGTATGAATATATATTTGCAAAAATATATGGATAATAAAGATTGACAACAGTATGATTTCAGCATAAATAGCACTCCCTAAACAAGATATTATCAACTTCATGTGAAGTAAAGAAAGGTGTATAAATGTGCAAAGACACACAAGGACACTCGCCATTAAATTACATGAAATGGGTGATGGCATACAAGGAACTTTCAAAGAGTAAAGATGGAAGTTTTAGAAAAATGAAGTTGCAGAAGTCATACAGATCACTTTGTATCCCAGCTGTAGCCCTCTCCTCATTTCCTCCTGGTCCTACCTTTCCTGCCTCTTTCCCCACTATGTCCCTTCCGTAGAGTACTGATAGGATGAAGTCCTTCTTCCCTACTATCTGACCTTAGCCTACTATGGTTCATCAGTACTGTCTGGCTCCTCTTTCTCTGTGGCCTAGTTGGACCACCTTGCCAGGAGTTGGTGATCAAAGATCCAGCTATTTAGTCCATGTCAGAGACAGTCCTGTTCCCCTTACGAGGGAACCCACATGAGACTGAGCAGCCTATATGGTAATCAAAGAAGGGGGTCTAGGTCCTCTCCATGCATAGTCACTAAGGTTTTTCTTCTTCTTTTTAATGAATAAGAAAATGAAAAAAAATAATTTTAAATGATTTTTCCATTTACCAATGAATTTCAAGATGAGTAGTAAGATGAGAGAAAACATGCTCTTTAATGTGAAAAAAATCAAAACATTAAATATGTGATAAAATGTGACCTTCATATGAAAAAAAATTGTTCACTGGTAGAGACAGAAATCTGTAAAAGCATTTGTAAAACAGTACTAATTGTGGATGATGCATAATTAAGATAAACAGACCTTGTCTTGGCAGCATAGCTTTATCAGTATACATGGCGAATAAACACAAAGATATAAATTCAAACTCTCACACCCATGTAAAGCCCTGGTGTACCTTTACATACCTGTAATCCCAGGACATCAGAGACAAAGATAAAAACATCACTAGGAAGTCTTGCTAGAAAGCCAGTGTAGCTGAACTGGTGAGCTTCAGGTTCAATAAGAGTCTGTCTCAAAAAATAAGGTGGAAAATGAGTGATAAAAGATACTTAAAATCATTCTCTGAACTCCACTAACAAACACAGTGGCATACACACACCCACACATACACACACAGAGACACACACATACACACACACCCCACATATACACACACCACATACACATCACAGACATCACACACATACACACACATACCGCACACATACACACCCCAAACATACATACACCATATACACATCACATACATACACACATCACACACACACCACACACACATACACACACCACATACACATCACACACATACACACATACCGCACACATACACACCCCAAACAAACATACACCATATACACATCACACACACACATACACATACCACATACACATCACACACACATATACACACCACTTACACATCACACATACACATACATACCCCACACATACACACACACCCCACACAAATACACACCACATACACATCACACACACATATACACACACCACATACACATACCACATACACATCACACATACACACAACCCACACATACACACACCACATACACACACACATACACAAACCACATACATATCACACACACACAATCCACACATACACACACCACATACACACACGTACACACACCCCACATATACACATACCACATACACATCACACACACACACCACACACACATCACACACACACACACACAAACACCCCCTCCCACACATACACACACCTCATACACATCACACACATATACACACACATACACATACCCACATACCACATACACATCACACACTCACAAATACACACACACACATACACACACCACATACACATCACACACACACACACACACACACAAAAGTTATGAAGTCCTTGTTCTCACAGATAAACACTAGGGAATCCAGGAACATTAAACTCACAAGAATGTCTCCTAGATAGAGGACATAAAATTCCTACTTTCCAAACAAAAACCTGAGAGTGGGTGTTGTTAATGACTTGGTGACCTTTGTTATCTGTAGAGTCAGACCTCAAGCAAATACCACAGTATGTTTATCCAAAACTCTCCCTACCTAGATATTTATCTTTCTCCCGGTTAATAGAATCCCTCCTTAGAGGAGGAAGCCATACACACTTTGTATTCTGCTGATCTCTATGCTATTTCTAACAGAGACCATTCTTGGTCCTAGGACTTTGAGCTATAAAAACCATCTTCATGGCCACATGTACTTTGGAAAGGATTTATATGTAGCCATGGCTTAAGCTGTATTGTGCACCTGGAATTGGTATGATTGTTGTGTGGAAAGTTTTCTCTAATTTGTACTGTTTAAGAATGCTCAATCCAGAAAGGCAAAACAGATTGACATCAGAAGAAGAAAACAGGAAATAAGCTAGGAGCCTGTCACAGAAGCCACCGGAAAGGCTCTGCCCTGCACAATATCAAAGCAGATGCTGAGACTTATGGCCAACTGTTGGGCAGAGTGCATGGAATCTTATGAAAGATGTGAGAAATAGTAAGATAAGGAGAGGAGAGGAGCTCCACAAGGAGAGCAACAGAACCAAAATTCCGAGCACAGGAGTCTTTCCTGATACTGATACTCCAACCAAGTACCATGCATGGAAATAACCTGAAACCCCTGCACAGATGTAGCCTATGGCAGTTCAGTATCCAAATGGATTCCATAATAATGGGAACAGGGACTGTGTCTGACATAAACTGATGGGCCTGCTCTTTGATCACCTCACCCTGATGGGGGAGCAGCCTTACCAGGCCACAGAGGAAGACAATGCAGCCACTCCTGATGAGACCTAATAGACCAGGATCAGGAGGAAGGAAAAGAAAACCTCCCCTATCAATGGACTTGGGGAGGGCCATGTGTGAAGAAGGAGGAGGGAAGGTGGGATTGGGGAGGTTATGGGGGAGGCTAGAAAGTGAATAAAATGTAATTAATAAAAAAAATGCTTACAATAAGCTGCCTGGCATTAGACTTTCTAGATTATGACTATGTCAGGCTGGATCAGATTTTTCTTTTTCCTTTGAGGTTCATTTTGCTGCTCATTGTGATGCTGGCTGGGAGCCTTTCCACACACACACACACACACACACACACAGCTCCGAGACAAAGAAATTACAGATAAAACATCATTTGAATCCTCAGTAGATATATTAGCTGACCAACTCATTAAATGAGTAATCTACTTATAGCAATATAGTTTTAAAAAGGTTGTTATTTGTGTAGCATAGGCAAACTGTATGGTTGAACTTAAAAGAACCTGACTGAAACAGCAAGAGTATCTTAACTGTTCGCTGTATAAAACTGATCAAAAGTGTTTCTGTAAGATGGGCAGAAGAGAGAGCGAAGAATATCACTAGGACATGTGATTGCATAAGATGTTAAAGATGCTTCACAAAACTTCATCTTATTTGAAGACGCAGTCCACAGAACAGTCTTTGGAACTGTACATCTGACAGAGGATGAATGTCTAAAATATACAAGGAACTTGAAAGGACATAAAGACCACTCAACAAACAAACAAACAACAACATCAACAAAAAAGCCGGTGTACCTACCTAGCAAATTAGTGGGCAGCTCTCAAAACCTGAATTACGAATAACCAATAAATATTAAAAATCCTTATCCACCAGTAAAATGCACATCAAAAATTACACACACACACAACACACACACACACACACACACACACACACACACATACATACGCACAGACGTAACAACAAATAAGGAAATAAGAAGCCATGAATTAAAAGAGAGCTGCTGAAAGTACATGGGAAAGTATGGAAGGAGGAACGGAGAGAGAGGAATGAGATGGTTATAGTATAAGCTGAGAGTGTCCATTATCAGAAAAATAACAATAATAGAAAAACAAATAACAAACTCTAATTAGGATGTGGGTAAAAAGAAACATTTATATACTATGGAATATACACTGACTACTCATTATGAAAATCAGTGTTTAGGACCCTGATAATATTAAAAGCAGACCTAACATACAACCTACATGTGACACTTATGTGAATGTGCCCAAATGTTTTGAATCAGAATACTGTGGGGACCCTTGCAAATATATGTCTACTGCAGAACTACTAACAGAAGCCAATCTGAAAAATCAGCTTATATGTCCATCAACAGATGACTGGATAAAAAAGCCAAACTAGCTTCTTACTGTGAAGAAAACAGAAAGTGGCTGCAATCATGGGGGTTTCACCTTGAGACCTCAGCATCAGATGAAACCTTTCCTAATGTCTTTGCTTTCTTTTTAGGATTTCAAACATGAACACTGTGAGGACATAAACACACAAACAAAAAAGGTATTACATTCGTACCACTGAATTGCTAAAATGAATGTCAAACAAAAAACAATATACCTTAAATGTGTCACATCCATTAAATACTAATGAAAGTAGTTTGTTATATATTACAAATACGATAGATTGCAATAAAATGCATTTAATCAAGACAAACAGAATCATTTAAAAATCCATCTTAAGAAATTTAGTTTAATATAAGCTCTATTTTAATTAGTACATCAAATTAAAACTCTTAACTGCAATTATAGTTTGCCTAAAATCAACAACAAAATAACCTCATATTTACTTTTACGTTTTCACCTTTAAATAAATCTATATTAAGCATATTATAATTTGTATCAGAGATCTTTTATGTGTATTTAACAAAATAATGACATCAATTAGTTATTTCTTGCCAAATATAATAAACAGAATGAAAAACAAAATAATGGCTGCAAAATTCAAATACTAAAAGTTGTACATGTTTTTAATTTTCTCAGATTAGGCGATGAGAAGAGAGCTTGTCCCAAGCCTTTCTAGTTCTTTATGAACTATATCTGACTGGTTCAACTGTTCTATTCTGGCCGAAACTCCTCTCTAAGCAGAGTGATTAAAACTGGCCTCTTATAATCAATCTCTGGGCAGAGTAGAGAATCTTATTAAAGAAGGGGAGATAGTAAGACCTGGACAGGACAGGAGCTCCACAAAGAGAGTAAAATATCCAAACAATCTGGGCACAGGGGTCTTTTCTGAGGCTGATACTACAATCAAGGACCATTCATGGATATAACCTAGATAACCTAGAACCCCTGCTCAGATGTAGCCCGTGACAGCTCAGTAAAAAAGTGTTTTCCCTAGTAAGGGGAACGGGGACTGTTTCTGACATGAACCAGTGGCTGGCTCTTTGATCACCTCCACCAGAGGGGAGAGCAGCCTCCCAGGCCACAAAGGAGGTCAATGCAGCCGATCCTGATGAGAGCTGATAGGCCAGGGTCAGAAGGAGGCTGGGGAGGTGGGGATGGGGGGTGGGGAGGACCTCCCCTATCAGTGGACTTGGAGAGATGAATGGGAAGAGATGAGGGAGGGAAGGTGGGATTGGGAAGGAATGAAGGAGGGGGCTACAGCTGGGATACAGAGTGAAAACACTATAATTAATATAAAAATAATATAAAAACTCTAGTTTCTCTTGGCTTTTGACTGAATTACTCTGCCTGGATTTAAAGCAATTCCAATAATATGTTTTAACTTTCTAAATCCTTCTCATTCTTTGGTTCATTTTCTCTTTACTTGTCTCTAGTAGGTTTTCTCTGCAACTTGTCTCTGTAAACCTCTCCTGGTTTTTAAAAAATGAATGAATGAAAAGAAAAACTCTCTCTCTCATGCTGGGTTGCCCTTATATAGCCTCTATTTCTTATTCTGTTCTCATGAGAATTGGGGGTGCCTT
The DNA here is from genome assembly GCA_028658305.1 of Pachyuromys duprasi. Lineage (NCBI taxonomy): Eukaryota > Metazoa > Chordata > Mammalia > Rodentia > Muridae > Pachyuromys > Pachyuromys duprasi. The sequence goes on from CM053745.1 coordinate 50,746,418, forward strand.
GTGTTCGACTCATTCTGTCATATCTGTTCCTGATTCATTACTCTGTCTGCCTGTCAATTAGGCCTCACTTTCAAACATGGCTGGTTCATTCTGTAAAGTAACTTTACTTTCATTATTTGCGGCTGGAGGAAGGTGTATACTAAGGGCATGTCTGTATTGCAACCAGATCATAATATAATCCAGAACATGTCTGCCTTCCAGCCGAATCACATAGACCTAGAAGGTCTTTGAATGTGTTACCTTCTCTGTGTTAGTTGGATTAAAATTTATGCCAGCCTAGCACCTGGGCCTCGGCCTAAAGCATACTAGCTGCTATTCGAAGAAATGACACCCCAGTCTTCCATCTGGAAGCAGAGTTCCTGGCGCCAGCTGAAATCCAGACCTGACCGAATAGAGAGCTACATATTTTGACTAATTTTCCAAGTTTGTTGAAAACATTCAAAGACACAGAAACTCATCAGAAGAAAGACAGTGAAAAAGTAGCAAGTTTGTCAAGTTTGAAGAGCTTATGTGTTCAAGGGGTTTAGGTGTGCAAGACTACACGTTAGAAAACCTGGCATAACACTTAATATATAGTCCTGCATTGTTCCAATGATGTGCTCAGTTGCAATTAGAAAGCTTTTATGTATTGTAAGTATGAAAATAGCTGTCATATTTAAAGTGTCAATAATGTTTATACTTTTAAAAGAGTTCTTCTACAACTATGATGGATACATTTGTTATCTCAGCAATTGGGAGGCTTTAGGCAGGAGGATTAGTTTTGAGGCCAGCCTGGATTATGTAACAGTATCTGGGTTAAAAAAAAATTGTCTACAGAGAGCAAACAAAGGTTTTGTCCCTGGGTTGCTGTTCACCTCCTTCCAATAGTCCCACCTGGCTAGGAGGTTATCACTTCAGTCTTCATGTGTCCACCCCCTGCCTTTTAGTTAGGAGTATCAACTAGAGTCACACACCTCCCAAAGAGCCTACCCTGTCCCAGGTCTCCAGCTTGACAAGAGATGCTGACCCTCATCCACTTCAGCTGTCTATTCTATTTCCCCTTCTGAGTGACATTCTGACACCCTCCCTTGGGCCCTCCTTGTTACTTGGCTTCTTTGGGTCTGTGGATTGTAGTCTTTTCATCCTGTACTATAGGTCTAATAACCATTTGCAAGTGAGTACATACTATGTGCATATTTCTGAGTCTAGGTTACCTCACTTAGGATGATATTATAGTATCATCCATTTGCCTGCAAATATTCTGATTTCTTTGTTTTTAATAGCTGAATAGTATTCCATTATGTAAATGTACCATAGGTTCTATATCAATTCTTCCATTGAGAGATATATAGGTTGTTTCCAGTATTTAGCTATTATAAATAAAGCTGATATGAACATAACTGAGCAAGTGTCCTGGTTGTAGGGTGAAACATCTTTTAGGTATATGCCCAGGAATGGATAGCATGGTGCTGAGGTTCAACTAGTCCCAATTTTTTGAGAAAGTGCCAGATTGACTTCTAGAGATGTTGTACAAGTTTGCACTCCCACCCGCAACAGAGGAGTGTCCTGTCTGCCTGTCTCCACATCCTCACCAGCATGTACTGTCACTTGAGCTTTTGATCTTAGCCATTCTGAGTGATAATAACATGGAATCTTAGAGTCATTTTGATTTGCATTTCTCTTATAGATAAGGGCACCGAGCATTTCTTTAAGTGCTTCTCAGCCATTTGAGATTCCTCTATTGTGAATTCTCAGTTTAGCTATGTACCCCCATTTTTAAATTAGATTATTTGATATGTTGATGTTTGAATTCTTATGTCCTTTGAATATTTTGGATATTAGCCCTCTGCCTGATGGAGGGTTGGTAAGATCTTTTCCCAAGCTGTGGGCTGACATTTTGTTCTATTGAAAGTGTCCTTTGACTTACAGAAGTTTCTCAGTTTCATGAGATCTAATTTATTAATTGTTGATCTCAGAGTATGTGCTGTTGGTGTTCTTTTCAGGAAACTTCTTCCATGCCAATGAGTTTCAAGCTTTTCCCTATTTTGACTCTAATAAACTTAGAGTCTCAGGTTGGTTTTTTTTTGTTTTATTTCTCTATTTTTATATTAACTACAGTTTATTCACTTTTTATAACCACTCTAGCCCCCTCTTTAACTCCCTTCCAGTCCCACCCCTCTCCTGAATCTCCTCCTGTTCCCCTCTCTAAGTCCACTGATAGAGGAGGACTTCCTCCCTTCCATCTGACTCTAGCTTATCAGGTCTCATCAGAACTGGCTGCATTGTCCTCCTCTGTGGCCTGGCAAGGCTGGTCCTACCTCAGGGGAGGGTTTCAAAGAGCCAGCCACTGAGTTAATGTCGGGGACAGTCCCTGTTTCCCTTACTAGGGAACCCACTTGGATACTGAGATGCCGTGGGCTACATGTGAGTAGGGGTTCTAGGTTGTCTCCATAAATGGGTCTTGGTTGGAGTATCAGTCTCAGAAAAGACTCCTGGTTCTGTTGTTCTCCTTCTGGAGCTCCTGTCCTCTCCAGGACTTACTATCTCCCCCTTCTTTCATAAGATTCCCTACACTTTGCCCAAAGTTTGGATATGAGTCTCAGCATCTGCTTTGATACACTGATGGGTAATGTCTGATTTTATTTCAAAGTCTTTGATACACTTGGACTTGAGTTTTGTGCAGGGTCATAAATATGGGTCTATTTTCATTCTTGTAGATGGAGACATCCAGTTAGACCAACACAATTTGTTGGAGATACTTTCCGTTTTTGATTGTATGATTTTGGCTTCTTTGTCAAAAATGAAGTGCCAGAAGGAGAGTAGGTTTACTTCTGGGTCTTCAGTTTGCCTCCATTGATCCACTTCTTTGTTTCTATGCCAATATCAGGCAGTTTTATTACTACTGGTCTGTAGTATAGCTTGACATCTGGGATATTGATATTGCTAGAACTTAACTTTTATTGTACAGATTGTTTTGGCTATCCTGGGTCTTTTATTTTTTCATATGAATTTAATGGTTACTCTCTCCAGGTTTGTAAAGAATTTGTGTTGGAATTTTGGTGGGGATTGCATTGAATATGTGGATGGCTTTTGGCAGAATGGTCATTTTTAATAGTTAATCCTACTGATCCATGAGAATGAGAGCTCCTTCCATCTTTTAAAATCTTCTTCAATTTCTTTCTTCAAATACTTGAAGTTTTAAAAATATATATATAGTTCTTTCACTGGCTTGGCTAGAGTTATGCCAAGATATTTTATATTATTTGTTGGTATTGTGAAGAGTGTTGTTTCCCTAATTTCTTTCTCAGCCCTTTGGTCCCTTTTATAAAGGAAGGCTACTGACTCTTTGGAGTGAGTATTTCATCCAGACACTTTGCTGAAGGTGTTTATCAGGCACAAGAGTTCTCTATTAGAATCTTGGTGGTCACTTATATATGCTAACATATCATCTACGAATAGAGATACTTTGAATTCTTCTCTTCCAATTCCTTTACTTGTCTTATTGCTCTTGCTAAAACTTCAAGTACTGTATTGAAAAGATATAGTGAGAGTGGGTAGCCTTGTCTTTTCCCTTATTTTAGTGGGAAGGCATTAAATTTCTTTCCATTTAACTTGAAGTTGGCTATTTGTTTACTCTGTATTGCCTTTATTGTGTTTAGGTATGTGCCTTGTATCCGTGATCTCCCCAAGACTGTAAACATGAAGGGGTTGTAGATTTTAGTCAAAGGCCTTTTCAGCATTTAATGAGAAGATCATGTGATTTTTTTTCTTTCAGTTTGTTTCTATGGTGGATTATGTTGATGGACTTTCATATGTCAAACCATCCCTGTATTCCTGGGATAAAGCTGACTTGATCATAGTGGATGATATTTTTGATGTGTTCCTAGATTCAGTTTGCAAGTATTTTATTTAGTATTTTTTCATCAGGGTTCATAAGGAGAGTAATCTGAAATTCTCTTTCATTTTGGACCTTTTTTGTGGTTTAGGCATCAGGGTGATCCAAATATTACTCTGCCTTCAGGAAGTACCAGACTAAAGAGGGAAGAAAGATTGAGGGAATGTCCAAACAATGATTGGAGTAACCTGAGACTCAACCTATGCTAGAGGGCCAGGCCCTAACACTATTGATAATGCTTTACAATTCTTGCAGACAGGTGCCTAACATGAATGTCCTCTGAGAGACCCCACCTAACATTGGATTGAGACAAATAGCTGGACTTGCACCCAAGCATGTGGTGGCGTTCTGGAGGTCCTATGAAAGCACTGGAGAAAAGATGGAAAGATGTGAAGGGCACAGAAACCCCACAAGAAGGCCAACAGAGATAACTAACAACTAACTCATGAGGGCTTATAAAGACTGAGACATCAACTAAAGAATATGCATGGTGTGGACCTAGGTCTCCTGCACATATGTGGCTGATAAATGGTTTGCTCTTCATATTGGACACCTGAAGAGTGGAGGTAGAGGGCCATTTCTGACATGAACTCTATTGCTACTGCTTCTGGATCACTTCCCTCTGGAAGCACTTCTTTGCTTGAGCATATCCTCAGAGATATGTTCTGATTTATGATTTTCATAGGAATTGAAATATAAAGCATTGAGTCTATTTTTTTCCTTAAATGAATTTATTTAGTGTCTTTATCATTAAGGGTTTTCACGTGCCCCATGGCAAATTATATTTTCTTAGGAAAACTTATAAAATGTTGGAGATATTCCTTTCTTTGCCAGCCCTTTTTATTTATTTTTATTTTTTAATATTAGTTACAGTTTATTAACTTTGTATCCCTGCTGTATCCCGCTCCCTCATTCCCTCCCAGTTCCGCCCTCCCTCATCTCCTCCCTGCCATTTTCTAAGTCCACTGATGGGGGAGGTCCTCCTTCCCTTCCATCTGACCCTAGCCTATCAGGTATCTTCAGGACTGGCTGCAATGTCCTCCTCTTGCCTAGCAAAGCTATCCCTCCCTCAGGGTGTGTGTGTGTGGGGGTGGGGGGGGCAAAGAGCCAGCCATTGAGTTCATGTCAGAAATAGTCCCTTCATGTCAGAAATAGTACCCTTACTAGGGTACTCACTTGGATACTGAGTTATCATGTGCTACATCTGAGCAGAGGTTCTAGGTTATATCCATACATGGTCCTTGGTTGGAGAAACAGTCTCATAAAAGACCCTTGTGCCCAGATATATTTGGTCCTTGTGGAGCTCCTGTCCTCACCATATCATAATAATTCCCCCTTCTTGAGTCTATGTTTAATGTTAAAACAAATATGTTAGAATTTGCCAAATTTCAAGCATAGACATAGAACAAATAAGAATAGTTGATGACATTTTGAACTGGAGAATGAATAGCAATATATTGCTTCCATTTAAATAAAAGTCAAAAAGTGGAGCTAATTTGGTAAGACGTAGGGAAGTGATTAATTAATTTTGAAATTTTTGAATTCAAATTGTTCTTTATAATTACCTTTCACAACTGTGCCTGCCTATTATCGAAATCTTGAGTTTTAAAACTGATAAAATGGTTGTCAGAATAATTATAATAAGGAGTTCCTTGGAGGAAAAAGAGAAGTATATAAATTATCATGCAAGTCTATAAATATGAAAGTGATCTGTTCTTATGTGCTATTTCCCTCCCAAGAAATTCACTGTTCTGGCAGTCAATTTACATTCTCACAATCTGGCATATTCTTAACTATTTGAGAATTAAATCACAGTATGCCATGTTGGCTTGCCTAAAAAGTATTTGGAAATAGCATCACAGCCTGAATATCTGGCTAGTCATAGGTTACTGGAAACCATAATATAGCTAGAAAATATGGCCCATCCTACATATTTAGAAATTAAATCAGAGCATAATAACTTGGCAGATCTAAAATGATCTTGGAAAGTCAGCACAGTGGAGTGATTTGGAAGAGCTTTAAGTATCTGGAGCAGCATCACTGTCCAAAGTCCAAACCCATGAGAATCTGTCCAGAATCACAATATCTAAGATATATTTCATGATAACTTTTAAAATATATATTCCTAATATATGTATAGATATGTTTAATATTATATAATTTTATGATATATATCTAATACACATATATGTGGACCTAGTACAAGAATACAGAAGAAAATTGTAGTAACGAAGTTAAACACAAAAGCAAAAGCAAAACCATATGATGCATCAGCCATGCCTTCCATGGTCCCATAACCATAGTTTAAAATGTGGAGACAAAGCTTGTTTTTCAGTAGTAATTTTCATGAAGGGATATTCAATCTGTTCTTCTTAACATAACAAGATGTATACTCACATAAGTGAATCCACAATGAAGAAGGACTTCTATAAGTAAATTTAGCTTCACATACTTAAAGGAAGAAGTGTTTTCAACAGCCATTTATTTAGGTGAAATATGTTTATGTTAATTATAGATCATTTTGATGGTTATTTTCAGAAGCCTTCTATGTTTGAAATTATGACAATTATGTTAATAAAATTACTGCTCTATGGTACATACAATAGATAATATTTTTCTTCTTCATTAATTAATTAACTTAATCACTTTCCAACCTGATTGCAGACTTCTCCTTTCTCTCCTCCCAGTCCCTCCCTCTCCTATTCCCTTCTTCCATCTCCCACTTCCCATCTCTTCTGTCATGAGGAGGATTTTCATGGATATCAACCTACCCAGGCACTTCAAGACACAGCAGGACTAAGTCCTTCCTCTCCCACTGAGGCTAGAGAAGGTGGCCCAGCTAGAGGAAGGGGATCCAAAGGCAGGCAGCAGTGACAACAACAGGCCCCTGCTCTAATTGTTAGAAGACCCACATGAACAATCACCAAGATTTAGTTTATCATCAAGAACTCTCATTAAAAATTTCAAAAGCAAGTTTAATAGAATTGACTAATTTTTTCTTTAAGTTTATATACTTTATATCCCAAGAGTGCCCCTCCCTCCTCTCTTCCCATTCTCCTCTTTCCTCTCTTTTCCCCTTACCCTCTCCATTTTCCTCCAGAAAAAAACAGGAGCCTGCCTCCCTCCCCACTCCCTCTATCTTTGTTCTCTCTTTGTTCATGCACTTCTTAAAGGCAGGGTAATTTTGGATAAAGGTTTTGTGGGTGGGTTGATATTCTCCTCTCTGCTCCCAGTCCTTTCTGTCTAAGAGGTGTTCACTTAAATCTTCATGTCACCCTCCCCTGTTGGGAGTCTCAAATAGAGTCACACCCATATCCTTGCAGGAGACTACCAGTTGGAGGCATTCAGATTGTCAGGAGATGCCCCCCCTACTCAATTTCCCTTTTTCTTTCCAGCTCTTTTACTTCCCACTCCAATTCTCTCCACAACCAATGCCATTTCCTCCCGCCCCTTTATCTGTGACATTCCAGCACTATCCCTTTGACCCTCATTATTTAGCTTCTATGGGTCTGTGGCTTGTAGTTAGGTTATGCTGTACTATAAATCTAATATCTGCTTATAAGTGAGTATATACCATGTGTGTCTTTCAGAGTCTGGGTTACCTTGTTTAAGATGATCTTTTATAGTTGCATCCATTTGCCTGCAAATTTAATTATTTTTTTATTCCATTATGAGTAGTATTCCATTATGTGAATGTACCACAATTCCTTTATTCATTCTTTGGTTGACCGATATCTAGGTTATTTCCAGTTTTTGTACTATTATGAATAAAGCTATTAAGAATATAGTTGAGCAAATGTCCTTGCTGTATGGTGGAACATCTTTTGGGTATATGCTGAGGAGTGGTATAGATGAGTCTTGAGGTAGTGCTATTCCCAAATTTCTGAGAAACCACTAGTTTGACTTTCAGAGAGGTTGTACAAGTTTTCATTCCCATCAGGAGGAGTATAGTCCTTTTTCCCCATCATCACCAACATTTGTTGTCACTTGAGTTTTTGATTCTGACAAGTATAAGATGGAATTGTAGAGTCATTTTGATTTGCATTTCTCTGATGACCAAGTAGAGTGAGCAGTTTTTTAAGTGCTTTTTAGCCATTTGAGATTCCCCTGTTTGAAATTTTTGGTTTAGCTCTGTACTCCATTTTTAATTGGGTTATTGGATTTGTTGGTGTTCAATTTCATGAGTACTTCGTATATTTTGGATATTAGTCCTCTGTCTAATGTAGGGCTGGCAAAAGTCTTTTCCCAATCTGTAGACTGCAGTTTGTTCTGATGACAGTGTCCTTGGATGTACAGAAGCTTTTCAGTTTCATGAGATACAGTTTATGAATTGTTGATCTCAGAGCCTGTGCCATACCTGACTACTCTTAAATAGTGTAGACTAGAGTTCTACCAATCATCCTCTTCTATTATTAAAAAGTAATAATGATCCACTTGAATTTTAGTTTTGTGCAGGGTCATAAATATAGATCTATTTTCATTTTTCTGCATATAGACATCCAGTTGGACCAGTAACACTTATTGAAGATGCTGTCTTTTTTCCATTGAATGAATTTGGCTTCTTTATCATAAATCAATTTTCCATAGGAGTGTGAGTTTATAACCCTGCACAAAACTAAAATCCAAGTGGATCAAACACCTCAACATAATACTAGACACATTAAATCGGTTAGAAGAAAAAGTGGGGAAGACCCTAGAACTCATCAGCACAGGAGACTACTTCCTGAACAGAACCCCAAAAGCACAGGCTCTAAGCAACAATCAATAAATGGGACTTTATGAAACTGAAAAGCTTCTGTAAAGCAAAAGACACTGTCATCAAAACAAATTGACAGCCTACACACTGGGAAAGGATCTTCACCAACCCCATATCTGACAGAGGGCTAATATCCTGTATATATAAAGTACTCAAGAAGTTAAAAAGCAACAAATCAAGTAATCCAGTTTAAAAATGGGTTACAGAGCTAAACAGAGAACTCTCTGTAGAGGATTATAGAATGGCAGAAAAACACTTAAAGAAATGCTCAACGTCCTTAGCCATCAGGGAGATGCAAATCAAAATGACCCTGAGATTTCACCTTACACCCACGAGAATTGCTAAGATCAAAAACTCAAGTGACAATGCATGCTGGAGAGGTTGTGGATGAAGAGGAACCCTCCTCCATTGCTGGTGGGAATGCAAACTTGTACAACCACTCTGGAAATCAATTTGGCACTTTCTTAGAGAATTAGGAATAGTGATTCCTCAAGATCCTGGAATACCACTCCTAGGCATATATCCAAAAGATGCTCAAGAACAAAATAAGGACATTTGCTCAACTACATTCACAGCCGCTTTATTCGTAATAGCCAGAACCTGGAAACAAAACAGATGTCCCTCAGTGCGGTACTTTTACACAATGTAATACTACTCAGCAATTAAAAATGAGGAAATCATGAAATTTGCAGGCAAATGGTGGGACCTCCGGAGTGAGGTATCCCAAAAGCAGAAAGACACACATGGTATATACTCACTTATATAGACCTATAGGTTAGGATAAACATACTGAAATCTATATACTTAAGATAAACAAGAAAGAGGATCTGGGATAAGATGATCAATCCTCACTTAGAAAGACAAATGGGATGGACATTGGATGTTGGAGAAAACAAGTAGCAGGACAGGAGCCTACCACAGAGGGCCTCGGAAAGACTCTACCTAGCAGTGTATCAAAGCAAATATTAAGACACATAACCAAACCTTGGCAGAGGGCAGGGAACTGTAGGAAAGAAGGGGGAGTTAAAGACCTGGAGAGGACAGGAGCCCCACAAGGACCAAATATATCAGGGCACAGGGGTCTTTTTTTTTTCTTTTTTTAAATTTTACTATTTTTTATTAATTAACTCAATTTACATCTCAGCCATAGGTCTCTCCCTCTTCTTCTTCCAGTCCTGCTCACCCTCCCCACATCCTCTCTCCCCCTATTTCCTCAGAATAGGGGAGGCCCCCTGTCCAGACACCCCAGCTCATCTGTTCACATCATCATAATTTTTTAAGGAGGTGACCCTAACTTTAGCCACTCCATTTCTGAAAGTATTGGATCTATTCATAATCCACACATTGCCTCT
>CM053745.1:50756899-50774120 GCA_028658305.1 Pachyuromys duprasi
ACCTCCTTCCCTTCCATCCAACCCCAACTTATCATGTCTCCTCAGGGCTGGCTGCAAAGTCCTCCCCTGGGATCTAGCCAGTCTGTCACTCCCCGGCTTATATGGGGGAGGGTCAAAGAGTCAGCCATCAAGATCATGACTGAAACAGTCCCTGTTTCCCTGAATAGGGTCTTCAGCCCTACACCAAGTTATCATGGGCACAGGGGTCTTTTATGAGACTGTTTCTCCATCCAAGGACCATGGATGGATATAACCTAGAACTGCTGCTGGGATGTAGCAAATGGTAGCTCAGTATCCAAGTGAGTACTCTAGTAAGGGAAACAGGGACTACTTTGGGCACGAACTTAATGGCTTGGTCTTCAACCCTCACCCTCACCCTATGTGGGAGGAGCAGCCTTGCTAGGCCACAGAAGAGGACATTGCAGCCAGTCCTGAAGAGACCTGAGAAGCTGGGGTTAGATGGAAGTGGAAGAAACCCTCCCCTATCAGTGGACTTGGGAAGGGGCAGGGAGGAGATGAGGGAGGGATGGGAGGATAGGGATGGAATGAGGGAGGGGCTATGGCTGGGATACAAAGTACATAACCTGTGATTAATTTTTAAAAACAGACTAAAAAAATTAATAATGATAATAGAGAGGTTCCATATGACAGGGTAATTTGTCTAAATGAAGAAAAGCTTGTTGGGTTCCTATTTATTAAAATAATGACACCTTTTTTAAAAATATATTTTTATTAAATTTTTATTTATTATAATTTATTTACTTTGCATCCCAGCTGTATCCCCCTCCCTCATTCCCTCCAAATCTTGCCCTCCCTCCTTCATTTTCACCCTCCCCCTCATCAAGTCCACTGATAGGGGAGGTCCTCCTCCCCTTTTTTATGGTAAAATCCTTACAGTGTTGATTCTAATGAAGTCCATTCATGTGATTCACAAGATTTTACGTATCTATGGTTGTTTGAGGATAACATGTTACTCTAAACGTCATAGCATATAGAAGACAAATTTTTTAAATTAAATTTTTATTTTTTATATTATGTAGTTTATTCACTTGGTATCTCAGCTGTAGCCCCCTTCCTCATCCCCTCCCAATCTCACCCTCCCTTGCTTCCTCATGTCCTCCTATACCTCTCTCCAAGACCACTGATAGGGAAGGACCTCCTTCCCTTCCATCTGACCTTAGCATATCAAGTCTCATCAGAACTGGCTGCATTTTGAAGACAACTTTGTAGCTCTAGTAAATTCTCCTAGAAAATTAAGAATGTTTTATCATAGATCACATATAATTTGTTACATTTAGTTTCATATGGTTACCGAAATATTATGGACTTGCCATTAATGTCTTGTTTTTATTGCATATACATTTCTGGTTACGTTTTTTGTAGTTCTCTGATTTGCATTCATGGGACTCTGTTGGGGCAGTCCAAAGAAACAGAACCAATTACCAAAATCTGATTTAAAGTGTAGAAGATGAATATTTACTTATATACAATCAGTAGTTAATAGCTTTTGGCACCTGGAGAGCTATTACTTCAAATATTTTGAACATGTTTAATCTGAAATAAATTTTCATCTTCTCTAGCTTTTACTGACAAAAATCATATATGAGTATGAAAATATGTACTCAAAGAATCATACTTTTATCATATATTATTGGTGGCTAAAACTGCTTCAATTTGTTTCAAAACGTTTTTGGTTTTTGATTATGTAGAATTCACACTAAGATAAATTCATTTAAATAATTGATCAATAGTTTACATTAAATATCAAAGACTTGCTTTATAATCCATTAATGATCTGTTTATATTCTGCATTTTAAATTTTTCTTGAAATTGTCTTTAAAATGCTTTGAATGTGTTAGCCCAATAATTGAATTAATTTTCTTTAGCTACCTTTTTTTTTTTTCTTTCCTTGCCTTATAGAAGGTTTAGAATGCTTTCAAAAAACATGAGAGTTTGCAAAGTGGGGGAATGCATGCAAACCAAAGAAGACAAAATCAAGCAAGAGATGGTTCATGAGACTGTTATTAATAGGCAGTTTCTTTGCTATTTTATGTCTATTAAAGAATTCAAGGCTTGCTTGCTTAACTGGCTGTGGGTAATATTGATTTTTAATAACACAAGAAAGAGGAAGTGATTTGGCCACAGCTCTTCTCTCAGTTACAATTCTTTACATACTGAGCAAGTATTGATCAGGGAAGATGGCTTTACCAGAGCGAAACATAACCTTTGAATTTCCCAAAAAAGCAAAATTTAATCTTTTGAAACTTTGGCATTTTTGTTATTTTGAAAAGTGTCTTATTTAAAAATGCTTCATGTAGAGATACCTTCTCTCAAAGCAATCATAATATTAGAAATGAACAAGGTGGAAATTAAGAAAATTGAGTAGCCAAGGTAGAAGGTCAATTGTTTCATCAACATGTCTACTAAAGTCACCTGCTCAGATGAACTCATATAATGTTATGCCATATGTCATTCTCTTACTCTGCCATTTGGTAATGTTAAGACCTGTAAACAGTAATGAAGAATTGGCATTTCTGAATGACTAAGAAAGATAAAATGATTATTTGCCTTAGTATGCTTTAACCATAATAGTTTCACCTTAAATAACATTGTAATAGCAATTTTAGAGTCATCACCTAATTTTGGGGGGAGATAGAAATACCTGGAGGGGGCAGGAGCTCGACAAGGAGACCAACAGAATCATTATCTCCTTTTTAATAATGGCAAAAATTCACAATTATCCAAACAGGAAACTTTTTCTTTTTCCAAAATTTTGGATTTATTACAGTTGAATAATTATACATTTTTTTTAAAAGCAGCAGGTCTAAAAGGCTGAAATAGAAGAAAATTATATACAGAAAAAAAATCACAAGAAACACCAAATTTAGCATAGTAAAATTAGCAGACAAAATTTGATGATTTAATGAAATACTAACTATATCAAAAGTAAACTGGTGTTTTGATTGCCCAAGTGGTCAAACGGGCTTATAAATCACTTAGCTAGCAGAAACTGGAGCTAATTCCATTTTACAGACAAGAAGACATTGTACATACTTCAAACGCACACTCAGTTTTTTTTTGAGGGCAGCAACAACACTGCCAAGGAAAGGTTTGAACTTATTTTGTTAAAAAGTATTTCAAAAGTTGTTCAACCGAAGTATGTCAGGCAACAGTGCTGTCCGTCATATTTAAACCACATGAAATCCCGTGCTGGTCTCTGTTCACAGCTGTCACAATCACTGATGCTGAGCTTGAGCTGAGCACACAGTTACAGTTCTGCATCTCCCATATGGTAGCACCCAAGCATTTAAGTATACAGCGCATGAATTAAGTGGCCTTTGTTTCATATCTTCATGACACTCCAGCCAAAATATTCTATTGATTTTTCTAAGATTCTATATATAGATTAAATCTACCTGTGAGTTTTGTTCATAATAATAAACCACATGACAAATCTGTATATATCTCTTTCTATATATATAAAGAAGCTCTTGCAGTATTAAATTTCTAACAAAGGAAAACTTTACCAAGGGTATAATTGATTATGTTTTATGAGAGACTTAAAATATAACCAGCTATGTTATTTTAAGTAGAGTATTAGATTTTAATAGAAGTTTAATATAATGGGTGAAATTACTATCCTATTAAGACCAAAATTATGACTACATCTTAACACATTATTTTACAAAATCACATCCTAATCAAATTTATATTAAGTAGCATAAGACCATCAATTGCATTAAATAATAACAAAGATTTCATTGTTAATGATTCATAAGATTTGATACTTCTATAAAATTTAAATGTAAACATTACATTAATTAGAAGTTGCATTGTCTTTTAAAATTACTTGAACTTTTATTTTTTCTCAGAACTTTATTTTAGTTCAAGCATTTATGTTATATTGAATTTTAGAAATTTGTGTCTATACATAGAGTAATTGTTTAATGGATTTTATTATGACATGCTCATGCATATATATGCTGTTCTTCAATCACATTGATCGCCCATCGTTAGCCTCCCCCTCTTTTCACGCACATGGGTCTTTCTCTTTCCCAAATACTATCCCTTATTTTTTTTTCTTGTCCTTTAAAAATCTAGATTATGCATGTGAAAAGGGATGTCTTCTTTGATTTTCTAAATATAACATACTATTCACATGATGATACTATTAACATAATGATTTCATCTATTATTTTCAAGTGATATAACACCTATTATTTTTTTTATATTCGAATAAAAAGTACTTGAATGTGTATACTGGTCAATGATAGTGAATAATGACCTAGGTACATGAAAGGGACCAAAATGATCCCAATGCAGCTTAGTGTTTTACCTTGTTTCCAAAGTAAGACATTTTGTAGTTTGTTATAAACTATTTATTTAGGGTAATGGGAAATAGTGATAATTATACATAAAGTAGCCTGAATACGTAATGTCTGTGAGTTCTGGAGTTACATATGAGTTTTAAATACATAATCCAGGGTACAAATTAATTTGTCAAATGTTTTGCTACAATAGCATTTTGAAAATGTAAATAATATAACACTATTTTTTTCTGTAAGGGTGCATATAAAAGTAATGTTTTCTTTGAGCATCCAGTATAAAGGTAGAATGTTTAATGTGAGCATCATTCAATGCAAGCAATCCATGGTTACGGGTTTTGTTATCAGGGCAATTGTAGTGAGTTCATCTTATTTTATAGTTCATTAGCATATTGAATGAATATTACAGAGTTCTGTTTATTTTCATAATACATACACATGGAGACCTTTCTGAAAACAACGGAAAATTGAAAAAACGGAAGTCTGTGTTAGTTTACTTATTTTATAATAAAATAAACTGGGCATATTTGTATAAGCTGAGAATATTATAAATGCCACAGTTTACCATATTGTGGGCATTTGACAGTGAAATATTTTGCTCAGCAGGGTTCTTAATAGGCATTCCTGCTCTTACATTGTTGCTGCTGTTTCATAACAAATAGTGCTTGAAAATCATCCAATATTCCTCCCAAGACTATGCATTCAGGTTTATTGATTCCAATGCTATTATGCAAGACAGTTTCCCAGTAATTGAAATTCCCGTGACCAATGCATAATCTATTTTATAGATGCTTTTCTTTTCTTTTTTCTCTTCCCTTACCTTATTTTCCATGATAGTCTCTGAGATTAAAATGATTCTTGCCATTGACTAAACCCCACATTATGTATAAAGTATTCTCTTGAGCCCAGAGAACTATACAGCTTTTGTTGTACTTGCCAGCTCAGTATATTTTTCAATTTGCTCTGGCTTTAAAACTATATATATATATATGAATATACATATTCATATATATGACTCAAAATGTTGATATTATGTATTTTACCTTTACATAGGACGCTCAAAGAAAACATTACTCTTATATGTATTCTTACATAAAAAAATAGTGTCACATAACTTTCATTTTCAATATACTGATATAGCAGAATATTGCCTAAATTAATGCACTCCCTATATTGTGTATTTATAACCTGTAAATAAATCCAGCACTCACAAAAATTATTATTTAAGCATCTTTATGTAACACATATAGATAGGTATGACTCAAAGTTTATTGCAGAATTTTATAAATTTAAAATTAGATCCTAGTAAATTTTGGGTTTGCTGTAATATTCTTTATTTGCAGATATTTTCGTATTTGAACCGTCATGCAAAAAATAAATGGATATTGTATATTTCAGTTTTTTAAATTGAAATATATGTGTTCATGCCTCAATGTCTGTAAGTATATAAAGTGCACGCAGGTTACCACAGAGATGAGGTAGAAGGTCCACTGGAACTTGAGTTATATTTGTTGTGAGGAGTATAATACGGGTGATGGGAACCAAACCCAGATCCTCCTCAAGAGTACCAAGTGTTCTTCACTGCTGAGCTATTCCTTTAACAAAACTTTTTTTTTAATTTTCAAAATGATTTATGTCTTATTTATAATTGTCAAATATGTCTCATGTAATTAAATAGTAGAAAAAAACATGAAATAAAATTAGTGGTCTATTATTAGAATTATCATAAAATAAAATTTCCTTTTCAATTTACTGAATACTATAGTATTTTACATTATGTAATTCGTAGTAAGAAAACATTATTTAAAGAACATATCTAAATGGTAATTTTTGGAAACTTATCCTTGTTTTATTTTGTTTAGTAATTTTCATTTTTATCTTAACATCACAGGTTCTGCTGATCATTATATAATAATTTGTCTGTTAGCTTAACATTATCAGAATAATATTTTTACTCTGTTAGATTAAATATTCGTTCAAAACAAAACATACCTTATTATGAATAATAATAATGTTTATCTCCCAATCTAAGCCAATAAAACCACTTGATTTATACTCAGTCTACTAAAAAAATGAATAAACAATTTTATCCTTCAGAGATATACTAATAAAGCATAATTTATTATTTGTTTTCATCAAATTTTATAATTGCTTTAATTATTATTTTCTACTTACTAATATATTACTCTTTACTGAATTTCAATTTTTGATTTAGTCTCTTAAAACTGTAACAAAAATATATACTTATAATTTGGTACAATAGTTTATTACAGATATTGATAAGTTAATGCATATTTTCTTTTATTTATTTATTTATTTATTATTAGTTACATTTTATTAACTCTGTATCCCAGGTGAATCTCGCTCCCTCATTCCCTCCCAATCCCACCCTCCCTCCCTTGTCTATTCCCTGCCCCTTTCCAAGTCCACTGATAAGGGAGGACCTCCTCCCCTTTCATCTGCCCCTGGTTTATCATGTATCTTCAGGTTCAAAACATTATATGCTAAGCAAACAAGTGTAGAGTAAATCTAGATGTTGATATCATTCAACTATGTTAACATAGAGAAAATACTACCTAGTATTTTTAAATTTGAGCACTTATTTTCTATTTATTTATTTATCTTTAATTTATTTTTTATTAATTACAATTTGTTCACTTTGTATCCCAGCTGTAGCCTCTTTCCTTCTCCCCTCCCAACTCCCCCCTCCCTCCTTTTCGCCTCCCTTGCCCCTCCCCCAGTCCAATGATAGGGGCAGCCCTCTTTCCTTTCCATCTGACCCTAGCCTATCAGTGGCTGCAGCGTCCTCCTCTGTGGCCTGGTAAGGCTGCTGCCCTCTAAGGGGGACATGATCAAATAACCAGCCACTGAGTTCATGTCAGAGACAGCCCCTGTTCTCCTTACTAGGATACCCACTTGGACACTGAGCTGCCATGGGCCACATCTGTACAGGGGTACTAGGTTATATCCATGAATGGTCCTTTGTTGGAGTATCAGTCTCAGAAAAGACCCCTGTGCCCAGATACTTTGGTTCTGTTGCTCTCCTTGTGTAATTCCAGTCCTCTCCAGAGCTTTCTATCTCCCCCTTCTTTCATAAGATTCCCTGCACTCTGCCCAAAGTTTAGATATGAGTCTCAGCATATGGTTTGATACCTGCTGGGTAGAGTCTTTCAGAGTCCATCTGTGGAAGGCTCCTGTCCTGTTTCCTGTTTTCTCCCTCTTCTAAACTATTTTTCTTGAAAGTAAATAAATTATTGATTCGATAAACCTTAAAATGCTTTCTAATGTGTGTAATAGGTTCATTTATTGTATTTTCAGAAACTCATAATTAGTGAAATCTTGTACAAATGTGTTTTACATTGAAAATTCTTACATTTCAGAGTCTTCATAACAGTCTTGCCAAGGTAACATAGCTCTTTCCATCTGGAGACTTACCCAGCATTAATGATGCGGACATAGTGCTTGTATGTACAGTTCTGGAAAATAAAACTATTGCATTTTTAAAGGGAGACTTATTTGAGATAAAACAGTGCGGTGGCACATCGGAGGGATTGGAGAATAAAAAAGGAAAGTAGAAAGTGATTTAATTATCTTTTTAATTCTAAGGAGGAGATAATGTAGAAGGAAATTCAGAAAGGCTATTGAATTTCCACAGGTGGCTAGGTGGTGGACGTTCCTCAGTGGATTCC
This sequence comes from Pachyuromys duprasi, assembly GCA_028658305.1. NCBI lineage: Eukaryota > Metazoa > Chordata > Mammalia > Rodentia > Muridae > Pachyuromys > Pachyuromys duprasi. The sequence continues at coordinate 50,764,914 of CM053745.1, forward strand.
TTTCCCATTGATAAAGAGCTCTTCACAGGGTACAAATTTCCTCATGTTTCTGATGTTGTCCATCCTAGTGTGCTCAAGGTATTTCATAGGTATTCATTCTTGAAGTTTCAGGCAAGCTTCAGGAAAGGCAACTGGTTAATCAACAGTGAGAAAATTTAGTTTATATTTTGCTGGATGCTAACTGTCAGAATGATGTTTGAGGTAAAAGATAACCAAGATTGAAACACAATTCTCTAGGTCTAGAGATTACAGAGGTGTTTTAAAGATTAATCTCCTTAGGCGTAGGCATGTAATATAGCAATGACATAAGAATACTCTATAATTCAATCACGCCCCCATTTGAAAACAAAAGGCTTACCAACATTGTTTAGTTAATAGCTTTACAGTGATGTGACCTTATAATCTAATCTTGAACTTGACTGTCAACATCTGCTCTGCAGCCAGCTTTAAGTGATGAGGATATTTTTATATGCTGTCATCAGGGTATATTAATGTTCATAGCATGCTTACAAGTGACAGTTAAATTCCCTAGCATATTTAACAATGATAATGTTAATGATAAGTTCCTTGATAGAGATGTCACTGTGCTGTTTTCTCCCTACAAACCTAAACTCTATGTTCCACATGAATATCTTGCCAATACACAGCCAGTATGGACTAGCAAATATTATGCTCTTTCTTCTAATTCTCTTTGATCGTGGAACTCTTGGTGATCTGTTATAAGGAAATATGTTAAGACATTGATGCTCTTACATATCAGAAGTGACTACCAACTGCCCCTAGAAACACTGCAGGTATGACTGATGTGTCACATGGGCATTTCAGTAGGTGGCAGAGAGGAAAGAGGCTATGTCTGTGTCCAATGTTTAGACCTGTGAACATCTGAATGATCAGTAGATTTACATTCCCTGAAAAGGGCTAGCCTGAGATAATCACCTGTCTGAAAAACCACTTAGGCGTGGATGTACTCCCAGGGTAGGGAGTGAGCAAAATACTAGAAGAATTTCACCTGAGACTGAGGGTTAAGGCCTTAGTGAGTCCAGGACAGATGGCCATCCCATGGGGCCACTCAAGCAGGACTGTCTCCATGGGGCTCTGACAGAGCTAGCCTGAGATGACCATCAGTCCAGTGCCATGCAGGCCTGGGGGAGAAGACCATTCCTGAAATGATCCTTGCTTAGTGCTATCATGCATGAGCAAGTCATAGCACTCCAAAGACCACTCCTGAGATGATGCCAGACATTCAGAAATCCAAGGTACCACTAAGAGGAGCAAGTAAACGGTAGAGATACAGAAGAGAAAGAAAATAGAAGCACAACAGTGAGAAACAGTGGAAATTGGAGGGTAATAAGGATCAGCCTAATATGAATAACCGTTGATGTCACCTGGGACCATGGTTGGGTCTTGACCTGAACTGCCACCAGGAGCTACATCTGGCTTCATGGCACTGCAGCAGCAGGGTCTGTTACCACCAAAGAAGGGACAGATATCCCTGGTCTGGGCTGGCACCCGGAACACGTTAGAGTCTGAGGGCTGTGCAAAACTGACTCCATAGTTTGCCTGGGCTTCTTGGGATATCTGGTCCTGGGATCATGAGTTGCAGGACTCAGGGATAGTAAACTCAAATATTGTGGAAGTTGTAGGGTGAGCCAGCCTGAGGGTATGAGTATGGGAGAGCGAACCCTGCTGCTCATCTCCCATGTGGTAGCACAGACAAGAAAGAGATAGCCTCCTCTCCCCTAGCCTCTTACCACTTGCAGTAGGAGAGTGTCACTGCCCATCCCTAGCTGAAGCTCTTGGTAGAGAATGGTTTGTACCTCGCCAGGGCAACAAGGTAAAGCTGAACCTAATTACAAGCATTTCTTGTGAGAGGGCACCAAGAGCATGAGAGCAGGGCAGCCGGATACCTCTCAGCTTCAGATCCAGAGTTTTGAATTAGTTTACCCCAACATCTACCACATCAGTGAATTGCTTGAGTGCAGGAAGGGGGCAAAACTACAGAATCTATATGGCACAGGGCAATAAGATGATATCCAGAAGAAGTCCTAATGACGTCCCAGGATTGATAGAGTAGCAGAAGCCAGAGGGCTCATATCACACCAAAGATCCATTGCAGTGAACGTTTGTATGCAAAGAGATGTAGACAAAAGGGTATACTGTGGAACACACTGTGTCATACTACAGTTTCCAAAAAGAGGTGTTTTTTTTTTCCTCTATTGCGTTGCAAGGTAGAGGGTGGGAGGAGGAGGGGAGAGATGTGCGATTTGGGTGCATGATTTGAAATTCACAAAGAACCAATAAAAAGTTTAAAAAGTATTATATATATATACTTACACACACACACACACACATACATACACATATTGCCAAATACAATGCTGAAAAGAAAAATCACTGCATAGCTTTTGTAACTTTTTTTTTTCTGCTTCAGAGTATCTTCCACCATGACAATTGGTATACTCTGATGGTTTTTGGATTCCAGAAGGGATTGTTTACTATGTGTTGTCATGAGAAAGACCCATTTTTATCATAGCTACCTCCATGGGGAGTGAAGTCCTGGATAAAACAAAATTCCCTTTCAATAAATTGTCACCTGACAGGAAAGAATAAATAAAAAAAAAGAAGTGACCATCAACATACTTACCATGAACAATACGCAACATGACCAGTGAATTTTTAGGTAATGATACAGTCCAGATTCTAAAATCTTACTATCAGCACTGGTGGGAGGTATTTTAATAAAGGGACTTACCAAAAGTGAAAACTGATAAAGCATTTGAATGTAAAAAGCTAATATTGGAGTTAAAGAGTTAATGGATAAATGATAAAAATTAAAAAGTAGACAGAAGATATACAAAAGAGAGGAGTATCTCTTCAAAAAAAGTGAACATAGATTTTTAAAGCAACATTTTTCAAAATTATGAAAACGTGTCAACAAGCAAGATGTTCTTCAAAAGATGAATGTGTAAGCAAATTGTGTTGCATCCGTAGAGTATAATTCTGTTTAGATCTTTAAAGAAATGCTTCTTCAAGCCAAAAAAGATGTGAATGAATCTTAAATGCATATGGCAAAATGAGAAAAGACTGTCTGAAAAGATTACATACTGTACAAATATAACTTAATGGCATTTTTTACACAGATGAAAAATTTAGACAAAGAAAAATGGTTAATGATTTGCAGAGGTGAGTTAAGTACGACCACAGTGGATTTAAAAGACAATAAAAGAAGCCAATATGACATATAATGTCTACACAGTTATTATAAATTTGCCAAAATATAAACAATGAAGAGCATTGAGTGAATTCTAAATTAAACTTTCAGTTATCTTGGTCAATGAACACTGAAGATTAATTTGTTGTTGAAAATATATCACAGAGAGAAACGTCAATTTTGTGAGAAGATACTATGTACAGAGCTTTAAAGAACACTGGAATTCTGTATTACATGTTCATTTATTCTGTACAGATATGCACACCACAGTCACAACTCTGGAGGAATCCCTCTGCTTCACTAGAAGAAACACTGATACCGAGAAGCCCCTACTCTGCCAGAGGCCATACCTGTACCTGTAACCATAGAGACCACTTTGTTATAAAGAATCCAATAAATTCCTTCCTCTACTAGAGGCCACATTGGTACCTGGAAACACAGAGGCCACACAGGCTCCCACACCCCAGAGGCAACACTGATACCCAAATCCAAGAAGCCATGCCTGATGCCAAAATCCTAACAGAGATACCATACTGGACCTGCGGACTTGCCAGCCACCAGAACCACAAGATATTCAGGCCAGAAGATGAGAAATGAAATGAAAATCATTAGATAAAACATTTGTGTAAAAAAAGATAAACACAGAAATAATCACCTAAACCTGTAATTACTCAAAACTCAGATGCCTAGAGGCCAGCATAAGAACACAGCCAACAAATACCTGAGCAATATGGAACCACTAGAGCCCAGCAAACCTGCTAGATCAAGTCATAGATATTTCAATATAGCTGAAGTATAATAAAATTACCTTAAAACCTATTTTATGAAGGCTATAGGGGCCCTTAAATAGGACATAAATAAATCCTTTAAAGAAATTCAGGAAGAAAAGGAAGAGAGGATTGGATTATAGGAAATCCAGGAGGAGTGGATTGTAGGAAATATCTAAATTGAGGGCTGAAATCAACAAAATAAAAACAGAGATCAATACAATGGAATTAAAGAAAAAAAAAAAAAAAAGAGTTGGTTCAATGAGAAAACCAAGATAGACAAACCCTTATCCGAACTAAAAGGCAGAGAGAGAATATCCAAATTAACAAAATCAGAATAAAAATTGGGGGCATAACAACAGGTACAGAGGAAACCCAAAGAGACATTTGGCCAAACTTCAAAAACCAGTAGTTCACAAAGCTTGACTAGCTAAACAAAATGGACAATTATTTTTATAGACAATACTTACCAAAGTTAAATCAAGATCAGATAATAAATTTAAATAAAACTATGATTGAACCAAACTGAAGAAATATAGTGAAATAAGGGGGAGATAGAAAGACCTGGGAGGAACAGGAGCCGCAGATGAGACCAACAGAGAAAGAAAGAAGAAGAAGAAAAAAAAAAAAAGCCACAGGGCTCCTGTAAAGAAAGATACCTCAACCAAGGACAATGAATGGGAGGAGCTAAAACCCTAGCTGAAATGTAGCCCATAGACTCAGTGTCCAAGTGGGGACTCTAGTAAGGAGAACAAGAGCTATCTATGGCACAAACTCAGTGGCAGGCTCTCTGATCACCAGCCCATGGGGGGTGGGAGGGTGCATCCTTGCCAGGTCACAGAAGAAGACAATGAAACCAGTCTTGATGAGACCTGATAAGCTAGGGTCACATAGAAGGCAAGGAAGTCCCCCACTATCAGTGAAATAGGGGAGAGGCATAGGGGAAGAATAGGAAGGGAGGGTGGGATTGGGAGGAGTTGAGGGAGGAGTCCACAGCTGGGATCCAAATCGAATGAGTTGTAATAAATGATAAAAAAATAAAAGTCTCCCAACCAAAAATAAAACAAACAAACCAAAACCAAACAAAAACCAAAACAACCAAACAAAACAAAATACCAAGGGCCATATAGTTTCTACCAGACTTTCAAATAACATCTAATATGAATATTCCTCAAATATTCCCACAATACAGAAACAGAAGGAATAATGCAAAATTTATTTTATAAAGCCATTGTCACCCTGATATCCAAAACACAAATGCTCAGCAAAGAAAGAAAATGACAGATTCATTTTCCTCAAAAACATTGATACAAAAATCTTCAAAAAATCCTTACAAACCAAATCCAAGAACACATCAAAGAAATAATCCACATAATCAAGTAGGATTCATCCCAAAAATGTAATGATGGCTCAACTTACAAAATTTTGTCACGTAATTCCTCCCACAAACAAGCTGAAAGAAAGGAAAACAAAACAACAACAAAAAACAAGATTTGAAACAGCCCTTGACAAAAATCCAACATAATAAAAATCATAGAGATTAGGAATATAAAATAGCAACCTAAATATAATAAAGGTAGTTTACAGCAAGCCCATAACCAAAGTCAACTTAAACAGTGAGAAAAATCAAAGCAATTCCACTAAAATCAGGGACAAGACAATTGTGTCCATTCTCTCCATATCTACTCAATATATTATTTGAAGTTTTAGCTAGAGCAATAAGATTACTAAAGGAGATCATAGGAATAAAAATTGCAATGTTAGTAGTCAAAGTATTTCTATTCATAGATGATATAACAATATACATTTAAAAATAACCCAAAAATTCTATCAGGCTACTCTAACAACTGATAAACACCTTCAGGAAAATGTCTAGGTACAAAATTAACCGTTGTGCCCACCCCCCAAAAAAACGATTAGCCCTCCTATATACAAGCAACAAATGAGCTGAGAAAGAAAGTAAGGAAATAACTTTCCAGTAGTCTTAAATATAATAAAATATCTTAAGATAACTATGGCCAAGCAAGTGAAAGTCTTGTAAAACAAGAACTTCAAGGCTTTAAAGAAAAAAAATCTCTAATATTTATGGATTGGTAGGATTAACATAGTAGAAAAGGTCATCTTACCAAAAGTAATGTACAGATTCAATGTGATCCCCATCAAAATTCCATGACAATCCTTTACAGACCTTGAAAGAAAAATACTCCCCTTCACAAGGAAAACAAACCAAAACAAACAACCAAACAAAAAATAAAACATGAAAATAAAGAAAATCCTGTGCAATAAAATAACTTCTGGAGGTATCACCATCCCTGATTTCAAGCTGTACTACAGAGCAATAATAATAAAAACTTCACAAAAAGTAGCCAAGCACACAAACACATTACCATAGCCAACATCAAAATCAAAGGAACTAACAGCCACTGGTCATTAATCTCTCTCAACATCAATGGACTCAATTCTTCTATAAAAAGACACAGACTAACACAATGGATGCATAAACAAGACCCAGCAATCTGTTGCATATAAGAAACACACCTAAGTGATAGAGATAGACATTACCTGAGAGTAAAGGGCTGGAAGACAGTTTTCCAATAAAATGGACCCAAGAAGCAAGCAGGAATAGGCATTCTAATATCTAATGAAATAGATTTTCAACTAAAATTAATCAAAAGAGATGAAGATGGACGCTTCATACTCATCAAAGGAAAATTCAACCAGGAAGATATCACAATCATGAACATCTATGCCCCAAATACAAGGGCACCCACATTTGTAAAAGAAACATTAATAAAACTTAAACCACACATAGATCCCCCACACATTAATAGTGGGAGACTACAACATCCCACTCACAACAAAGGACAGGTCAACAAAACAGAAAGTAAACAAAGAAACAATAACTCTAACAGAGGTCATGAAACACATGGACATAACAGACATCTATAGAACCTTTCACGCAAACAAAAAATAATTTACCTTCTTCTCAGCACCTCATGGAACTTTCTCCAAAATAGACCATATAGCTGGTTACAAAGCAAACCTCAACAGATAAAAGAAGACTGAAATAGTCCCTTGTATTTTATCTGGTCACCATGGACTAAAAACTGGACCTCAACAACAGAAATAGCAAAAAGCCTACACACACATGGAAACTGAAAAACTTGCTACTGAATGACAGCTGGGTCAGAGAAGAAATAAAGAAAGAAATTAATACCTTCCTAGAATTCAATGAAAATGATGGCACAACATAGCCACACTTATGGGACACAATGAAAGCAGTGCTAAGAGGAAGTGCCTCAGGTGCCTTCAGGAAGAAATTTGAAACATCTCATGTAAGCAACTTAATGGCTCACCTAAAAGCCCTGGGGGGGGGGGGGGGATAACAGAAGCAGAAACACCAAAGAGGATCAGACAGGTGGAAATAATCAAACTCAGGGCCGAAATCAATAAATTAGAAACAAATAAAACAATTCAAAGAATCAATGAAACCAAGAGCTGGTTCTTTGAGAAAATCAACAAGATAAACAAACCCTTAGCCTAACTAACTAAAAGGCAGAGAGACACTATCCAAATCAACAAAATCAGAAATGAAAATGGGACATAACGATAGACACTAAAGATATCCAAACAATCATTAGATCTTACTTCAAAAGCCTATATGCCACAGGTTTTGAAAATCTAAAAGAAATGGACAATTTTCTTGATTGATTTCATTTGCCAAAGCTGAAATAATTAAAATTCCTATATCCTTTTAGGAAATGGAAGCGCCATCAAAAGTCTTCCATGCAAAAAAAAAAAAAAAAAGCCCAGGGCCCGATGGTTTCAGAAAAGAACTCTACCAGACATTAAAAGAAGAGCTAACAACAACACTCTTCAAAATAGAAACAAAAGGAGCATTACCAAACTCATTCTATGAAGCCACAATTACCTTGGTACCTAAAATTCACAAAGACCCAACAAAGAAAGAGAATTTCAGGCCAACCTCCCTTATGGACATCGATGAAAAAATAATCGACAAAATACTTGCAAACCGAATACAAGAACACATCAACCATATCATCCACTACGCCCAAGCAGGCTTCATCCCGGTCATGCAGGGGTAGTCCAATATGCAGAAATCCATCAATGTGATCCACCATATAAACAAACAGAAGGAGAAAAACCACATGATCATCTCCTTAGATGCTGAAAAAGCATTTGACAAAATCCAACATCCATTCATGTTTAAAGTCTTGGAGAGATCAGAGATACAAGGCACAAACCTAAACATAGTAAAGGCAATATATAGCAAGCCTATAGCCAGCATTAAACTAAATGGAGAGAAACTTAAAGCAATCCCACTGAAATCAGGAACAAGGCAATGTTGCCCACTCTCTCCATATCTCTTCAACATAGTTCTGGATGTCCTAGTTAGAGCAACAAGAAAATTAAAGGATATCAAGGGGATTCAGTTTGGAAAGGAAGAAGTCAAAGTATCACTATTTGCAGATGATATGATAGTATACCTGAGTGACCCCAAAAATTCTACCAGGGAACTCTTACAGCTGATAAAAACCTTCAGCAAAGTAGATGGATACAAAATTAACTCAAAAAAAAATCAGTAACCCTCCTGTATACAAAAGACAAAAGGGCTGAAAAATAAATTAGAGAAATAACATCCTTCACAATAGCCACAGTGGACATAAAGTACCTTGGTGTGACCCTAACCAAGCCAGTCAAAGACTTGTATGAAAAAAAAAATCAAGTCTCTGAAGAAAGAATTTGAAGAAGATATCAAAAGATGGAAAGATCTCCCATGCTCATTGTTTGGCAGGATAAACATAGTAAAAATAGCCATGTTACCAAAAGCAATCTATAGATCTATAGACTCAATGCAATTCCCATCAAATAACCAACACAATTCTTTACAGACCTTAAAATAAAAATTCTCAACTTCATCTGGAATAACAAGAAACCCAGAATTGCTAAAACAATCCTCTACAGTAAAAGATCTTCTGAAGGTATCTCCATCTCTGATCTCAAGTTGTTCCATAGAGCAACAGTAATAAAAACTGCATGGTACTGGCATAGAAACAGAATGGTGGATCAATGGAACCGAATAGAAGACCCTGAAATAAATTCACACACTTATAGACACCTGATTTTTCACAAAGATGCTAAAACCATACAATGGAAAAAAGACAGCATCTTCAACAAATGGTGCAGGTCTAACTGGATGTTTACATG
>CM053745.1:50774620-50829458 GCA_028658305.1 Pachyuromys duprasi
AAAAAAAAAAACTGTGGTATTTTCCATATGTGCTGATGAAACTGAGCAGTAGAGCAAGGTGAACTTATTAAAAACAGCAAGATCTACAGCATGAAAGAAAAAGGCCAACAGTGGGGAGCAACACAAAATTAAAATTACTACTTAACCAAAGCAGTGTTACAGTGATTTCAGCCTTGTAACTCCATGTGCTAGCCTAAGAAGGCCAAGGTGAAAAAAAAAAAAATGCTTTCTGGGGTCTGGAGAATGAAGGAGGTAAAGTAATTCCCGGCTAGCAGAGATTAGCTCAGTTAAGCAGGGTCTCCATGTGGTTGCTGGGTATGAAAACAAGCTTCTCAGAGAAGATTAAGAAGATCCATCATTGCTGTATTCACAGAATTCAATGTTGGGACAGTGTAGATACCTAGTTTGTCAAACTCAAGGCAGAGGGCAGCTGTGATACTCCCAGCTTCAGTAAAAATATACATGCATGATTTTAGAATCCTGCCACTTTGCAGATGGAAATTCATTCTAGGTCTTCAGTGACATCCTAAATTATAAGAAATAAGGAAACCTAACACTGACAGGCAAGAAATAGGCTTACATGTGATAGTAATTTATCTTTAAATGACTCAATATATCTTTTGGTCTATAAGTGTGTGCCAATTGTACACACACAGAGACTCTCACACACACACTATATGTGAAAGTTGTACATTTCTCTAGACCCATATATAAAAAAAGATAATGCAATTTGGAGTATTAAAAAATTGAATAATTCTGACTGTTGACAACAGTGTTGAAATGATTCATGATTTGACCATATTGCTTTGTTTAGCAAAAACACCTAATGTGTTTTTGTTATTGCTGCTGCCGCCTCAATAAAACTCTCTGAAAGTAAGCATCTTGGTTTATTTTAGCACACAACACCACGTTTGTCATTGTGAGAAAGTCATAGAGGCAGGAGTTAGAAGCAGCTGGTCAACTCCAGCATCAGAAACAGAAAGAAATGAATGCATTCATTCTTAAAGATCATGAGCTTTTATCACCCAGGTATGTTCCAAGGAGCAAAACCTGGGAAAGTTGTTGCCCACTTTTAGGATAAATGTTTCTGCATCAATCAATGCAGGTAAGAAAATCCCTCATATACATGCAACTGGAAAAATGAATAAGATAATCCTTCACTGAGACTCTTCTCCCACGATGCCTAGGTTTTTCTAAGATGGCAATTAAAGTAGGCATAAAAAGAAAAGTCGGTGACTCACAGACTACTCATTTAAAATATTATCAAATATTTTACTCAATGAAAGCATAAGATATTTAGTTCTTGCTGTCTCCTTTTGGCATCCCAGTGTTTCTCGATAGCTTATGCTAAAACATTTTGTAAATATATTTAATGGGGGGAATTTTTACTCTCCACATTGGACTTTTGACATATCTGGTGATATGTATAGCCTTTGAAAGTTGACCATGTACAACACTCTGAAGTAGTGCATAGAGCCTGAATATTTATTTAATATCCCATGGTATACAAATATCTTCCCACTATACAAATTAAAGATATACTTAGTCCTAAATAAGAGTTCTAATTTTAAAAATCTAGCTTTGAAAGAATAATTTTGGTTTTTATTTTGTAAAAAATAAATATTACTCAGAAATATATGTATCTATCTCTCCTGGTATGTGTGAACATGTATGTATCCATAGACATGCATGCAACAAACATAGAAATAAATTGCGGAAAACTATAGACAAAGGTAGTTACTAGTTATAGATATTTTTTGTACATTTGGGGATCCCTGACAATATGAAAGTATATTTATGAGTCCTACAGAATCATGTCAATGTTGAATGTATAATATAAGTATTACAAATAAATTTTGGACACAGCAAAATCTCTTCCTTTTATTCTTATTATTAATATAAGAAATAGTTGGCTCTTACTTTCTAGCCCTTGGCCATTGACTGTACTTGCAATTATGATCATTCTCAAACACAGTAGACATTTTCTTTGTCTGCTGTATAAGTTCTGACTCAGAAGCAATATTAATCACTAGAGGCAATATAACCTTTACCTTCTTTTAGGAAATATATTTGTTAGATAGTTTGCTTGAAATGATTCAAAAAGTTAAGAGAGTACCTATACTTCACACTGAGTCACAGCTTACTCATAAAGCCACTTAAGTTGCAGTGTAATAATGTCTATCCCTGAACTCTTCATTCTCCCATTGAGCCAAAAGAAAATAATTATTCTCCAGAGCTGGTGATCCTTGCTGGCTTCTAAGACTGTAGTCATCTGTGTTATGGAAATTAGATATAATCTTCAAATGAATATCTTACATTATTCATATGTTACCACAGTCTCTAAAGCATATTGAGCTAATAGAAAGTTATAGAAATATTCTTGAATATGCATTTATTTGGTTACAATTAAACTCTAAGATTTCTTTACTGGAATTATTCAACATAGAATAAATATATAAATTACTATAGATGACATAAACGAAATCAGGAATCAACTGTAGAAATGCCTAAAATGTATAAATACACATATGAAGTTATAATGAACAGCCCTGCCTCTATTTTAGGCTTAAAAACATCTGATGGGAGGGCCTCTGAAAGACTCCAACCAGCAGGATAATGAGGCAGACGCTGAATCTCAGAGCCAAACTTCGGACATGGTGCAGGGAGTCTTATGAAAGGAGTGGCAGATAGAAAGAGCTGGAGTGGACAGGATCTCCACAGGAGACCAACAGAACCAAAATATATCTATCTATCTATCTATCTATCTATCTATCTATCTATCTATCTATCTATCTATATATATATATATATATATATATATCTCCAGGGATTTTTCTGAGACTGATAATCCAACCAAGGACCATTCATGGAGATAACCTAGAATCCCTGCACAGATGTAGCCCATGGCAGCACAGTGTCCAAGTGGGTTCCCTAGTAAGGGGAACTGGAGCTGTCTCTGACATGAACTCAGTGTCTGGCTCTTTGATTACCTCCCCCTAAGGAAGCAGCAGTCTTACCAGGCCACAGAAGAAGACAATGCAGCCAGTCCTGATGAGACCAGATAGGCTAAGTCAGATGTAAGGGGAGGAGGACCTCCACTACCTGTGCGCAGGGGGAGGAGCATGGGTAGAAAAGATTTTGAGCAGGATTGGGAGGGGAAGAGGGAGAAGGCTACAGCTGGGATACAAAGTGAATAAGTTGTAATAAATAAAATAGAGTAAATTAAAAATTAAAATGAAGAAAAAAGAGAAAATATACATCTGATGGTAAAGACAAGTGAGGCTCATTCTTATTTATTACTTAATCTCTGTTTCTCAAGGATTAGAATAAGCCCCACCTGTAACCTTAAGGACACAGGGTAACTGCAAAACAGCCATCTTTAACTTTAACTACCTGCTTATTCCCAGCAATGACAACCATGTCTTTGTTTCAAAAATTTTAATAACTATCCTGCAAACCTTCCTTTGTTTCAAAAAGTTATGACCACCTTCTTATGACCACCATGTCTTTGTTTAAGGAGGTCCTTGTGAACAAAGTTGTTATGCTTGTGTTGTGCTCCTGTGGCCCTCTGTATTTTTTCTGCCAAATCCCCCATTTAAAAACTCCCTACACCTGACTTATGAAAACACGATTTCCTCACCTCCAAGGCTGATCTCTTGTACTCTGCCTTTCAGGGGAGACAGCATGTGTACATACATTAAAAAAAAACAAACCTGCTTTAATTAATTTGCTCATGATTTAGTTATGTGGTCTTTCCCTTCACATCTTTGGGATTCACAGTCAACATTTAAAGGACTAGCAATGCCCCAACTACACACCACGTAGAATATCAATGCCAGGAATAAGAGGAGCCATTTGTTGTAAATGACTATTAATATTTCCTATTGATCTATCTTCTTTTAAAGCTGCTGTTAGTCCTAAACTAACAGCTGAATAACCAAATTACCACATATAGACTGGGTTTATTTAGTTAACCTAGAACACAATGTGGGCAATAGTTACTCCCTCCTAAACCTCCAAGCCTTCACAGTTTCCTAACATTTAGATTTCCCACATTATACTTGCTTTTTGTGATATATTAGGTCCACTCTGTCTCTCCACCGTGTTCCACGAACTCTCTCCTCCAGCTCTGCCTTCTCCTAGCTCTCCTTGCCCTTTCTCCTCCAACTCCTTTCCTCCTCTTTGGCTCCTCCTACTGCTGAACATTGTGTCTAGTTGCTTTAGTTTGTTTACACAGAGTTGAGACAGGATGCTTAGAATAAGTATCACAATACAATATCCGGATTGAAACCAGAGATTGGTGGGCGGGGGGAGAAATCAGCATTTGAACTAACAAGGGTAAGGTGTATACATTTCAAAAGAACATATACCAACACCATTGGTCGTTGAAGTCCTATAAACTGCTAAATACTGCAGGCTGTACTCAGTCTTATCAGAACTTGATAGTTCACATCTTATTGCTATAGACTCCATGTATTTGAGCCAAACAACCTAGAGAAATCAAGTGGGTAAGCTTTCAGTGTGCTGAAAGGTGTTATTCATACCACCAGAAGGGAAAAGTAACCATCTTTCTTATCCACTGTGGCATCTGAAAATAATAATGACTGTGTTGGCAAGATATATCAAGTTGTGTAATAGTGGCATGAATATCAGGAGAGATTATGATTGAGTTTAAGTTTCAGACTTCAGGATAAAACCCATACCTAGTAGAATTATTGAACCAAGAGTTGTGGCCAACAGATTATAGGCCATAGGCAAGAACATAATACTGTTAAATGAATATAATCTTAAACCAGCTAGTAATGATTTATTGTAATACTCATAGATATGTGATTTTCCCTGATCAATGAAGTTGATAATTGAAGTAGGTGGTACCAACCAAACATCCACCATCAGTCAAAGTGCAGAGAGCAAAAGATTACAGGACTTCACAGCCTCAAATGGAACACCTACATCACACACTCTCCTCCCAAGGCATAGTGATCACTGTGAAGAAAATTTGGGAACATTGCCAGAGCCATAGTCAATGGATAACTCCAAGAAAATAATATTTATAGGACATACTAGAGAATGTGTGCATATGCACTTACTACAACTGTAACAGCATTGATAAGATCGTATAAATCTCTGGTCAATCAGAAATTCCACCATAGAAAGGAAAGGTAAGAATACAATTCCACCCCTAGTTGAGGAGTTACTGGCAATTAATAACTTCTTGGGGAGAAATGGTCTGTGTTCTTAAAAAAAATGTAGTCATTGGTAGATTGACCATGCTTCAGAGGTTGTCTACACATTAAAGTTTATATGTGGAATTCAAATTCGGCTAGAGAGGTTATTTTAAAAGAAAAAAGATAAAAATAAATAAAAAGAGCAAACTATGTTAAGAGATTAAGAAATGGGAAATGTATCTGGGAAGAGTTGGCAAATGAGAGTGAATAAGATAATAAATTTTAATATTTTAAACGTAAAACAAGTATCGTATACATGGCATACTTAGAAACTACCTGTAAATTACACCCATTTTGTTGTTGTTTAGGAAAACCAAGAATGAATGAGATCAAAATGGGCCATTTTTGTGTTTGATGAGTTAATAAAATAGCAAAGTCTATGAGAAGCTAAGTGTACTTCAAAAAGTAAGAAATGCAAACTTCTTAAATGCTTCCTTCAAATACCAGTTCTGCTGACATATTGACTACTCAAGGAAGACATATTTCAGACTTGTGAGAAACTGTGAGAGATGATGAATGTTTATTCTTTTAATCCACTATATGATATTCTACAGTCACAACAGAAAAAATGAGTAAAGTATTAAGTAAAACAACATATCCATTGTTTAGCTTTGATTGGCTTTTTGTGTGTTTGTTGTTGCAAATAAAACAACTCAAGCTGCCTCCAGAAGAACTCCATTAAGTAAGTGAGGTCATGAGGCTTGGGAAAACCTGGAATCTTGAATTCAGCTCCTAACCAAGTGTTTTATTCTAGACCTGCATGCCCCAATTCTTTTCTATTATCTTGTAGAGCCTTGCTATAGAAAAGAACACCAAGAGCAGGAAATTCTCAGACATAAGATATACTACTCGTGAGATTCAAAAGGACATAGAATTTCCAAAAACAATTAGGGGGAAAAAAGACAAAAAAGGATCTCCAGATTATGGAGGAGGTGGGAGCTCCACAAAGAGAGCAATGTAACCAAGAAATCTGGGTCCAGGGGTCTTTTCTGAGACTGATATTTCAAACAAGCACCACACATGGAGATAACCTGGAAGCCCTGCACAGATATAGCCAATGGTAGTTCAGTACCTAAGTAGGTTCCATAGTAATGGGAACAGGAACTGTCTCTGGCATGAAATCAGTGCTTGGCTCTTTGATCACCTCCCCCTGAGAGGGGTGCAACCTTTCCAGGCCACAGAGGAAGACAATGCAGCCTGTCCTGATGAGACCTGATAGACTAGGGTCAGATGGACTGGAAGGAGGACCTCCCCTATCAGTGGACTTGGGGAGGGGAATGGGAGGAGATGAAGGAGAGAGGTTGTGATTGGGAGGGGATGAGGGAGGGGGCTATAGCTGAGATGTAAAGTGAATAAACTGTAATTAATATAAAATTGAAATTAAAGAAACACACCTATAGTGTTTCCTTGTCCAATAAGTAGTCAGACCATATGTCATTCCTCCAATCCTTCAACTGGGTAACCAGGATGTTGGGAAGGGAGGTAATATACTATAAATCATGCCAATATTTTACAAGAACAAAGAGATTCAGACTTGCAGATCAAATAAAATCTATAGCACAAAGTTTCATGAGTTCTCAATGTACAAAAAGAAAAACAGATCAATGAAGACATCCAATTTGTAGCACTGAAGGAAAGAAAAAAGTGATTACAGAAACTGCTTGAAATAAGAAAAGAAATGTACATGTATAGTGTCAGGTACCTGAATTGTCTTTGGAAATTGATTTAAGTGTTGGAGAAAAAGGGGTAATTGAAAAGTTTAATTTTAACACTTTGAGCTTTAGACCATTAGGGGTTTTGTGTTTTGAAATACAATATATAATGAGAATGTTTTTCTTTTTTCTTTCTTCTAAGAAAAAAAAAAAACATTAGGTTAACATTAGCTTTAGGTAATGATTATAGGAATGATTACAAAGAAGCCAAGGTAATTTAGACAGTCTAATGGACCCTGTTTTATTTCTTCACCTAAATGAGTTTCATTAGATTTACGTTCGATTACCTTCACTTTTATCTTTATTTTTTACTGTGTGAACTGCTCTTACAATCGGGGTCTTTTAAGAAGAGTAGACCATTACATTTACAATACTGATTTTTTTTCTAGACATTACTTTGAAGTCCCTCTCTTTGGCAGTTGTTCTATTTATCTGTCAAATAGTCCCCAGGGTGTGACATCTTCTTAGTGCTTGAAGGTGCTTCTGCAAGACAGGTAAAGAAAGAAAAATCTTTTTGAATGTGTTTTAAATCTTTTTTAAAGTTTTGTCTCTTTGGCATACCAAATACTAGTATATTCAACTGTTAACAAAAAAAAAAAGGGGGGTTATAGAGTTCTGACTTAATGCCAATAGGTTTTCTATAATTCTCAGTACATAAAATGATTATTAACTACAGTTTTTTAATCAAAATTATGAAAGAGCTGATTATCTCAAGTACAGGTAAGCTTTTAAATTTTAAATTTGTTTACAAGAAACTATTCTTACGTATATTAACTAAAATTAGATAAGGTAACAAAATTATGTGTTTATACTTATTTTCACAAGTAAGTAGATATCTTTAATGTATCTAATTTACATTTTGACTATCATTTAATGAGGACCTACCTAAATATATAAATTATGAGTTTAATCTAATATTTGAAATTTATAAAATAAAATAAAGCATAAACTTTGTAATATTTTAAGTGGAAATTAAATATTACTTCTTTAACTAGTCAGTACAAATTTAGTCTACATAGTTGGAAATCCATTTCTATGACAAAAGCTATCTCCAGTGCATTACTAAATTTTTTAATTTTTTTTCTTTTTCTTTTTATCAATTAAATTTTTCACTTTTTATCCTCGCTGTAGCCCTATCCTCCAATCCCTCCCAATCCCACATCCCTCCCTCTTCTTTTCCTATGCCCCTCCCCCAGTCCAATGATAGGGGAGGTCCCCCTCCCCTTCCATCTGACCTTAGCCTATCAGGTCTCACCTGGATTGGCTGCATTGTTTTCCTCCTAGGACTGGTAAAGCTGTTCCCCCTTCATGTGGAGGTGATCAAAGAGCCAGCCTATGAGTTCATGTCACAGATGGTCCCTGTTCCTATTATTGGGGAACCCTCCTTTATACTGAGCTGCCATAGGCTACTTCTGTGCAGGGGTTCTAAGTTATCTCTATGCATGACCCTTGTTTGGAGTATCAGTCTCAGAAAACACCCCTGTGCCCAGATTTTTGCAAGCAAATGGTGGGATATAGAAATGATCATTCTGAGTGAGGTATCCAAGAAGCAGAAAGGCACACATGGTCTATACTCACTTACAAGTGGATATTAGATATATAATATAGGACAATCATACTAAAATCTGTACACCTAAGGAAGCTGATCAAGAAGGAGGACCCTGGTAAGATGGTCAGTCTTCAGTCAAAAAGGCAAATGAGATGGACATCAAAAGAAGGAGAAAGCAGGGAACAGGACAGGAGCCTATCACAGAGGGCCTCTGAAAGACTCTACCCATCAGGGTATGAAAACATGCTGAGATTCAAAGCCAACCTTTGTGTAGAGTGCAGGGAATATTATGAAAGAAGGGGGAGCTAAGAAGACATGGAGGGAACAGGAGCTCCACAAAGAGAGCAAAAGAACCAAAAATCTGGGAATTACTAAACTTAAACTCAGAATGTTTTCAGTTGAAAAGACATAGCTGATGCCTATGCATTAATTTAATGACATTGTGAAGGAGTACATATTGTGTGTAACTAGAAACAACTACCCCACAGACATATTGTTTCCTTTATAGCAATAATATGGACAAAGAAAAACAGCAATTCACTCAGAATCAAATATGCTTCTTCTCTATACTTCTCATGTTGGTACACTATCTATTACATAATAAGTTTTAACAGTGAGGTTCATGGATGCAGAGGAATGTGACCTCGCCTCCTGCTTATGTAGGCATTGGGAGGCCTACCAAATAGTGACACAGAACTCACTGGTGTTAGTGATGCAGGAGAGTCAGCAGGCAGACCAGCTCAGCTAACACCCAGGCCCAAATCCAAAGCTTTGAGTTGGCTCCCCTTAAATCTACATTATCAGTGAATGGTTGGGACATGTGAAAAGGCTGGTCCTACTGTTCCAAAGCTGCAGGATCTCTATGGCACAGGGCCACAAAGGATAACCAGGAGGAGGCCAGGTGAAGATCCAATATTGATGGTTTCACAGATGTCAGAGATCTCGAACCAAACCGATAACTCATTGCAACGAAACTTTTGCAAGTGAATATATTTGAACAGAAGGATATACCGTGAGGCACTCTGTGACATACTACAGCTTCCAGGATGAGATTTTTTTTCTTTGCTTCTTGTTTGTGTTTTTTTATTTTGGAGTGAGGTCGCAAGGGTGAAGTGAAGATACAAGGAGATGTGGAGATGAGCAGGACTGGGGTACATGATATGAAACTCACAAAAGAGTAATAAGTTATTTATTAAGAAACGTAAGTTTGAGCAGAGGTTCTAGGTTATATCCATGGCTGGAGTATCAGGCTGAGAATGCAGTGAGGAGGCAGCATTGCAGGACATAGAGGATTACCTCCCCCTAAGTGGGGAGCAGTCTTATCAGGCCACAGAGGAGGACAACACCTCCAGTCCCAGTCCAGATGAGACCTGTTAAGCTAGGGTCAGATGGAAGGGGAGGGGAACCTCCCCTATCAGTGGACTTGGAGAGGGGCTTGGGAGGAGATGAGGGAGGGTAGGATTATGAGGGAATCAAGGAGGGGGCTACAGCTGGGATACAAAATGAATAAACTGTAATTAATATAAAAAATAAAAAATAAAAAGAATGTCTTGCTTGCTGAGCACACACACACAATATATATATATATATAAAGGGTGTGTGTGTGTGTGTGTGTGTGTGTGTGTGCTTTTTGAAACAGGATTTCTCTGCGTGGCCTTATCTGTTATCTGTCCTGGATTTTCTTTGTAGATCAGGTTAGCCTTGAACTCACAGAGATCAACTTGCCTCTGATTCCCCGAGTGCTGTGATTATAGACATGTGCCACAATGCTCAGCAACACACATGTTAATATTATAGTGTAGATTTTGAATGTGGTTTCTGAATACTATCAAAGATGCCTGACCTACTGTTTAGAAAGAAACACAAGTTACTTTGTACTTCAGGTGCAACACAGTTGAAGTACACTGCTTATATGTATTTTCTGTGACTTGTCTAATTTTCTATTGTGATGATATGATACTGTACCACAGACTAATTACAGAAGTCACATTTTATTAGGAGCTTACAGTTGCAGAAGGCTAGCATCCATGACCATCGTGACAGAGAGCGCGGTAGCAGATATGAAGGCAGTAAGGTAGAAGTAGCTGAAAGCTGACATCATGAGCTACAAGCACAGGGCATAAAGTAAGCTACCTAGGAATGGCATTGGATTTTGAAACCTCCAGTTCCACCTCAGTGTAACACCTCCTCTAGTGAGACCACACCTCTTAATTCTTCCTAAACGGTTCCAGTAACAGTAAACCAGGCATTCAAATATAGGAGCCTAGAGGGCCATTCTCAGTCAAGACACAACACTTTGCATAATAAGATGGTTTCATAAATTGCTGGCCAAATTCATGAAGAATTTATAAGAATTCTTTAATTTAATTTATAAGAATTAATGAGAATTCTGTGTGCTGTATTTGGATATCACTGAAAGACAATCAGAATGTGGATACTTGGCATTTTCTGCTTTAAGGCATTCTTCACAGGGGAAGATAATTGTTTGGAAGAATAGCAGAATGGCTAAATACTGAATTATGATACTGTTAAGAAAAAATGTGCCCAGTGGCTGTGTACAGCAATGTATGAATAATTTTCATCAGGTGAACAATATATGACACTGTTCTTATAAAGGTGTGATACAAAGTCAAGGAAACAGGAGGCATAAAGTGCACTGGGCACTCTTAGAATCTCATTATTCTTGCGAATGACCCACTTATAAAACCTTTGCTTCGAACTCAGTCGACCTTGGACCCAGATTTATTGTATTCTAAGGAAGAAATCTTTTCACAATGGTCCTATTAAATTTAAAATTGAAAAGCCTCCTGGATACTAGAGACACTTTTTGTCATTCAGAGAAAATGTGTACAGAATGGAAAATTTTGCTGACTTTGGTGAACAGTTTCTCTTTCCAAAGGTAGGTATCTAAAGATGATTTTATCACAATTAACATAGACAGTAAGTACTGTGTCAAAGAGAGATCATTTTGTTACATAGCTTTACAAGCAATGAAGTTTGAGCATTACATTTACCTCTTTTCTTGTTTTTATAGCAGAAGATGAAACAAAATGATCAATTTCATACATATGCAAATTACAAAATAAAAGAAGTCAACTTGGAACTTGTAGGGAAGAATTCCTGATCTAACTACTAGATTGTGCTAGAGATATTAAACTTTAGTCCTACACTTACAAAAGGAAGAGAAAAAGGAAATTTTACCTATATATGTAAAATATATATTTTTTGAAATTTATGTATACTGAAAGTCTGAGCAAGGGTAAGGAGGAGGCTAAGGTTGAGTAATTTCCTTTATAGACAAATGGTTGACTAAATTCAGGTTCAAGTACAGCTCTACAGAACATGGGTAAAACATTGACACTGAAGTCTAAAGACAAAAATCAAAGGGCTTTTCTTTTCCCCTGACTTCAGCTTCAAATGAAAAAGAGATCTGAGGCAGGGACATCTTTATGTACACAGAGAAATACCTTAAGAACAGTAAGTGTATTGAATGTTTCTGAAAAATAGAGTTTACCTGTAACCTGTGTCTACTATTTCATTCTGGTGATTGTTATTAAATAACAATTATTATTGTCATTCTAACAAAAGCAAGGATTAACTAAGCATGCCTCACTAACTTCGCACATTTATGCACCTCAAGAGACTGTATTTTTTTATAAATTTCATATCTTTTTAAAAATTTTGAGCACTGAAGAGATGTCCCAGAAGTTAATAACTCTTGCTATTTTTTGAGGGGACTCATATTGAGTGTCTCGTAATCTTCAAGTCTGTCCTTATGGATCCTGATTCCCACTTCTGGCCTCCACAGACAGCCACACACATCTAATATACACATACATTAATAATTACATACACATTTTTCCTGAAACAAAATTTTTACAAATATTTTTCATTAATCTTTTCTTTTCAACCTGACATTACTACAGTTATTGTACAGAAGTGTTTTTATTTCTTAATTTCATTTCTTTTGTTATTAACATTGTTTTATTTCTTGGTAGTAATGTGTATATTATTGTATAGTTTGTTAGTATAGTTTTACAAGAATGCCAGAAAGACCTACATATAACAAAAATATGTTTTGCGGTTGTTGTTTGTTTGTAGGTTTGAGATTGAATGTCCAAGATGAATAAGTTGACACAGTAGGACTGTTTCCTTATGAAAGCCTTGTTCCTAGACTTCTGGTAGAAGACACACTATTCTATTTGTCTTTGCATGGTTGCTGACATTTTCCTAACTATTAAGATGACAAATTATTTTTAATGATTTTTGTCTTTAGATTACAGCCTTTTTGTAGTGACCAAGTTTTACCATAAAAGCATCTTTACAATTTCTCTTCCCAAAAGCAGTCTGATTCCAAGATATTTGAAGTTAAGAATTCAAGATTTTGAAGAGTAGAATTTAGTCCATAGCAAAAGAGACACTGATGACTTCCTAGAAAGCCAACCTTTTCCCTTGCAAAACAAGAAAAGAAAAAAGAAATAAAAAACAACAAAATAAAACAGAACAACCAAGGACCAAGAAATCTAAGTCTTCTCTTCTTTTTCCTTGACGTGTCATTACCACTTAACATAATCAAAGCACCAGCCAGAAGTGAAGAGAATTACTCATGTCAAAGATTTTAAGTGACAGGATATACAAACATTGTACCTTAAACTTTTTTCCTGATGCATAGTTTGAATGAAGACAGTTTGAAGTCCCTTGATGGGTATAGAGACAGCACAGACATACAAAAATGCATTCATTTCACAGAGCCAAATCAATTTAGTAAGAGCAAGTACATAGATATTGAAGTATTCTTTGGATCCAAGATATATTTTTATTTTTGATGCCTAAGAAAAATTAGCAGTGCAAATGTGTGTAATCCACTTAATTCATTAATAGATAATAAAAACTGGGATTCTGTTGCTGGACTAGTGTTCATGCTATGGGTGATTAGGTAGAGGCAACAAGGGAAGGGAAGGCTTGAGGTTTATAAAATGTGACAAAATACTTAAGAAAACTTGATGAAAGTGATGATTCTGAAAATAATCCAACTTTTTAATAGTATTTACAGTTTATTCACTTTGTATCCCTGCCATAACCTCTTCCCTCATTCCCTCCCAATCCCATCCTCCCTTCCTTATCTCCTCCCATACCCCTCTCCAAGTGCGCTGATAGGGGAGGTCCTCCTCCCGTTCCATGTGACCCTATCTTATGAGGTCACATCATGACTGGCTGCTTTGTCTCCTCTGTGGCCTGGCAAGGGTGCTTCCCCTCAGGAGGGGGTGGTCAAAGAGTCAATCACTGAGTTCATGGCAGAGACAGTCCTTGTTCGCCTTAGTAGGGTACCCATTTGGATACAGAGCTATCATGGGCTATATCTGAGCAGGGGTCCTAGGTTATAGCCATGAATGGTCCTTGGTTGGAGTATTAGTCTCAGAAAAGACCCCTGTGCCCAGATATTTTGGTTCTGTTGCTCTCCTTGTGGAGCTCCTGTCCTCTCCAGGTACCACTATCTCCCCCTTCTTTCATCAGATCCCCTGCATTCTCCCCAAAGTTTGGTTAAGAGTCTCAGCATCTGCTTTGATACACTGCTGGGTAGAGTCTTTCAGAGGCCCACTGTGGCAGGCTCCTGTCCTGTTTCCTCTTTTCTCCTTCTTCCAATGTCCATCCCATTCGTCTTTCTGAGTGAGGATTGATCATCTTATCCAGCGACCTCCTTCTTGCTTAGCTTCTTTAGGTTTACAGTTTTTAGTATGTTTATCCTATATTATAGGCCTTGTGTTCACTTATAAGTAAGCATATACCATGTGTGTCTTTTTTAAAATGTAATTTATTTTTTTTATATTAATCACAGGTTAGGTGCTTTATATCCCAGTCGTAGCCCCCTCCCTCATTCCCTCCCACTCTCTCCACCCCTCCCTCTTCTCCTTCCTGCCCCCCTCCAAGTCCACTGATGGGGAGAACCTCCTCCCCTTCCATTTTATCCGAGCTTATCTTGTCTCTTCAGGGCTGGCTGCAATGTCCATGTGTGTCTTAAATTCAGACTAGCTTTAGAAAAAATTTGAATGGTGAAAAGGTTTTTTTTATTATTATTGATATTTGATATATAGATGACATTTATTTTAAAAAGACAGGGCATGTGAATTCAATAAATTGAGTAGACACAAAAAAAAGAAGATTTTTGGGTATTACAACATGGAGGAAACTTAAAGTCCCTGCATTTCAAATAATAAAAAATAAATACAATAAGAAAATTGGCCTTACATAATAAGACCCCATTAAGATTACTACTTAAAAAAAACCAGGTTTTGGCAAAAATTAAAATATGGAAGTGTCCTTCCACTCCAGCTAAGCATTTACCTAGTGAATAAGAGTACAGGAGAAAAACCAGGTCTGCATATTATAACTAAAAACAAAGGATGATATTTTTCCCCTGTGTGACAGACTTGTAGTTACTGCATCAGACTTCTTTGGAAGATAAGAAAATCAGTCTTTGTAAGTATTGTGAAATATCCACAATATGCTATGGGTCATGCACCACTGCTAGGACATGTTCCTCACTGCCTCTCTCAGGTAAAATCCCTGAAGCTGTGGTGACACAAAGAAACTCCTGGAGGTTGGAATCAGTACCAACTGAGACTGATCTTTATGAAGGAACCAACTATTTCCTGCAAGAGCATCAAAACCGGAGTTCTTCATTGCCAGTAAACATGGTCTGCTAGTGGGTTTTATTCTATTTTTATGTCTTGTTGACATTTGTGTGAGGCCAGTTTTTATTTTGTAACTCAGGCTGATGTTTGAACTCATAATAATCTTCTCGGTGTTGCTTGACTTATACCATTGTGTTTACCACATTAAGTTTTAAAATTGATTTTTTAACTGATATTGAACAATGTACACATTTATGGTGTACATTTATGGTGTGGTGTTTCTGTGCCTTGAATGGCAATGTTTAATCAAAACCAGCATATTCAGCTCCTCCTCAGATATAATTTCTTTCTGGTGAAAATACCCCCGTTCTTTTATTACATCTCATTTAAATATGTAGTGCTTTATCATTATCTGTGATGACCCTACTTTGCAAAGAAATAATAACACATTTCTATTATTACAACAGAGTACCAATCGATCAAACTTTGCTCATTCTTCTTTCCACTAGTGCTCCTTGTTCTGAGAGCCACTTTTTTCTCTCTCAAATTCTAAGGATTGTTTTTGATAACATATATGGGTGAGAACACAGATTCCTTTGATTCAAGCTGTCTTGTTCCCAGTTCATGATAACACACTGTAGAAGTTGGGGAACAGTGTTGGGTTCATTTTATTTCCTAATCTTCTTGATTTCCTACTGCAAAAATTAAGAGCTAAATAAAGTGTTTCAAGAACCATAGTGAAATTAGAGATGCAATTGGAATATGGGCTACACAGTGGGTATTTGTTTGGGGGATTGGGAGAGAACAGTGTGAGATCTGAATAAAGCTGGGAACATTCCTAAGCAGGAGGACAAACTAGAAACCAGCACCTAGTGTGTGTTTTGTGTCTTCTGTCCACATGGCTATAAGCACTTATAAGAATCCCTTGCATTAGCCAGAAATATTGCTTATGTTATTTCAAAACAAGGGATTTTCTTCTGGGTTTATTAATATAATTTTCACAGTCAAGAATATCTAATCCCTTTCTCTTTCCACCAACTCAATTTTAATATTCAGATGTTTATTTGAGCCATGAAAACCACTGGGGTTTTCATGGCAATGTCAGTTTCTCCCTGCCACCATTAACAGCCACGTTGAAATTTGATGTTCGTGTTTTGTTAACTTGTCAAAATGTAGACATTCACCAGCCACTGTTGTTAATACAGCCTCACCACTGCATTTCATTCTTTTCCCCTCACCATTTGCTATCAACATGGAAGTAGTGTTCTACAAATATTCTCTGCTTTTAAGAGTTTGAGTCTTTTAAAAGATTGTTATTAAATAATATCTATTATATGATTGAAATTAGCAGGCTTTAGAGTGTTGATGGGTGTAGGTGAAAAGGAAATAAAGGGAGAGAAGGAAACTTAGAAAAGTAATTGATTCTGTTTCTTTTGGGGGGTGTTTTGTTGTAAATTTACATTTATTTACTTTACATGCCCAGGGTGGGCCCTCCCTCTTCTCCTCCCAGTCCCCCATTCACCTTTCCCTTTCCCCCCCAGAAAAAGAGAGTTGCCCCCCCCACTCCCCTGCATCAACCTTCCCCAACACATCAAGTCACATTTTCATCTCCAGAGGCTAGGCAAGGCAGCCCTAATAGGCGGAATTCATCCCAAAGCAGGCAATGGAGTCCATGTTAGAAACAGCCCTCCCTCCACTCTCCAGGCTACCCATTTGAATACCAAGCCTCCGGTCAGAAACATGTATGCAGGGGGGCTAGGTCCAGATCATGCATGTTTTTTGATGTCTCAGTCTCTGATAGCCCTCACGTCTCTGGGTTAATTGTTTCTATTGGTCTTCTTATGAGGTTCCTCTCCCCTCCAGGTCCTGGAATTCTGTGTTTCTTAAGCAGACATCTAGTTAATACCTGTGAACTGTCATAGGAACATAAAACCTACACTGTCAACTCACTGGAGTTTTCCTTCTAGAAGACCTGAATCTGATGAACTGAATAACCACCATATGCGTTATGCTTGACCACAGAAAAGCACAAAGCAAAGGACCTGTGATTATTCAATCAGAATTTGAGGATGATATGAAGAACATTTCAATCCTGGGAAGTTGAGCTTTGCATACTTCTGGCAGCTAGAAGCCAACAGTAGTAAGAAAATATTTCAGTGGTGGAAAAATGTTAGAGAGAAAAGCAGTCTTGTTTTAGTGTTGATCAGTTAGTTTAATCTTTTATTAATAATTGCAGTTTAACTTTAGTGCTTTAGATCCTTGGTGGTGTTCTTTCAAATGAAGCTGCCACTGAAGGAGAACAATTGATAGGATAGAACAGCAAAGTATTGCAAAGGGTGGGAGAGACTGCTCAGCAATGAAATATGCTTTTTCCTCACAGCTTCTACACAGCAGCACACAAACAATTTTAATTCCAGTTTCAGAGAATATGATGCTCTGTTTTGGCCTCACATGACATGTATGTGATGTGTATATATACATGCATTCATATAATAATCACATACATGAAATTAAGACTTAATAAATAAAATAAATATTTAAATGTGTGTCAAAAATTCTGTTTCATCTGTAATGCTACTGTCTGCTTTATGTATTTTCCTATGTATGGGGTATATATTTTAAGTCTTATTAATTATCATATCAAAATTTGAAAGCCTGATGTTCTACCACATTTCTTCACTGAGAAATATACAAGTTTTGTGAATAATTTGTACCCACTCAAAATTTTTCTTGCTAAT
Organism: Pachyuromys duprasi; assembly: GCA_028658305.1. NCBI lineage: Eukaryota > Metazoa > Chordata > Mammalia > Rodentia > Muridae > Pachyuromys > Pachyuromys duprasi. The sequence continues at coordinate 50,792,480 of CM053745.1, forward strand.
TGCCCTGAAATTGTTGTTCATTAAGCCTGGTATTCACAGCTTGTGATATGTATCTTTAGAGTTGTAAATGCAGGATCTACAGAGAACTTGGGCACAAGTCCTATTAACCAGTGCAGTGCAATAGATAACCAATGCATTAACCAGTGTAAGTGCTTTTACCTCATGCAGCAGACCTAGTAGGGTATCTAAAGTGTTCCCAAATAAGATATTTTAGGAAAATATTGTTTCAAGTATTAAAGCATCTTCACTATTATTCTTCAAAACATTCACTTATAATTTAAGAATCAACATCTTTAGTAGTTTAACTTTTGCATAGCAGCACATTAAATCATTCATTTTCTACTCAAAATTCTCATAAGTATCCAAGTAGAGTGTGTCATTCTTTGTCACAAGTTCTACATTTAAAAGGTTTATTTCACACAAAAAGGGCAATGCTTTAATAAGGTTTATTATTATTGTTTTATTATCTTTGCCTCTGTGATTTCGAAACTCTGGTTCAAGAAAGGCCACATCCTTTGCGTGCGGTGGGCACACTCAGGCTTCAGTCCACTGTGCTGCTCCATGGCCTTCACCAGCATCTTCTCATGCCCTCTACAGTGAAGAAAACTACACCAGGATCGATAGCTCTTGTCAGTTACGCTTCAGAATGTCATGTTATTTCATAAATTTACTTCAGCATAGAAACCTATTTAATTACCAGGCTCCTTTAAAAACACGTTTTAACTTCTATAAGGAACAGACAGCCCAACTTTAGCTCTTCATAAAATAACATTTATTTATTTATTTCAAAGTCTTGTAAGCTGGGTGGTTGTGGCACACATTTTTTAATGTTTCTTTATAATTTTTATTTTTAGTATTAATCACAGGTTATTAACTTTGTGTCCCAGCTGTAGCCCTCTCCTTCATTCCCTCCCCATCCCATGTTCCCTCCCTCATCTCCTCCCTGCCACTTTCCAAGTCCACTGATATCAGAGGTCCTCCTCCCCTTCCATCAGTATCCAAATGGGTACACTAGTAAGGGAATCAGGGACTATTTCTGACATGCACTCAATGGCAGGCTCTTTGACCTCCCCACCCCGCCTCCAAGGGAGAAGCAGCCTTACTAGGCCACAGAGGAGGACACTGCAGCCACTCCTGAAAATAACTTTTTAAATAAGGTTTTTTTTTTCCCTAAAATGGAATGATGAATTGCAAAATGATTGAAATACTTTTAAATGCTCTGTTCCTAGTCTTGTTTCATAATTAAAATTTACATTAATTGTGTGTATGTGTGTGTTTTCACTGTTGCTGGGTTATGACACCTTTGTCTTTCTAAAAATTTGGGTGTTATTTGGAGCCTTAATATTTATTTATTTACAGTTTATTGATAGTATATCCGATTGAAACTCATCAACTCTGTCATTGCTCTGTCAACTCATCCCTCTCCTACTCTCCCTCTGTTTTATCCCCTATCCACTTCCCCTAGTCCACTGAAAGGGGGAGTTTTCCTCCTCTGTCATCTGCCTATAGCTTAACAAGTCTCATCAGGACTGCCTGGATCCTCTTCCTCTGTGGGCTGGGAAGACCGCATTGCCAGGGGCAAGTGATCAAAGAGCAGGCAACCGAGTCCATGACAGAGGCAGCCCCTGCTCCCCTTACTCTGGTTTCCACATGGAGACTGAGCTGCTTATTCACTACATCTGACCAGGGCAGGGGGAGTGGAGCTTCCAAAAAAGCTTAAAAAAAAGCCCTGAGCTCAGGGGGTCCTGCAAAGACTGATGTACCAACCAAGGACTATGCATGGAGAATCTTAATATTTATGTTTACATTTAATGTAAGGTAGTAATTCTTGTTGATTCATATTGCTTCTTACTGATATATATATATATATATATATAATAAAGTATTCAAAAGAAGACAGTATAGAGGTTGTTTTTGCTTAGTTAGTGCTGCATGATAAATCAGAACTCAAGACTTTTGCTTTTGAGTTACACAGTCTGTATATATGGAAAGATTGTTTTATAAGTTAGCATTGCATTGAAACAACTAGAAAAAGCAAGTTTCAAAAGTTAATTTTTTGTTGAACTTTTTCTTTTTAATAGTAATGAAATTAAAGGTACCATAAAATAACTGTCTTGTTCTACACAAGATATATAAGAGCGTTTGGAGTATTACCTAATGAATCCTTCTTCCTTCAAATAGTGTATAAGAATGCAAAACTACTTACAAGTTGGGGCAAATATCTGACCAGCTCAGAGTAGCACAAAAAGAAAAGAAAATGGAGTGAACCTAAAGAATCAGCTAAGTGAAAGGTTTTCAGCTTTTTACAACATAAATCAATTTTGCTTATTATATTCTGCGCTTATGTGTAGATATTTATCATAATATTTTCCACAGTTCGTATTATCCACAAATGTCATTGATTTAGAATCAGGATTTAGACATTCCTTGATATATAGTTTGAAAGTTTGAATATATAATTCTGTTTAAGCTCAGAAACATGAGTGCATTTTATCCTGTTGTAAAACAATTAAATTTAGGTGATAATAGTCTTTATTTAAAGAAATAAGACACTGCTCTCATTTTGTCTTCTGATATATTAAAACATCACCAATGAAGATATCCATTTAAATTTAGAGGATCTTGTTCTAACACAATAAAATCTTATCTTCCCCAAGACACAATCAATTCACCTTATTAACTTTTCCAAGGACCAGCAGTAAAAAGCAATAAGGTTCTATTCTCTCCACTTTAAATTAAAAACAGAGAGACCCTTTCTTTTATTACTAGATGTTGAGTGAGCCCCCATGAGATATCCCAAAGCCATATATAAAATATCCAAATAGGTAAACATAAATGTAACTTCAGAGCCATAGATCACAGTATTTTTAGATTCTGTATTTTCATGTCTTCACAGGAAGCATAGTTCAAGACAGAAAAATTGCAAAAACAGTAAGGTGTTTACATCATGTATGGAAGTAATTAGTGCACACTTGGTAAAGATAAACATATTTTAAGTTTTAGTTGCTGAAGCTATTCTGGATATACATTTCACTTTCATTGAGAGTTCCACAAATGCTTTAACATATCATGTTTTCTCCTTCAAAGAAGGTGATGTGAGGGGATACGTCACATGTTCACAATGTGAACATGTATTTGCTACATTCTAAAGAAAACTGAGGTAATAACATATAAATTTGATTTTCCTTCTGTTACACAATGTGTCATATTTGTTGATCTGGGTCTTTTATATTCATTCTTCTGCTAAAATGCACTGTTTTTGCCATGGTATGGTCCTTTAAGGTCATTCTCCATTTAAAGTTTCGTTATGTATGTGAGAAATTCATAGTTCACTACTACTAAATAAACATCCATTTTATGTAGTAATTAATGATACACCTAAATGAGTGTAGAGTTCATATTGAATTTGAAAATAAAAAGAAAATAGCACTTAGAAAAGTAAATAACAAGGGCCTTTCAGGACACCACTGCTGTTTTCTTTGTGTCCCAAGAGGTTCATTAAATCCTCTCTCAAATCCTCAAAGTAGTTTTTCTACTTTGAATTTTGTTGCATTAAATTATTTCTTTCAAGAGACAAAGCCAGTGCTTGGTGCTTTGCTTGTAAAGTACATATACATTCTGTTTTTCTGAAGGACTTACTTGCATTTATGCATGTGTAATTGGCAGATTACTGGATTTGATTTGGAAGATGAGAACATGCTTTTTCGAAAAATTGGTGAGCAATGAAATGAAAATGTTTAATCTTTTTATTACAAAACAACTTTTTGTACCTTTTATTTATTTAGGTGTTTGTGTGTGTGTGTGTAGGACAGAGGAGAGCTTGAAGGAGTCAGTTACTTTTTTTTTTTTTTTTTTTTTTTGCAGGCAGACTCTTGATATTAAACTCAATTCTTCAGGCTTGACAGATATTTTGCTTTGTTTTGTTTTCTAATGTTGCCAAGTGTGAAGGGTAGTGCCAGGCATATATTAAGTGGTAAAAAAAATACTCATTAGATGAATATTGTGAGTAAAATTTGTTTTTAATTAATACTTTGTTAATTACAATTTATTCATTTAATATCCCAACTGTAGCTCCCTCCCTCAGCTCCTCCCAATCCCACCTTTTCTCCCTCTTACCCTCACATGCTTCTTCCCCAATCCACTGATAGGGGAGTTCCTCCTTCCCTTCCATCTGACCCTAGTCTATCATGTCTCATGAGGACTGGCTGCATTGTCTTCTTCTGTGGCCTGGTAAGGCTGTTCCCCTGCTCCAGGGGAGGTGATCAAAGAGCCAGCCACTGAGTTCATTTCAGAGACCGTCCCTGTTACCCTTACTAGGGTACCTACTTGGATACTGAGCTGCCATGGGCTACATCTTTTGCTGAGGTTCTAGGTTATTTCATTGCATGGTCCTTGTTTGGAGTATCAGTCTCAGAAAATACCCCTGGGCCCAGATTTTTTGTTTGTTTTGCTCTCTTTGTGGAGCTCCTGTTCCCTCCAGGGCTTTAAGATTCCCTGCACTCTGCCCAAAGTTCGGTTATGGGTCTCAGCATCTGCTTCAGTACCCTGTTGAGCAGAGTCTTTGAGAAGCCCCTCTGTGGAAGGCTCCTGTTCTGTTTCCGGTTTTCTTCCTCTTCTGATGTCCATTCTGTTTACGTTTCTGAATGAGGATTGAATGTCTTACCCAAGATCCTCCTTGTTTAGCTTCTTTAGGTGTACAGATTTTTAGCATGCTTATCCTATATTATATGTCTAATATCCACTTATGAGTGAGTATATGCCATGTGTGTCTTTCTGCTTCTGGGATACCTCACTCAAGATGAACCTTTCTAGTTCTCACCATTTGCCTGAAATTTTCCTGATTTCCTCATTTTAATTGCTTTTTTATGTTACATTATATAGGTGATTTGTTTCTATCTTAGTTCTCATCCAATAAAAGTTTTAGTGTGTGTTCATTATTTTAATGTAAGCATAGGCTAATACTTCATTCTCGCTCTAATGTTTGCTTGTGCCTTTGATTTGTTTTCCTTAGGTCAGTGCTTCCATTCTGCTGACCTAATCCAAATGTGGCCACTACTTGCAAATAAATATGTAGGTTAAAATATTAATAAGAGGCAGATAAAAGTGAAAATATGTTTTTCATTTCAAGTGTGTTTACAAGCAGCTGAGCAACTACCTCTAGAAACACTGTTGTTTCCTCGGGTCCCACCCTCACATTTGACCCAAGCCTGTTTGTCTTATGTTTTCCTCCAAAACCCTTTATGTAGAGATACTTAACTCTATGACAGAAGTGAAAAAAAATCACAAAATCCCATGAGTAAAAACAATATTGCATTGAGAACAGCTAGGAGGTAAACTTTTCGAACAGAAATTTCTGTTGCTTGTACTGTGATATAAAAGTTGGAAAGAGAAGCTCGAAGTTCATTTGTGAGAAGTCTGGCCTTTGAATGCTTAAGCATGAAAAGAAACTTGTTACAGAACTTCGGTTCTTGAACTGACCTTTCTCAGTCCCTTTCTGTTAGACCTTTTGTGTCTGATATAATACTGTTATGTTTATCTACTGCTATTTGTTCATGTACTAGTAAACATCACCTGAGATGACATTCTTCTCTACACAGCATGTTCTCTATTGTGGATTCAAGCCATTTACACTAAAAAGGTTTAGGCTGTTGATTTCAGCTGGATGTTTTGAGACCCATTTTAAAGCTTTCTTATATCATCTCTATCTCTTGCTAGTTATTCTTTTATTTTTGCTTGCTGTGAAGTTAATATCCTCATTTATCTCACAGGTCACACTAAGTGCAAAAGAAAGGGCAAGTTAAATTGTGTTAAATCTATCTTCTATGTGCCTATCTATGCACCTTTTTATGTCTATCTATCTATCTATCTATCTATCTATCTATCTATCTATCTATCTATCTATCTATCTCAGAATTAGTCTATGTCCCTTGGCAGCTCTCTCTCTGAGACAGAGACTTTTGAGAAGTACATATTGCTGGACCATACAGTTTCCTCCACTGGCCACTGCATGATAATTTTATGATCTTAGTTATTCTCTGAATTAATTCCCCTTGACATTTAGGGCATGTGGTATGAAGCTTGCTAAACACATGCAAACCTATAAGATCCAAAGCCCTTTTAGTTCTGTGTAATAGAAGGGTCTGTCTCATCCTTCAGGGACCCATTTTGTTGAGATCATCCTATGTTATTTCATAAAACATAAAACATAAACCAGCAGTTCTTTCAGGTTGCACACTGCCCTAGTAGACTCAATTTAGAAGCAATTTTCTATTCTATTTTGAGGTGGAAAGAGAGTGCAGGACCTGTGTGGACCCAGAAACTGAACCATCTGTCACATACCACCTGTTCAACACAAACTGCTAAATTACCTTTCTGAAGAGAAAAAAGAAAACCATTCTATAAGATTACAAGGATAAATCTGAATTACAGGCTACATGAGTATATCAATCATAAAAGGGGAAACCAGACCCAAAAATGTGTTAGTCCTATGAGGTGAGAAAGTGCTTGTAATTTCATCATATGGACCTCAGAAAGTGATGATACCTAGTACAAATGGCCCCACACCAACCTATAATCAGTTACTTGATGTGTGATTCGAGGACCTACAGGCAGAGGATCCCAGACTATCTCTAGGGCATTGGCTTGGGGTGGACCTTGCTTTTGCTTACTTGCCTACCCACCAGTCCACCTGCCTGGACCTGAAGCCACCATATCTGCTCTAGGACCTAGGTTCAGCCTTTTATCTCACAGCTCAACTCTGAATTCTGAAGCTTCACTCAAGCTATGACTCTAGCACCTACAGTATTTTCCTTCTGGTAAATACTGGATCAGATTCATTAGCCCATCAATCAGATGCTTTTCTAGCCAACTTCTGAAACCATTTGAACTCTGCTGAAGCTTTTTTTTTTTTTCTGAACTGGTCATTATTTTGTAAACCATGTATGCATGTGCATAGACGCATAAATATATTTTAGTGTGTAGCATGAAAATTAATATTACTAATTAATAGTGGTATGTGAGAACCTACATTTGTATTGACTGAACAAGACCATATGACAATTCATTGCAGTTAAACCCATTAAATTTTATAAAATTCAAATGTTGAAGAATGGTACAAACACAATTTTCTGTGTTTCTGGCATAGCTCTCCTGACAAATACCCTTATATTTTTGGTAATAGAACTCTTCTTTGAATTTGAAAGGAAGGCTTTGTCTCCCAGTAAGGTCCCTATCACCAGGATTCTATAGCTTTTTTAGTTGTTTAGACACTTCAAGTTCTGATCATAATTGTCACAGTCAGGAGGCTCTCTTTCCTATTAAAGTTAGTCTGTGTCAACTCATTTCCATGAACACATAGTCTCTTTCTTTACTTGCTATTATAATATAATTACATTATTTCTGCCTTCCTTTTCACCCTTCCAAACACTCTTACTTTTCCTGCCATCTTTTATTTTCATAACTTATGTTACAAGTTTATATGTATACACACACTGTGTGTGTGTGTGTGTGTGTGTATATATATATATATATTCCTAAATGTAACCTTTTATGCTACTTTTATGTATGTTTCCAGAGTTTATCATTGTTATTGTATAGTGAATAGGTGCCTTCTATAGGGAATATTGTTTCTTCTGCTCTAAGCATTCTTTAGTTGCCTGTAGTTTTTGTGCAATTTAACTCAAGACATGAGGAACTGTTAAGCCCGAAACATGTTAGAATTTTCTTAGGTAACTATTAAAACTAGATTTCTTTGTTTTTTCCTTAGGACGATAAAATCAAAAGCCTTGAGGTTATATTCATGTGTTGTAATTCTATTCAAAATCACCGGGAAGATGATTTTCCCTGAACTGTGGCCGTTTATGTTAGAAAAATAATTGTGTTAAATTTTTAGATTCTTTGTTGATCTTAATTAATCTTCACTATTAAGTTAGATATTAAAATGCCTAGGGCCCCATTCTGAACAAACTTCAGAATATTTTCAGAAATATTTAGTTCCAGATAGGGACAAATCCTAGACTAAAAAAAAAAAAAAAAGTAACAAAAATAGGAAAAAACTGAGCACCAGTGTCCACCTTGGTCTCGGGTTTCTGACATTAATGAAATGTAAAACCCATCCCAATTTGGCCGTGCCTTTCCACTGTGTTAGACTATTTTCCAGCAATGTACACTAAAAATAAACTTGTCATTTCTCAAGTTGCTTTTGTCACATATTTTGTAACATCAACATAAATAATGATTATTACCTGATGTCAAATAATGAAGAACATATATTTCTAATTTTCTAAAAAAAAAAAAAAACAAAGAGAGCTAGAAAGGAAGGACAGAAGAAAGGAAGAGAGGAAGGAAGGAAGGAAGGAAGGAGGGAAGGAAGGAAAGTTCTTCAAGTTCACACTGGTGCTAAGTAAGGACTAAAGGTTTTACAGGTGAAAGAAGTTTTATGTCAGGATAATTGGTTCATATCCTATGCTTATACTGTGAACACCATATAGCATGTAATTTTTCTACATTTTTCTGTCTGCCTTACATGTACCTGACTTCAAGTTAGTGGACTGGCAATTATTTGATAATGTAGTTAAAAGTAGAATCTGAGTTTTTATTCACATAATTTTTGAAGATCTTAGAGTACTCAAATATATCAAAATCAATGTTCTTATAGTTCTTATGGTTGGGATAATGAAAGCTTAGGCATTAGATTACTTCCAGGTCTCCAAAACTTTGTAGATTTTAAGCCCTGTATTAGAAGTGAACCTAATGAGGTCAGCAACCATCAAATAGGGAACAGAAGTGTCAGCACGGGCTAAATCTGTCTGTTTGCTCATTATTCACTGTCAAGACTAGCTTATGAACTTTTAATGATAATTCCTAATGAGAAATCCTAAAAATGCAAATGAAATAATTAGAATAGATGAGATGGGTGTATGTGCCAAAATGATATATTCTACCCCTGTGAGTTTATAGCCTTATAGTTGTATGAAATAACATACACAAAATTTAAAGGAACTTGTTCAAATATCCATGGCCTTTGATTTTTCTGTGTTTTATAACATGCTTAACTCAATGATTTGGAGATCTGTCAATCAGCTTCTTTTTTCTTTTTATAGCTAAAGTTACATTCTTAAGTCTAAATACTGGAATGCTTACTGAAGACAGGTGTTATTTATTAAATATGCTTATTTTCCAAATTTTCTGCTACTCTTAAACTCTGCATAACCCTGTGCTTACCCTTGCTGATTTTCTAATATTCTGAGGTCACACCTGTTCTTGGGGAAGTGTGGGAGGGAGTGGGTTGGGATTTGAGAAAAAAAAAAAAAAAACATCTGGGTGAACTTTGCTGTAAATGATTTTCAGATGTCTCCCCATCTTTTTACCTTCTGCTTGTGTTCCCTCCCTGCTGACTTCAGCAGCACAACTCTTGTTTCCCCATGGGTTTGTATTCTTTACCATAGACAAGCTGGCAGAAAACAGCTTTACTTTAAGGAGAATATTAAGTGATGTTTGCTCTGATCAGAATCTCAAAGGTAGCAATACAAATATAGGAGAGGAAATTTTATAGAAAGCTTAGTTAACACTGAAATAAATACGTTACATGTATATTAACAAATATACAGGGAAAGAAACATGTAAAATTTACTCATATTATCTGAGTTCATGTAAATGTCAGCAAAGTTTAAAAATCCAGGGTTTATACATGCTAGGGAGTAACAGCCTGGCTAGATCCCAAGGGAGGACATTGCAGCCAGCCCTGAGGAGACAAGATGAACTGGGGTTGGATGGAAGGGGAGGAAGTCCTCCCCCATTAGTGGACTTGGATGGGGGCAGGGAGGAGATGAGGGAGGGATGGGGAGAGTGGAAGGGAATGAGGGAGGGGGTATGCCTGGGATGCAAAGTACCTAACCTGTGATTAATATAAAAATAAATAAGTTACATTAAAAATCTAGGGTTTATATTCACAAATGAGACTCTATTTGGTGATGTACAGTGCAATATTGCAGTCTGTTAGTGATTATAAGATATTACAGTATGTTTGGACAGATATTAGCTTCCAAGGAATTCTTTCTGGTTATACCTGTCCTACCTCTCCTAGAGCACTTTTTTTTTACATATGCCATCCAAACACTATTGCCTGTGATGCTGAATCCCTAGAAGACCCATGAGACACTCATTATTAAGCTACAAAAAACATATGTTTAGATAGTGATGTCAAAATAAGTCATGGTTAAGTTCAGGTAAACATATGCTGGAGAAATCACAATAGTTCACCAATGCTAATGAAGGGGATTGTGGAAAAGCTACTTTATTTGCCTGAAATATTTTGGTCTCCCCTAGCAGTCTCTTAGATTTATACATGTGTTACTTAAACTTCTAATTAAAAGATTGTAATAACTGGGTTACTAAGGAAATAAAAAGGGGGGGTTACAGGCGAGATAAGAGGGTCTTGATGTATCAATTGACATATGGTGTCAAACATACTTCCAAAGAAAATGAGTGATGTTTAAGAGTTGAATATGAGATTGTGCAAATTGACATTAACAGAGAACATGGCCTTTGTCATTAACGTTGTATTTGAACCCTGTCTACGGTTTATTTGCAGTAACAATGGTCAATGTGATGTGGTGATCTTTCATTAATTCTGTTTTAAAATGGAGTTAAATATCTTTTTTCTTTTTTTTTTTCTTTTTTTTTATTAATTTATTTATTTTTATATCAATCACAGGTTAGGTACTTTGCATCCCAGGCATAGCCTCCTCCCTCATTCCCTCCCACCCTCCCACTCTCTCCCTCATCTCCCTCCTCCCCGCCCCCTCCAAGTCCACCAACAGGGGAGGACCTCCTCCCCCTCCATCCAACCCCAGCTCATCCTGTCTCCTCAGGGCTGGCTGCAATGTCCTCCCCTGGGATCTAGCCAGTCTGTCACTCCCCGGCTTATATGGGGGAGGGTCAAAGAGTCAGCCATCAAGATCATGACTGAAACAGTCCCTGTTTCCCTGAATAGGGTCTTCAGCCCTACACAGAGTTATCATGGGCCCCATCCGTGCGGGGATTCCAGTCCACATCCACACATGGTCCTTGATTGTAGAAACCGTCTCATACAAGACCCCTGTGCCCTGCTCAGTTTGGTCTTTGTGAAGCTCTTGTTCTCCCCAAGTCTCAACAACCTCCCCCAGATCTATCATTACTTCTCGCCCTCAATATTTTTGATTCATGTATTTTTTGTGAGTTTTTGAGAGTTATATAAAGCCCAGTGCAAAATATGTTATATTCACTGGACAAATGACTAGAAGCAAGGTCACCTAACATTTTATGCTTTATACCATCCATTTCAGAAATCTAAGAAAAGACATTAATTTTTTTTGTGTGAAATGGGGAAGTGGATGCCATGATGTGACTACAGTTCAGTGTTAAGAAAACAGTTGTATTAATAGTTCTGGCAGCTTCATATATTTATATCAATATATATCTATCCTATATCTATACATCCATCTATCTATCTATCTATATCTTTCTATGTATATATCTCTAGATCTCTATATGTATCTATCCATATCTATATATCTCTCTATAGAGATCTATGTATCTCTATACACACACACACACACACACTCACACACACACACACACACACACACACACACATATATATATATATATATATACATATATGCAAGTGTGGGAATTGAATCGGTTCTTATATTCCATCATGTGGAACATCAGGTGAGGTTATCAGGTTTAGTGCAAAGCACCTTTTCCAACTGACACATCTTCCCAATGTACAGATTTTATTATTATTGTTGTTGTTATTATTTTACTATTGGAAGCAGGATGCATTTTACTAAATCTTGTACACATCCTTAGTCCCTCGCATCTAGATTAATAAAAGAAACATTACAGATATGATTATTGCTATGGGCATTAGTATACAAAATGCAATTGCAAACTATTAAACTGATGACATTCTATATTACACTAACAATGAGAAGCAAAGAATCTTCCAGATCAATACACAGGATTTCAATAGAAATGAGTAAAACTCTTCTCCTGTCTCAGAGGTAGCAAGGAAATGGGGACTGCAATCCTGTAAACACTCCGAACAGCATTTGCCAGCAAACTGGATGAGTTTAGAAGTAGATTCTTCTCTGTAGCTCCAAGAGTAAAAACACATCAGGCAAAATTTGATTTCAGCCTTCTGAGAATCTAAGCAAATGTTCCAGATAAGCCCAGTGAAGTTTCTGACATATGCAACTGAGACTTTTTTAATGTGTATTTATTAGCCACCAAGTGTGGAAATGCAAATGGTGAAGTAGGAACCTTACATAAATTGTTTGGAAAGTTGCAGTCAGTTAGTAATAGGTGAATAAGGCCTGAAATTATCAAAGCTGCTCTCTCATCATTTAAATCGGCAATGATTAATAATAATTCTTTCCAGGATTAACAAAAGATCCTTCTAGAAATAACGGGTGAGAGTATTAATTCGTCATGGCTCTCTGTAGATGAATTTAATGCTTAAAAATTAAAATTCATGTGCCATTTGATGTGATGCCGAGACACTGATGGCAGAAAGACATGCACAGAGTGTGTTCGCTTTAATGGCAAACTTCTCTGCTCTGTGAGTGGAATCGTGGACGTTGCTTCAAAGCCTTTTAATTCACAGTAGCGCAACAGTTCAATGGTCAGACAGCCAGAAATTTTCAGTCTGCGTTTGCTGCTGTGAATTAACGCCCAGCGTGTGCCTTGGATGACAAGAACAAAGATGCGAAGGAAGGCTGTGCTGCGGTCACCGGCATGTCAGTGTGTATCTACCACATATCAAAGAACATTAACGTTTTCACAGGGGATTTTTAACTGTGCATCTCTTATGAATCCTCTCTGAAAAGAAGACTTGGGAACTGAAATGGATCGGGGAGATAACAACAGATTATGATTATGTACTGTTGAAATTTTATCTTATGCCTATACCATTTTTTAAGGTAAAAAATAATCAACAGAAACCTTTGGAGTACTTGGAGGAATTTGATCACTGCTCTCCTTTCTGTTGTGTTGTGTTAAAACATCTAATACACATGAGGCATTGGTTTCTGACATCACTTATCTTGCTGCATTGGTTTTCGGTTCCTTCACTTTTGGCTTTGAATTATCTATGACACTAATACTTAAAACTCAACACATCTGGCGATATTTGTATTACTGTTGTCGTCCTTATTTACAATGTCCTCACTTTGTTTCCCAGCTGAAGCCATCTCCCTCCTCTCCTCACAGTTCCACTCTCCCTCCTCTTTCCTAGTCCACTGTTGGGGGAAGCCCTCCTCCCCTACTGTCTGACCCTAGCATATCAGATCCCATCAGGACTGCCTGGATCCTCTTCCTCTGTGGAACGGCTTAGGTCACCCCACCAGGGAGAAGTGATCAAGGAGCAGGTAACCAACTCCATGTCAGTGACTTTCTCTTCTTAGTAGGGAACCCGCATGGAGACTGAGCAACAAGGGGGCTAGGTCCTCTCTATGTATGGCCTTTGGTTGATGCATCACCTTATTCATTCCCCCCCTAACCCTATTTGGGGGGGGGGGGTTGGAGGGGATTTGTGGTCCCCTTGTGTGGCTCCTGTCCCCTCTGGGTCCTTTTATATCCCCCTTCTTCCATAAGACTCCCTGTGCTCTCCCCAAAGTTTTGCTGTGAATCTGCATCTGCTTTGATCCCCGGTTGGTTGGAGTCTTTTATAGGACATCATGGTTGGCTCCAGTCCTGTTCCCTCTTTTCTCGCTTTTTGTTTTTGAATTTATTTTGTGTTTTATTCATCTTCATGAATAAAACTTCTTACGTATATACTATAAGTCTGATGAATGAATATGAATTAGTCATATAACCATTACAGTTTTTCAGGCTATTATTGAAAACAAATATTATTTCTTTCTGTGTTTTGGATGCAGAGTATTTTTCCTTCTTTCCTACTTTCTTTATATATGTATATATTAATTACAGTTTATTCACATTGTATCCCAGCTGTAGCCCCCTCCCTCATTTCTTCCCAATCCCACCCTCCCTCCTTCATTTCCTCCCATTCCCCTCTCCAAGTCCACTGATAAGGGGAGGTCCTCCTCCCCTTCCATCTGACCCTAGATTATCAGGTCTCATCAGGACTGATTGCATTATCCTGCTCTGTGATCTGGCAAGCCTGCCCCCCCCATTGGGGGTGGTCAAAGAGACCTCCACTGAGTTCATATCAGAGACAGTCCCTGTTCCCCTTAATAGGGTTCCCAGTTGGCTACTGAGCTGCAATGGGCTGCATCTGAGCTGGGGTCCTAGGTTACATCCATCAATGGTCCTTGGTTAGAGTATGTCTCAGAAAAACCCCTGTGCCCAGATATTTTGGTTCTGTTGTCCTCCTTGTGGAGCTCCTGTCCTCTCCAGGTCCCACTATTTCCATCTTCTTTCATAGGATCTCCTGCACTCTGCCCAAAGTTTGGTTAAGAGTCTCAGCATCTGCTTTGATACACTGCTGGGTAGAGTCTTTCAGAGGCCCTCTGTGGTAGACTCCTGTCCTGTGTCCTGTTTTCTCCTTTTCCACTGTCCATCCTGTTTATCTTTCTGAGTGAGGTTTGATCATCTTACCCAGGGGCCTCCTTCTTGCTTAGCTTATTTATGTGTGCAGATTTTAATATGTTTTTCCTATCTTATAGGTCTAGTACCCACTTATAAGTGAGTTTATACCCTTTGTGTCTTTCTGCTACTGGGATACCTCACTCAGGATGATTGTTTTCTAGATCCCACCATTTGCTTGCAAATTTCATGATTTCCTTGCTTTGTATTGCTGAGTAGTATTCCATTGTGTAAATGCACCACAATTTCTGTATCCATTTCTCCTCTGAGGGACGTCTGGGTTGTTTCAAGGTTCTGGCTATTACAAATAAGTCAATAAATGGGACCTCACAAAACTGAAAAGCTTATGTAATGTAAAGGACACTATTGTCAGAACAAAATGACAGCCTACCGACCGGGAAAGGATCTTAACCAACCCTATATCTGACAGAGGTATAATATCCGGAATATGTAAAGAGCTCAATAAATTAAAAAGCAACAAATCAAGTAATCCAATTTTTAAAAATGGGTACAGTGCTAAACAGAGTATTGTCTGTAGAGGAATAACAAGTGACAACACATGCTGGAGAGGTTGTGGGAAAAGGGAAATCCTCCTCCATTGCTGGTGGGAATGTAAACTTGTACAACCACTTTGGAAATCAATATGGCACTTTCTCAGACAATTAGGAGTAGTGCTTCCTCAAGATACAGTTATACCACTCCGAATATGCTCAAGTACACAACAAAGACATTTGTTCAACCATGTTCTTAGGAGCTTTGTTCATAATAGTTAGAACCTGAAACCAACACAGTTGTGTTCTTTACTACTTTCAATCTGCCATTTTAGAGTAAACCTGATTCTAATGTTTCATAGCTGTGATTCTTAGAAACTATAATATCCTATATTGGTGCTATGTTTTTAACTATTATGCTTTAAAATGTAATATGATATCCATGTGATATTGCTCCATCTATTCATTTTGAATTTGTGTTTGTTCATAGGCGTGATTCGTTTTCTTTTGACCCATTTTCTGTCCATTAATATTGGCAATTTTAAACTTTCTTTTATACCTACATCATAGGGGAAAGTATAATGTAAAGCATTATTAAGTTATATCTTTTAATATATGTAAATGAATTTTGGTTAATTTTGTGGTATAAAAGATTGCAATACATTATTTTACGCAACTGCTATCAATTTTGTGTGTGGGTTTTGTGTGTGTGTGTGTGTGTGTTTGTTTTATGGGCTCATTAACCTGTGTGTAGAGGCCAGTGGTAGACATCAATATCTTCCACTATTGATCTCTACCATTGTTTTTGAAATAGGGTCTCTCACTTGAGCTGTGATTCACTGTTTTTCTTCACTGGCCGGGCCACCACCCCTGTTTATCAGTCTCCATGTTCGCAGCTCTGACTTACCTTTCCTACCTTCTGGACCTGTTTTTAAATTGTTGGTTTGGATCCTATCAAAATCTTAATGTTTGCACAGTGCTTTGGCCCCTCTAAGTTTTCTCAAGAGACCTTGTCAATTCATTTTGAAAAGCTTTATAAGCGTAAAATGGCCTCCAAAATAGATTAGACAGTATTTTATTTTGTAAAGACTTCATTATAAACTATGGCACATATATTTGAAAATACTAGTTTAATATATCTGTGTTTTAAAACTAATTTATTTTTTGATATGTATAAATGTTTGTCTTTATACACATATATTCACTGAACGCATGCTTGGTGACTGCGAAGGCCAGAAGAGGGTGAGGAATCCCCTAGAACTGGAAGAATAGACTGCTGTGGGCTGTTATTGGGAGCTGGTAATTAGGCCCGAGTCCTCTGAAAGAGCAGTAGGTTATCATAAACCCCGAGCCATCTCGTCATCTCTCTAGCTACCATGTATCTTTGGAGAATGTTAAATTTTATAGTTACTCATTATATTTTCCCATCTATAAAATTTCTACTATTAATTGTCTAATATTTTAAATAAAAAAATAATTGTACATGCCTTTTTTGACAGCATGCAACCTAATGAGAACTGTGTCTGATTTTCTGCCATAAACCTTTTCAAACGTATGTTATAGACTTACATAATCTTGTAATCTTTGTTCTCTGCCATTTTCCATAACACATGCTTTAGAACCCATAAAAAGGAATACTTTGAGGACATATATGGGCTAGATTTATGTAGCAAATTCATATTTTATTATATTTTAAAGTATAAAATAATCAGAGTGGCTAAGATATAATAAACTATGGTTTAAAATGAATAAGGTACATATTTGTATAATATATTTTACATAGTACATATAGATCCACTACATGTACATGGTGAGAGACATAATGATATTTCTGGGGCATTGTTAATTTGGCCAAAGAAAATAGGGTCTACACTAGGATCTCTTTGCTTAGTGAGAAATGAGTAAGATTGTTACCACTGATAGTATTTCCTATTCTATCTCATTAGTAATATTTTATTGATATTTTGTGTATATGTGTGTTTTGCGTGTATGTTGTTATATGTCTGTGTACTACATGAAAGCCTAATTTCCTTGGAGGTCCGAAGGAAGTGTTGTATCAAAAACTGGAATTTCAGATGACTGGGGCTTGCCATGTGTGTTAAATGACCAGGACTCTTAAGCACTAAACGATCTCCGTAGTCCAGGAACAACATTTTTAATGTCATAAATGTATTATATACTTTCTCCTACATTTCAAGGGCCTTCAAAAAGACAGTAATGGATGTTCAAAACTTTTTAGAATTCCCCAACCTATGATGTGTCTTTGTACAGAAGATAAAAACTGATCTGAGTTTCTGTTATGAACAGCATTAGGAACAACACACAGAAGATTGCTCCTCTTACCTGCATTACCAGTTCTCGATTCCAGAACTGAGGCCACTGTCTGGTTTTGGTAGAGTACTTTCAGGAGTTTATTTCTCTTTTGGTAATCAGAGTTTATTTAACTGTGTTTTACAGATACATATTTTGTTGTTGTTTCTTCCTGGATGGTGGAGGAAGGCTCTCAACAGGCATAGGAAGCTTGTAAAAAACTAAACAGATATCATGCCTTAGAGGTTCCACGATCAGTAAGCAATTGTTTGGAAAAGATGACTTCCTGACCTTGTCTTACATTATTGTACAAGCAAACAAACAAACAGAAACAAGGGATACAGTTTCATCAGATCTCCCCTCATGCTGTGTGTGGAATTGTTTCCTTTCTTTCTATGTTTTTAATGTAATGTGTGGAATTGTTTCTTTTTCTTTCTATTTTTTAAAAATATCTACTTGTCACCTGCTTTTTCAAGAAGCCCTGAACTTTTATCCCTGTAAGAAAGCAGGATGAGCTCTTGGACTGACTATGCTAGATGTGGCATGATATTTTCTCCGGTTTGCCTCTACCCATCCCTTGTCAGCAAATAAATACGTCTTAGTTTTAAATACATAACCTCTCTCTAATAATGAGAACACCAGCATGTTTATATTAGATGACAAGATGCTTTCTGTTCCAATTCTACTTTTTCTTCTGTTTTTCTCAACTCTCTCTTTTTTCTTTTAAGTTTTTAAAATATACTTTATGTAGTATATTTAAAAGAAAACGAACTCAATGAATTGACATTAGCATTCAGTTGTAGTCCACTGACACTCAAGAAAACTACCCAATAGCTGGCCCATCCAAATGATCTGTTTTGCTTTGTTTCTGCTGTCTTCAACTGTTCTTACACAGAACTAATGAGCTCAGTGATATCATGTCCTTGCACGGGTAATCTCATTAATCTTTTATTAACATTCCAGATTTCTCATCTACATTGTTTAAAATTCACTTCAAGTTTAGCATTTTCAAAAATAATTCCTTTAGCAAGGTAAGCTCTCACCCAAAATGTGCTGTAGAACCATTATCTGCAGTTTTCCATTGCCAGAAAGAGATTTGCTTTTAATTTATTTCTGAAGCTGCGTATATTACCTCTGGTTATGTTCTCCCAGATTATTACATGTTCTCCATGGATTTTGGTGCAGGAATAGATTTACAAAGAATTTTCCTTTGGAAGAAATAGTAACATTTGGTATCTTATTCCAGATAGGATTGTACTCATCTTGTTTCATTTTTAGGAACGATCAGCTTTCTTGATCAAAGGCTAAAACTTAGTTTTTTTTTTTTTTTCTTACCGGGGCAAAATTTTCTGTTTCACCGGTTGTGAACTATGAAACGCGAACTAGATATGCTTGTATCAGTGTTAGCATTGATTAGTAACATAGTTTTAATGTTTGTTGGAACAATTTTTGGCCAGTGACAGGTATTTTTGTTACAACAAAATGAAAGTATTTTTACAGTGTTTTGATAGATGAAAGTGCCTTAGGGAAGAGACACACTTTGAAAATTTGAATAAAATCTCTTAAATGCTACCAATGGCCCTCACTTTTTCTATCAGGGGATCTAGTTATTATATGAAGGCGTTTATTTGAAAAATATAACAAAGTGCTTGGAACATGTGTGAAAGCTAAAGTGTGGCACCTTTTGTATATTCCATGTGCGATCTTCTCAAGGGAATTAAGCTCAGAAAGATTTACTTACTTTATTTCTGGTACAAAAGGAACATTTAAAACGTTTTCATCATTTGCCTTGAAATATGGGCAGACAATTAAATGAATATGAGTTTTAAATGAGTTTTATGTGGTGTTGTATAGGGAATAGATACAATATACTATTTAGGGACCATCTTAGCAGCAATAATGACATAAGTATTCTACAATTTTAAACACTGTCCAGATTATCAAAGCCACGGGATGACCAGAAAGAAGGAAGAGTTTGGGTAGAAATATAGGCACCAAAGCTTAGAATATGCTTCAAATGCCTCCTGTAAAGAGAGACTGTAACTACTGTAGTTACAGTGCAGTTACACACTGTATCCTTTAGGAAGAAAAAGATGCATTCAATGCAGAGTACAAACAAACTTCTCAGAAGGGCTTACCACAAAATAAAATCTGTGTCCAAATGAGTGTCAAAACACAAAACAAAACAAAATTTAAAAAAAGCTTTTAACATATTGTCATACAATATGCACATTTTCTTTTTGCTAAAATAAGGGTCCTTTTGAAATTTATTCCCTTCTCTAGCCCGTACAGAATTTAAACACACACACACACACACACACACACACACACATCTTTTAATTACACCCTAAAGGAAGATAACAGGGCATTGAGCAATTATCAAGTACAGTCCTTTAAGTAGTGATGTTATGTGAAGAGCTTTGATTTCTTTCTTTTTCTTTTCTTTTTTTTTTCTTTTTTTTTCTTTTGCCCAGTATATAAATGAAGAAATATATCTGGAAAACAACATTTTAATCATCAAATGCCCATCACTGTTCTTGAGGCAGAACAGCATACTGAGAATGGCTGTGCCCGTTTGAAATGTGAGCACTGCACTGGAAAACCATCATGTATATGGTTCGTTGAGTCACATGTTTAGTGTGTGTGCCTTGTGTCTTTCTGCTCCGCTTTTGAAAGCTGTTTCCATTGACTATTAGTGAGGCAACAATACCCAGGGGAAAGTGTTCTGGCACAGCCCAGTGGGAATTTTGGGAACCTTTAAAATTCAGTCTGTGTTGAATGTTGGATTTTTCAGAAGGAGAGGTTGAGCTGATTTTGAGATTCAAAATATTTATTAAGGAGCACCTGTGGGGGAAAAAGGGGAAGAAGAGATATTAAGCAGAGTATAAATACAGATGCAATTATGACAAAACATAACGTGGTGAGTAGATAAAGAAGAGATGTTGTGCAGAGTATAAATATAGATGCAATTATGGCAAAACGTAATGTGGTAAGTATGTAATCCCATATTCATGTTTCACAGCAGAGTTGTACACTCTGTCTTGAAATGACGGGGCCATTCTAACCTACCTTAATTTTACAGCTAGAACATCCAGTCCTCCCAGACCCTTATACCCAGGGCTCACTCGTGATTTCTCTTCTTTCAGTCAAATCAGATCACAAGAACATGAGAAATGGAATTTTTGATGGTTATTCTGCATCTGGCACTGAGTAATTCCATGATGCTCTTCCTGGTTGAATGTTCTTGTCTAACCCTGCAAAGTGAGAATTCTAGGATAGGTTTAAAGATAAGATCTTCGTCTAATCTTGAATACATAATGTGTTAAAACTCTTTGATTTTGTTTCAGTGTTCCAGTCTCTCCATTGAAATTCCAATTGCTTCGTTAATCAACATAGCAAAGATATTAGTTGTATATATTAAAGCTCTTTTGCTGTCTGAGTACCTATTCTACATTTGACTCTTGTTTTAAACCTAATATTTAAGCATGCACTGAAAATATATTTTTTTATCTCTGATATTTCCACCTTTATTATTTTTGTAGTTTCTCATTTATTTTCTCTCATTTTATAGCTCTATAATGCTGACCTCATAACTTTCAGGTTAAAATATGATAAAGGCAATAAATTCCTTTCTGTTCAGATATAATGTAAATAATAACAGCATCAAACTAAACATGAAAATACTGTGACAGAAATGTGATAAAGTATTTTAATAAAGAAAATATAACCATAATATATATATAATTCAACAGTACAGAAAACTGTAAAAAAATGCATGTAGTACATTTTATATTTATATCTCAATTATTTTAAAGAAATAAAGGTATTTATTTTTAAAATGAGATCTTATTTCCTTAGAGACCAAAGGTTGTCTGATTTTTATCTTTGAATACACATATGTTGACACTTAGCATTCATATACCCAAACTAGCATCTAGACTTCACTCACCAAAAATAAATTAAAAAATCATGAATAAAAAATATTGTTGACAGCTACGATGTTGTTATATCTTTCCATGGATTTCTTCAGTCAGAATTTTGACATTTCTTTGACCAGCAAGAGTCTTGATCAACTCTTCCGTAGGAGTTTTTCAGGAGTAGGGAACCATGAAATTAATTTCCCCAAGTGCAGTAGCTTACAGATGCCAGCAGATCTCATAACTCAGTAATACCGGTAAATCCCTAAATTTGTTCTTTAGCTTTTCAAATTATTGTTGGTGTCATTGCTCTTGGGTATTACTGTGTAAATTCCTTAAGGCATTTTTTTTAAGGGTTCTAGTGTAGAAAGAATGGATTACATGCTCTTAAAAGAAAAAAAAAAAGGCAATTCTTTTCATCAGTGATTTCTTTTATGTACATTTATTTTTCTGTTGTTATTTTGATGGTTAATCATCTGATTGCAATGTTTTAAGAATGTCAGGTATTCAATCAAATACCTAGTTCATCAAGTTACCAAAATATATTATATTACCTTTTTATAGTGCTTTGAAAATTGATTTACTCCTTGAGCATGTTCATAGTAAAATGAAAATATAAATGTGACATATTTTTACCTCTGTGAAAAGTCTTCAAGGTTTTTAAACAAAGAATTTCAATTATGCTTTGTAAGTTTCTCCTTGTTATATGTCTATACATTAAGTGATACTTACCTACTCAATATACATATTTTAGTATGTAAACATTTATTATTTAAAATATATTGGCCTATAAGTAATTATTCATTTCAATACTTTTTGTAAACCATTGTTTCTGAGTAGTAATCACCTTTCAAAATAGTTATCAAAGGAAAGGAAGAATACTATAAATATAATTTTCTAATTGTTTTATTTATAATTGATAATCCACACATTGTTTGAAAAATTTCTAGTGAAGTGTTTCCTAATCCACTTTTGCTTGCATGCACTCTGCTGTGAAACTCTGACAGGCATTTTATATCATCATTTTTCCTGGCCTTGAAAGCCATGCCTAAATCACACTGGGAACATGAGAGTCACTAAATGGAGAATCTGCAGTGAATTAAACTATATCAGTTCCCAGTGCATGGCAGAAGTGCATGGACTGCAAAGATATTTAAATGTCAACTCATTCTAAGTACATTTCATAAAGGAAGCCTTCAGCTATTAACCAGGTGTATTTTCATCTTCCAACCATTTCCTTATACATTAGCGTGTGAGTGAGAGGTATATGACCAGAATTAGATGAACCTGCACATTTATGCTAAGGCTAATGGAAGAAGAACAATGTAAAACATCTAAATGGAAATATCAATACTGCATTCTTCTATAAAGTTATTACATATAACCCAGAAGTATTGTTATATCTAGGGAACTCATGGTAAAAACTAGTACAGTAGTTATAGGTTTGTAGGATGTAGTGTTAATTATTCCATTCTATCCTGGTTTCAAATAGAAGCACAGTATCTTGCATTTGTTGCTAGAAAGAAATTGGATTCTAAGAAGTGTTCATGCTTTTTATGAGATTTGACTGAAGTCAGTTTATCATTTCATTTAACATTTGCCTATTCTGACTTAGCACAGGGAAAAATATGCTATGAAAAACTGAAGAAATGGTATTTTCAGCTTTATCCACTAAACAATATGATCAAAAGGCTCAGTTTAATAGAAGTATTCCTTCAAGGCAACATATACTTTGTGTAAATTATAAGAATAGATACTAAGGAGAAGACAGGGAATAGGACAGGAACCTACCACAGAGGGCCTTTGAAAGACTCTACCCGGCAAGGTATTAAAGAAGATGCTGAGACTCATAGTCAAACTTTGGGTAGAGTGAAGGAAATCTTCTGAAAGAAGGGGAGAGAGAAAGACCTGGAGGTGACAGGAGCTCCATAAGGAGACTAACAGAGTCAAAGAAAAAAAAAAAAAAACCAAGCAAACAAAAAACAAAACAAAACAAAACACCTGGGCACAGAGGTCTTTTCTGAGCATGATACTCTAACCAAGGACAATGCATGGACATAACCTATAACCACTGCACAGATGTAGCCCATGGCAGCTCAGTGTCTGAGTGGGTTCCCTAGTAAGGCGAAAGGGGCCGTCTTTGATATGAACTCACTGGTTGCCTCTTTGATTACCTACTCCTGAGGAGGAGGCAGTTTTACTAGGCCACAGAAGAAGACAATGCAACCAGTCCTGATAAGACTTGATAGGCTAGAGTCAGATGGAAGGGGAGGAGGACCTCTTTTATCAGTGGACTTGGGGACAGGAATGGGAGAAGAAGAAGGAAGGGTAGGATTGGGTGGGTACAAGGGAGGCAGCTACAGCTGGGATAAAAAGTGAATAAAGTGTAATAAACTATATATATATATATATATATATAGTGATATATATATATGACACTTTTAAAGAATGTGAACCATGATTATTACAAATTTAATGGTTTTTTTCTGAAAGGAATTCACTTCATTAGCATCAAGAAAATATTTTTATGCTTTAGAATATTCAAATGGATCTTGGTCAGAAACAAAGACCTAATTGTGAGACCATAAAGAACTGTAGTTAGTTCTACCTAATATGATTTAAGTACTAGCAGATCTTCCTGTCATAAGACTTGTTTGAAAAATCATTAATTTACTACATAAGCAAAGCAGTGGACCATAATTTAACCTGGGATTGCTCTGTTGACTGCACATTAGTGGTGGAAATGGAGGGCTCTGTAGACCCATCACTGCTTCACATTCTAGAGTACTGGCTCATTGTGCTAGTTCATGACTATCAAGGTAATACAAAGTAGAAGTAAACTAGCAGGGAAAACAGGTAGGCTAACTCTTATCTCCACCTCTCCCTTCCCTTGTCCAGACCTTATCCCTCAGGCCCTTAGTTCTGTAGCAGATCACCTGTTGCAGCCTCCCTGCTCACTCTGCCACCCTCTATACAACCTTCCTGCACATGCATACCTTTTTCTCAGCACCCAACTCCAGCAGGCATTCCCCTGGGAAGCTGCCACACAATCCTTCCAGAGAATTAAGTAAATGAGCAAATCAGGTAGGTGAGCTTCAGTTCTTCGCACACTACCATTTCCTCCAAATTCAATATATAACTCTCATTTTCATGTCTATAGCAGACTACCTAGGATGGCCTTGCTTACTCTCTGCTCCAGGAGACTAAGCATTCTTCCTAGAACATCATCCTTTCCCTTTTCCTATGGACACCGTCAAACCCCACTAAACCATCACTATCCATAGGTTTTAGTTCCTAATCCTTTAAAAGCACATTTTACCCAGTACCACAATGACCACAATATCAGAAACATAGTAACATGCCCTAGCAGGGGTCACACAGAAACCAAACTCTGACGAGAATCAGAAAGGACAAGAGAAACCAATGGCCAAAATACCCAGCAATTAAAAGGTGATGTATCAGCACCTATAATTACAATCATGCCCAAGCTTGGTACCTAAACACCAGTTTACAAAAAAATAAAAATAAAACAAAAACAAAAAACACTATCAATAGCACCTAGGGCTATATGTACCTGCTAGAACCCAGAAAGGCTGTTATAGTAGCAACATGGTTGAAGTACAGGGCAAGAACCTTAACATGGCCTTCATGAATATGAAATAGATATCTCATTAAATAAGTCTATAAAAGCCATACACAGTGGCCCACATCTGTAATCCCAGGAAAGTAGAAGCAGAGGCAGAGGATCTCTGTGAGTTCAAGTCTAGCCTGGTCTACAAAGTGAGTCCAAGACAGGCAAGGCTACACAGAGAAATCTTCTCAGAAATAAATGAAAGAAAGGAAGAAAGGAAGAAAGGAAGAAAGGAAGAAAGGAAGAAAGGAAGAAAGAAAGAAAGAAAGAAAGAAAGAAAGAAAGAAAGAAAGAAAGAAAGAAATTTGTAGAAATACACTCAGTAGAAATAAAAGAATAATAAAAGCTCAAAAATCCAAGTTAAAATAGAATAAATTAAAAAAAAAACACAACATACTCAGGAATATCTGGAAATGGAAAACTTAGGAACTCAAAAAGGTAATTCAGACAAAGCTCATAAACAATATAGAAGAAATAAAAGAGAAGAGCTCAAGAAAATTTAAGCAAAGAAGAAATAGATACTTTGGCAAAACAAAATGTTAAATCTGAAAAATCCTGGCCCAAAATATCTAGGAAATCTGGCACAATGAAAATACCAAATCTAAGAACAATAAGAGCAGAGAAAAGAGTTGAGACCCAAGTCAAAGGCATAGACAATATATTTTTGGCAAAATTGTATAAGAAACTTTACCTAACCCAAAGAGGGAGGTGTTTATCAAGGTTCACAAAGTGTATAGAAGACACACACATGCACACACTCACACGCACACACATACAAATGTGGGACAGAAACAAATTCGTATTGGCATACAATAATCAAGCTTTACTAAATTTAAAGAACAAAGAAAGAATATTAAAGTACAAAGGAGAAAATACCAGTAATATATAAAGGCAGACTTAATAGCATTCCACCAGACTTATGAATAGACACATGGAAAGTCAGAAGGGCCTGGGCAGATATTCTAAAAACTCCAATGAACCTCAGATTTAAGAATCCACACTTTGTCTCAATAAATGGAGAAAGACATTTCAAGACAACATAAAAGTTAAGCAGTATTTCTCTATAAATCTATCCTTATAGACGGTGATAAAAGAAAAATGCCAATCTAGACAGGTTAATCACACCTCTCTACACACATGAGGAATAAATAATTCCCGACCAGCAAATCAAAGCATGAGGAGCAAACATAACATATACACAGAGAGATACACAAGCCCCACAGGAGTATGATAACAGGAATTAACAATCTTTACTCATTGATAACCCTTAACTTCAGTAGTAACAATTCCACAATAAAAAGATTGGCACTATCAGCTAGAATGTAAAAACTATATTTCTGTTGTATCTAAGCATCATTCTTTAACATCAAAAATAGATATCAACTCAAAGTGAAATAATAGAAAAATATATTCCAAGAAAATGGACCTACCTAAAAATCAAGCTAGTATGTCCATTTTAATATTTGACAAAGTTGATCTCAAACCCAAATTAATCAAAGGGGATAGGAGAGGACGTTGTAAACTCATCAAAGAAAAAAATGCAACAAGAGCAGTTTGCAATTCTCAATATCCATCTATCAAATACAATGTTGCCTATGTTCATCAAAGAAACACTACAGTAACTTAAATCATATATTGACTCACACATTGAGTCAATGTGGTAACTTCAATACCCTACAATCACTAATAGATCATCCAGCAAGGAGCAAACAGAGAAATAGTATGCTAAATGTCATCACAAACTGAATGAAGCTCACAAATATTTAAAGAACATTTCAAGAAAAGAAAAAAGAAAAAAAAAAAGAATGTTCTGCTGTCTTCTCAACAGTTCTGGAACATTGTTTAAAATTGAACAAATACTTTAACACAAGACAAGTCTCAACAAATATAAGAAACCTGAAATAACACGTTGCATCCTATCTGACCACAAAGGAGTATAGCTGGATATCAATAACACTAGGGAAAAAATACAGAAAGTTTAGAAACTAACGGAAACTAAGCATCTCAATGAAGATTGAAAAATGTGTTAAGACTAAATAAAGGATGTAATTTACTTATAGAATGAATGAAAATGAAATAATCACATATTCAAATGTGTGACACACAATGAAGGCAATTCTAAGAGTCAAGTACCTAATACTGACATCCTTCATAAAGAATGGGAAGACATCATACAAGAAATATAACTGTATCTGAATGCTCTAGAATAAAATAAATAAATTTCACCAAAAGGAGTAGACAGCAAGAAATAACTAAACTTAGTACTGAAATCAATAAAACCGAGCAAACAAACAAAATCAAGAATGAATAAAACAAGTAGTTGGTTTTATGAATGCAACAAGATTGACAGACCCTCATCTAAATTAACTAAAAGATAGAGATAGACCATCCAAATAAATATGTTAAGATGTGGACAGTGGATCAAAACAAGAGACACCAAGAAAATTCAGAGAATCATAAGGACACACTTATACTTGCTCTCTTCCATATTGGAAAATCCAAAAGACAGATTGATACATGCTACATACCAAGTTAAATCAAGGTCCAATAGGCAAATTAAACAGACAAAAATAAAATCCCTGGCAAAATATGAGTGAATAAAGTTCACCAACAAAATATATAGCTAGAGAGAGATGGTTTCAAGACATACTTTTTACCAGACTTTCTTTTTTTTGGTCATATATATATATATATATATGTTTTAATTTTAATTATGTTTTATTTTTATATTAATTGCTGTTAATTTACTTTGTATCCCAGCTGTAGCCCCCATTCCCTCCCAATCCTACCTTCCCTCATCTCCTCCCTGCCCCTCTCTAAGTAGCCCATGACAGCTCAGTATCCAAGTGGGTTCCCTAGTAAGGGAAAGAGGGACTGTCTCTGACATGAACTCAATGGCTGGCTCTTTGACCTCTCCCCACCCCCTAGGGAGGAGCAGTCTTGCTAGGTCACAGAGGAGGACATTGCAGCCAGTCCTGATGAGACCTGATAAGGTAGGGTCAGAGGGCAGGGGAGGAGGACCTCCCTTATCAGTGGACTTACCAGACTTTCAATTAAGAGTTCATAGCAACACTCCTGAACCTACTTCACACACACAAACACACATATACAATATCAACTATATCATCCAACATAATCAAGTAAGCTTCATTTTAGAAATGCAGACATGGCTTAAATATACAAAAGTCGGTAAATATAATATATTGTATAAGCAAACTGAAATGCAAAAAAAGCACATGATAATCTCATTAGATGCAGAAAATGACTTTGTCGAAATATAAGACCACTTCCTAGTAAAAGTTCTGGAGAGATTATGGATACAAGATATATATCAAAACATAGTAAAGACAGTTTACAGTAAGGCTACAACTAACCTCAACTTAAAAGGAGAGAAATTTGAGCATATTTCGGATATATGCCTAAGAGTGGTATAACTGGATCTTGATATACAACAAGAACATTTGCTCAAACATATTCTTAGTAGCTTTATTTGGTATAGCCAGAATCTGGGAAAAACAACAACAACAACAAATGTCCCTCCACTGAAAAATGGATACAATGGAAAAATTGTGGTACCTTTACACAATGGAATACTACTCAGCAATTAAAAACAAGGAAATCATGAGATTTGAAGACAAATGGTGGGAACTAGAAAAGGTCATCCTGAATGAGGTATCCCAGAAGCAGAAAAACACATATGGTATATACACTCACCTATAAGTGGATATTAGACATATAATATAGGATAAACATGCTAAAATCTATACACCTAAGGAAGCTAAGCAAGAAGGAGGACCCTGGGTAAGATGATCATTCCACACTCACATAGGCAAATAGGATGGACATTGGAACAAGGAGAAAACAGAGAACAGAATAAGAGCTTACCACAGAGGGTCTTTGAAAGTCTCTACCCAGAAGAGTATTGAAGCAGGTGCTGAGACCCATAGCCAAACTTTGGGCAGAGTACAGTGAATCTTATGAAAGAAGGCAGAGATAGAAAGACCTGGAGAGGACAGGACCTCCACAAGGAGAGCAACAGAACCAAAACAAAACAAAACAAAACAAACAAACAAAAAAACAACAACTCAATCCAGAGGTCTTTTTTGAGACTGATAATTCTACCAAGGACCATGCATGAAGAAAACCTATAACCCCTGCACTGAAATAGCTCATGTCAGCTCAGTATCCAAGTGGGTGACCTATTAAGGGGACCAGGGGCTGTCTCTGACATGAACTCAGTGGCTGGCTCTTTGATCACCTCCCCCTGAGGGGGGAGCAGCCTTAACAGGCCACAGAGAAAGACATGGCATCCAGGTCTGATGAGACCTGATAAACTACAGTCGGAGAGAGAGGGAGGAGGACCTCCCCTATCAGTAGCCTGAGGGAGAGCATGGGAGGATAAGAGGGAGGGATGGTGGGCTTGGGAGGGGAAGAGGGAGGAGACTACAGCTGGGATATAAGCTGAATACATCATTATTAATAAAAAATTTAATTTAAAAAAATTTAAAAAAAATCTCTGAACAGACATCTGAAGAGGAACAGAACAAGAGCCTTCCACGGGGCACTTCTGAAAGACTCTACCAACCAGTGTATCAAAGGAGATACTGAGAATCATAGCCAAACTTTAGGCAGAGATACAGAAACCATATGAAAGAAGAGGGAGATAGAAAGGCATTGAGGGGACAGGAGTTTTACAGGGAGAACAACAGAGCCAAAATACCTGGGCCCAGGGGGTTGTGCAGAGACCAATTCTCCAGCCAAAGGCTATTCATGGAGATAACCTAGAATCTCTGCACAGATGTAGTCCAGGGCAGCTCAGTTTCTAAGTGGGTTTCCTAGTAATGTGAACAGGAGCTGTTCTAACATGAATTCAGTGGTTGGCTCTTTTATCACCTCCCCCTGGGGTTTCAGCCTTCCCTGGCCATAGAGGAAGATGATGCATCCAGCCTTGATGAGATCTGATAGACTGTGGTTAAATACAAGGGGAGGAGGTCTTCCCCTATCAGGGGACTAGGGTAAGGGCTTTGGGGGAGAAAAGGAAAGGTGGGTAGGACTAGTAGGAGAGGAGGGAAGGGACTGCAGCTGGGATGCAAAGTGAATAAATGTAAATAAATAAACAAAGAGAAGAGTGGAAAACTCTGATACAAGAAATAAAAAGAATTTCTGAACACACACACACATACACACAGGAATACACATAAAAACACTTATATTCTTTTATCCCTTTAACCTTTAAATAATAATAGAGCATATATGTTTGTTGCAATCCATGACTTTTTGAACAACAGCTCAACTAGTTTATTAACTTGATAAACACTTAGTAAGCTTTTGTTTTTAGCCAAATTCTAATCTCCATACATTCTAATGTTTTTGTTACTTTAGGTCTTTAGATTTTACAACATTATGTGTTTATTGTTATTGAAATAATGAAGATTAACACACCTTACTATATAGCTAGTTAATAGAAGCAGAATGTATGGTATCAGATTTAATAATGAGAAGTGAGAGCACTATCAAATTCTCCTTTCGATATAGCTAAAAGAAAAACACAGACAACAAATTGATCACTTCACAATAATGTTTCTTTAAAAATCTGTTTCCCTTTGTTACAAGAAGCTGAAATAAGCCAATACCATTTTGCTTTGTACTAAATACTGAATTATTATCAGTAGTTTTATGCTACTGTTTATCTTATAAGGCTGAAAGTTGATTTTTAAATTTTGTTAGCATTTTTATATCTCCCAACTAAAACCAAAATAAATATTAATAATCAATTTCTTAATTAATATGTCTTATAAGGTAATTATATATACACAGGGAGAGAGACAAGACAGTGATTAATTATTACCAAACTTCATGCAATATCATTGTTATTAACTCTGATGGGGAAAATGAAGGCTGAATGGCCTTTTTGGCTAAGTTTCTACCACAGTTATGGTGCACATTCTACCAGTAACCAGCCATAGCCATAATAGAGGCACAGGCTTTGTTTTAGTTTGGTTTTGCCACACTATGCTTCCTAACACATTTGCAGAAAGGCACTAACAAAGTGCATATATTGCTTCTATAGAGCAATAATCTTTTTATTGATAGTAGAATATTTTCATACAATATATTCCATTACTGTTTCCCCTCTCCCATTCATTACCTCTGCACCCACCCAAACACACACATTTTCTTTCTACTTGAGAAATTATATTAAATGGAGCATTGAGTAGTTTCTCCAAAGGGAATATGTCAAACTCTAATGATTAGGTACTATACATATATTCTGGTTAGTGCCTGTGTCCTGCATCTTCTGCCATTCAATATAAAATGATAAGGCTTCTGAAACTAGAAAGTTAATTAATTTAATAAAATACATGTCGATAGGGCACGATGAAAAATCTCTTTTGAGAGCAAAGATTAGTTCTAGTCATTCGTTGCAAATTCGAATTAAGAAAACTGTGTAGACTTTCAGGAATGAGGTGATTGAATGAAGCAATAACTTTTCCTTCATTTTTAAGAAATTTGCATCTTGATCATAGCCCCCTCTGTCCTCTTCCCCCAGACCCATGCTCCCTCCCTCTCCCCCCTACTCCCATTCCCTACTCTTCAGAAAAGGGGAGCCCCACCACCACCAACTCACCCCAGCCCATGAAGTTGCACCAGGCCTGAGTATATAGTCTTTGACTGAGGCCAGGCAAGGTAGCCTGAAGCGTTTTTAATTTGTGTGTGTGGTGGGGGTGGGGGGGTGGGGGGGAGTGTGGTTAAGGAAAGAAAGAAAGAAAAAAAGAAAGAAAAAAGAAAAAAAAAGTGAGGCAGCCAGATTTGAAGAATGGAAATGAGGATGTAGAGTGAATTAAATTTTCACAGTTCAATATTAAAGAAAAATGTTCTGTAAGGACAAAGATACCCTGATAATATAGCTTTCAGCATTGTGCCATTATTGTGAAGCTGTGTAGGATAAATACTATTAGAAGCATATAGTATTGGGATTATTGAAATGTCTCTTCCCTCATTCCTGTCCTCTCTCTAGTTTCTGTCATTCTCTTTCTCTGACTTGCTGTCTCTTCATCTCTCTCCTGCCTCTTTGCCTCTTGAAGTGTTTGTGTGTGTGTGTGTGTGTGTGTGTGTGTGTATCTGTGCACTTTCTCATTTATATTTCATTTCTGTAACTATGCCCATAGATTTTTCTTCTGCCTGCCAGAGAGGTCTTGTCTCCCTGATACCTGTCACTCCTTTTCTCTTCTCCTTCTCTAGCTTTTTTATTATGTCTTCCAATCTCCTAAAGTGTTGGAAATCTAACCCAATCTATTGCAAGCTATGAAGATTTTTAAATGACAAGATAAATGCCAAGGAAGAAGAACAGTACTGGCACGGTATTTCCAGAATTTTGGTTTAAATGCTTTAACCTTTTCTTGCAAATGGCTCCTTATCTCTGATTGACATGTATTCTTTACCTTTATTATTTCTGTTATTATTTTATAGAGATTTTATATATGTCCTTAAAATGTATACATCATTACCTTATTGTGTATCTGTTCTTTGGATGCAAAGTCTTCTTTCAAGGTAGAGCAGGGAAGAAAGCACAAAGAAAAATAGTAATTATAATAGATAATTACAAGTTTAATTTTCTATTCTTTCATGATTTTTAACATCTTTATTCACTTTGGCTTTAATTTGTAATTCCTACCAATTTTGATACCAAATTTAATTTCCTCTGTTTTTAACATGAACTGAAAAACATTAACCAAAACCTTCGTCATTATTTCATATTAAGGAATTCCAGTTTGGCAGGCAATGATTTTCATGGTGGCTCTGTGCAATCAACTAAGACAAAGCAGTCTTTCGGTCTGTGCTGTCACCAAAATGTGTCATCTCAACCCATCCACTTAGAAGTCACAGCTGTACTCTGTCTATAGTATAGAATTTTCTAAAATATCATGAATAAGGTAAAGAAAAGCAAAAAAAAAAAAATGACTCGTTTTATGGTGACATTTCCCTACAAGGCCAGTGGATACGCTCATTTATATTCGCAGTATTAAGTACATAGGCAGGGTAACCTGCAAGAGAAACACAAAACCTGTCATTGGTTTAATGGGTATATTGCCACCCAGAATAAAATTCAGTATTTCAAGAGAAGATGAAGGAAAAAGACATGATGTGGGCATCTGATAACTCAAGCTGGAAACATGTAGCCAGTCCTCAATTAGCTGTGAGATCATCTCACTGGGTGAAAGTGCTTCCTTTGTAAGCAAGGGGACCTGCATTTGAATCCCTGACACCCATGCAAAAATTAGACCTCATGAATTTGGAATATGGTGAGAAGATATATGTGAACTGTTTAGGGGGAGAAGAAAAAGAATGTAGAGATAACATAATTATGTTGTAGTGTCAAATTGAAAGAAATAATTTTAAAAATTAGGTATGGCTGCTAGTGGAAAAAACATCTTGCACTGTGAGTTCAGGGAAGGCTACATCCTAGATACCCTAGCCTAACCAATAAACTCTGCCAGGATCTTCATAGATTCTTATGATGGTAAATGCAATATTTATCAGCTTTAAAGTCCTACATAAACAAGAATTGTGTGGTCAGTATGTTTTATGCCAAGAATACCGTTAGAGATCCAGTTAAATTTTTGTGCAGTTAATGAATGTGTAAAAATGCCTCAGAAGGAAAAATGGAGTTTAGATTTCCTGTACCTGAAGTTATAGGAAATGTAAGCCTCCTGTGGGTTCTGGGGCTAGAAATCAGGTCCCCTGATTTCAAAAAGAGAACAAAAACTACTCTTAACCACTGAAACAAGATTCCATTGCTAATGGGTTTCGTTTTATTTTGTTTAAAATGTGTTCTTTTCTTTTTACATAGTTATTATTTCACAATCCTTCCAAAGTGTTTTTTTTTTTTTACCAGTTTACATGAAACCTGATAGAATTAGGACATTTTGATTGCAGCTGAAAGAAATCCAATTCAAATAAGATTAAACAAAAGGCACACATATTGTAAGGATCACTAATTTGACTAGGAGTCTAAAGACATCAATATTCTTGGACCGAAGAGACAACTATCAACATTACTGACAGGAGAGTCAGCACTTTCTCATCTTGCATCTGTTGCTCTCTGTGCACTTCCAAGTTCTTCCATCATTCTGCGTTTTGTCGGTTCCCACTGTGCTAGACTACAAGAATGCATTACACATTTCTAAACTTGTATGTTATAATTATGAAAGTTTTAAAAAAATAGAGTCTGATGCTTATATTTCCTAACCTCTGCAAGGACATCTAAGTGGGTAAAATTGAAGGAGCATCTGCATGTGTAGTTCAGAGAGACAGAACTGGGGTGCTATGGTCGAATTTATGTGCAGATATGGAAAGGTTACAGATCTCAATTATTCCGTGTAGCATTAAATCAGAGTTAACTAGGAATGTACTTCGTAAATGTAATTCAAGTATATATTATTCATCTTTATGTAAAAGAAATATTATTAGGTAATCTATGACACCTAATAAGATAAATAACATGCTACCTACCTGTGATTGTTTTGAGAAAACCCTGACAACCACATTTGCTTACGGATATGTCAACTGATTCAAGGCCTACCAGGACTCAAGTAGTGAGATAAAAGAAGTAAAATGGATTTCACCCACTACTTGTTAGTATAGTTGCATACTTTTTTCTAGTTTATAGAAATATATATTCAGAGGGAAAACAATTATAAAGTTGCATCTGGCTGAACATACCGGTATCTGCAAAAAAAACAGATGTCTAGATCCAGCATTTCAACTAGAGAATATAGAAATGACCTAAGAATTTTCTGAATATAAGAGAATAATTCTGGGTCTATTCTATATCAGAACTACAATAGCATAGCATACAATAGCAATTAGCAATGTATCCAAAGTTTGGTAAGACTGGAATATTAGAATCATTTTTGACTAAGTGAGACCAAATACTCAAATGAATGCTCCAACGAGCCTGCAACACACTATAACCACGAAATAAATAAATAAATAAATGGATAAATAAATAAATAAAGATAGTGCTCAAATTCTCACACAAACTCTCACAACTGTGGGTAATATTCTTTGTTGATATTAGGGACACTAAGTCAGACCTACATCCTTAAACACAATGGAAAAAACTGTCGATCCATATTGGAAAAGGCCAAATAGTGTTTCATCAGCAATAGAAAGGAAGGAAAAGTAAAGTAACATCAGCTGTCAGAGGAACCCATTTCACAAATGTTATTTCAATTGTTAGATAACTACCATGATATTTAAAAACAAATGTCAGGGAAGATTGTTAACACTCAATTGATGTGTTAATGTGGAAGTATTTCAGTCCAGTGGCCAGAAGTCTGCTTTGAATCACAAAAACAAAAAGTCCTAGGTTTTTCACCAACAGTCATATTTGTGTCAATTTTCACAGAACCAGGATTCCTTACCACAAAGAAATTCAATACACTGATAAAGAAACATATATTTAACATTTCTTCCAAAGGCTGTAGGAATGCTCAGTAAGAGGGCTGTCTGTGGAAAAAGGAATTACAGGGCACTGTTTTTGTGACAAAATGAATGTCTGGAGGGGGAGAAATGTTCCATGATTCAGTGTAATGTTTTGTAGAGACGAGATGAGCAGAAGTGTACTGGCTATTTTTATGTCAATATGACACAAGATAGAGTCCTTTTACGTTTATTTATTCATTTATTTTTAGTGTATTTTTCTTTATTCTTCTCATAATAAATACTCCTACCACAGCTCCTCCCAGATAACCACCCACTTCCCTTCTCCCACAACTCCTCTATTATTGTTTCCCTTCAGAGAAAACAGCCCTAACAGTGATGTCAACAGAGCACTGCAAAACAAGAAGCAAAAAGACTAGGCTCAAACCATCATTCAAGCCTGGATGAAGCGAACTAATAAAAAGAAAAGGGTCCCACTCATGATCAAGAGTCAGTGAGTGGTGCTGTTTTTGACTCTTTTACCTACTAGAGTTATTTTCTAAGAAGGGACCTAAATTGAGAAAATGTCTCAACCAGATTGGCCTGGTGGCAAGCCTGAAGTGCAATTTCTTGATTAGTAGTTGGTATAGAAGGGTCTACCTCACTATGAATAGTAAATATCATCCTGCACTGAGGGTTCTGAATGCTAAAACAAAACAAACAAACAAAATAATCAGTTAGCTGTATTCCTCTATGCCCTCTGCTTCAGTTCCTGTCACTCATTCCACCATGATTTCCTCTCTTGATTTCCTTTAATGAAGAACTGTGAAATAGAATTGTAATCTGAAATAAATAATTTTCACCCCATGTTTCTTTTGGTCATGGTGTTTTATCACAACCATAACAACTCTGGCTAAAATGCTCAATCCCCATCCAGAAAGGCAAAGCAGATTGACATCAGAAGACAAAAACAGGAAACAAGCAAGGAACCTGTCACAGAGGGCCCCTGAAAGGCTCTGCCCTGCAGAATATCAAAGCAGATGCTGAGACTTATGGCCAACTGTTGGGCAGAGTGCATGGAATCTTACAAAGATGTAGGAAATAGTAAGATAGGGAGAGAACAGGAGCTCGACAATGAGAGCAACAGAACCAAAATATCTGAGCACAGGAGTCTTTCCTGAGACTGATACTCCAATCAAGTACAATGCATGGAGAAAACCTAGAACCCCTGCACAGATGTAGCCCATGGAAGTTCAGTATCCAAGTGGGTTCCATAATAATGGGTAAAAGAACTGCCCCTGACATGAACTGATTGGCCTGCTCTTTGATCACCTCACCCTGAGGGGGGAGCAGCCTTACCAGGCCACAGAGGAAGACAATACAACCACTCTTGATCTATCATGGGCCCCATCTGTGCAGGGGTTCCAGGCCACATCCACACATGGTCCTTGATTGTAGAAACCATCTCATACAAGACCCCTGTGCCCTGCTCAGTTTGGTCTTTGTGGAGCTCTTGTTCTCCCCAAGTCTCAACAACCTCCCCCAGATCTATCATTACTTCTCACCCTCTGTTAGTGGCTTGATCGCGAGTCTTAATATCTGCTCTGATACAT
>CM053745.1:50829958-50857648 GCA_028658305.1 Pachyuromys duprasi
CTGGGGTTGGATGGAAGGGAAGGAGGTCCTCCCCTGTTGGTGGACTTGGAGGGGGCGTGTAGGAGGGAGATGAGGGAGGGAGTGGGAGGGTAGGAGGGAATGAGGGAGGGGGCTAAGCCTGGGATTCAAAGTACCTAACCTGTGATTGAGATAAAAATAAATAAATTTAAAAAATGTTTCCCCTTCAAGAAGTTATTAATAAAGCAGTGGTTGGAATAGGAGATGAGGGAAGGGAAGAATAATGTTTCAAAATATTCATTAAAACTGGAGATTTGTTGAAATCAGAGTTACTTTTATGTAAAGAAAAAAGTAATTAAAAGATAAATTGCAAGTGTCACATTTTTTATATAATAAGCACATAGGAAAGGGCATTTATATTCAAAATTCTTAATATGTATTAGAATTGATGGCTACAAAATTCACCACCATTATCTTTAATGTTGACTAGAAACTTCCATTGTAATGTGTTTCTTTCTAAAAATTAAGTAGTAGAAATATTGCTTGAAAATTTGTTTATTATGCAGTAGTTTATAAATCTGAAGAAGTTGAGATTTCAATATCCAATGACTGAACTTATAAGTGAATTTCAAAAAGAATATGATTTATCTCTAGAAAACATTTTTCAGATTAAATACCTTACAAGCTATATTATAAAACATGGAATTTCTTAAAATACAATAAAATATTAATATCAACAATATCTATGAAACCTCTAGCATTTATGTGTTTATCTAACCCTGTGTGAGGTATGATGTGCATATACATGTCTGCAGGATTCTGTCTTTTTGTATATTATATAGCAAAAACACAAATTAAATTATAATTTTTATAACACAGTCCTAATTTTAATAGAGAAAACAGCTTTAGTTTAAATTTTTATACTTTGAGTTTTGTAAAAGTAAATAATGACTTGGAAATGAATACTATTTGAAATTGCTTTTATTCTATTTTCAAGAGACTTGCTTTAAATTAACCTTTGTTTGTAGATCTGAAAATATTAACTGCAAGATATGAATCATTCATCAGATTCTTGTAAGTATCACATTTCCCAAGCTTTAGGGGAAAAATGACACATCATGCTATCATTCACTCAATGTGGGTCACTGACTTGATCAAAATTGCTTGTTACTATCTCATCTGTCAAAAATTAATTAAACTCATGTCACTTTCATTCACATGCCAAAATAGCTACACATGACATATTTCAAGAAACCATGTGTTCATCAGTAGAGCATTAGCAGGAAGGAAGTTCATTTGGTGTCAAGTAGTTACATCTTGTATTAAGAATGGACCACCTCCTAGGAAACTTTTCTCTGTGGATTTTGCCTTTAAATATTGCTTTTCCTATACCTTAGCATTTTAAATAAAAACGTTGTGTAAGTTGTATCTTATACCTAAATCCTCTATAATCTCTACACAGTAAAACTGGAAAGGTCAGAATTGTATTTACTGTTTAACAATTTATATAGAAAACAGAATGAATCCTAACTTTCCATTTTACTTTGATAGGTAATATAATGAGAATAAATGATTCCAGAATCTTTCTTTATGCTTCACACAATAATCTGACATTAATGTCACTTTCTCATTTGCCTCTTATTTGCTAACACTTTCAAAACTACTGGTACATAAAGGTCTATTCATACGCTGCTTCTATTATTACCACACGGGATCTGCATCTTTGTGCACTCACAAAAGAAAACCTGTCCAACATGTAATAGCAATGCAGTTAATGAAATAATTGGTATAAATGTTGTGCTTGCATCTTGTACATTGTAAAGGTTTTTGCAGACATTGTAGCTTTTAGAGTGTTGCGCAGGGTGTCACTATAGAGTGTTCTACTATTTAGAAGAAATGGCATGACAGGTTTATTGCTTTTAGTATTTCTTCTTGATTAGTGAGGTGCATATCCTTTACAGTTTTTGCTATTGAAAATATTTTCCTTTTAAATAGGGTGGCAACATATCACTTTGTAAAGAGGCTGGGTGCTGAAACAAGATAACTACTACTATTATCATGAAATCCAAGTCATGCAGCCCATACCTTGAGTTCATAACCTATAGTTTTCACACTTTCAAGTAACTTCTAATGTCAATCAAATGTGATGTTATACGTTAACTTTGCTCATAGCAACTTGATCAATGAAACATGTTTCCTTTAATTTTTCTATATTTTTGAATTTTCTTTACTTTTGTGTTCATAAAAGACACTTTCCATCATACACAGGTGTTAAATTTCAGCCAGAAAAAAAACAATTAGAAAAATATTAAAATAAACATTTAATAAAAGCTGACACAAGAGAAAGAAAGCAGACTTCAGACTTACACATTTATTTTGCTAGATAAGGATCTTCTAGAAGGTTATTTACTCCTCTGACTATTTACTCAAGTGCATAAAACGACCTCCAAAAGATTCTACTGATAGAGATGTCGAAGCAGAAGCTGAGACTCATCACCAAACTTTGGGTAGATTGCAGGGAATCTTATGGAAGAAGGGGGAGATAGAAAGACCTGGAGGGTACAGGAAAACCAAATGAAACTAATAGAGCCTAAAATAATGAACCCTGGAGGCCCCGCAGAGCTACCTCAAGCAAGGACCATGCATAGAGAGGACCTAAAACCCCTGCTCATATGTAGCCCATAGACTCAGTGTCCAAGTAGGTTCCCTACTAAGGGGAGCAGGGGCTGTCTCTATCATGAACTCAGTGGTGAGCCCTTTGATCATCTCCCCCTGGGGTGTAGCCTTGCAAGGCTACAGAAGAAGACAATGCAACCAGTCCTCATGAGACCTGATAGGCTAGAGTCAGAGAGACTGGGAGGAGGTCTGCCCTTATTAGTGGACCAGGGGAGAGACATAGGGGGAGAAAAGTTAGGGAGAGTGGGAAAGGGAGGAGATAAGGGAGAGGGAGCCAGGAAACAAGATGAATAAATTGTGATAAATAATAATAATAAAAATATATTATAAAAACAGCCATTGTTGGAATACTTTATTAATTGGATTGAGTGAAAACTGAATAGTTTAAGAAGGTACCTTCTAGAAAGCTAATTAATTGTAGTATATGCATATGGGATTGATTACTCTTTCTTAACTATAACAACTTGATATAAATCAACAGTATTTTTTCTCATCACTATACTTTTGCACTATTTCCATTCTCTTTTTATTTTTCAGAAATAAACACACCCAGAAATTAAGAAACTTAGAGGTCACTTTGAAGTGTTTCAGATACATTGGTTATCAAAGCTGATTAGGGAGTATACAGATGGACAGTTGCTAAATTTGTAGCAGTCAAGGAAAAGAAAGCACTGTCACAGACACAAGTGACACATGCACATCATCCCTCACTTAGATGGCAATGGTGTACATTTCGGTGTCATTGCTTTATCTCTGTTTATCAGTAGATATTTTCCAAAGCCAATGCCAATACTGTTTGAGAGAAAAAGAGCTATTGGAAACACCATTCATATTTCACAGAGTCAGACAAAAATCAGTTTCAAAACTGATTATGAACTTGAATGAGTAAACACACTTTTAATCCCAGCACTTGGGCGGCAGGGGCAGGCAGATCTCTGTGACTTTGAAGACAGCCATGTCTACAAAGCAAGTTCTACAAGAGCCAGGGCTATTACACAGAATAATCCTATCTCAAAAAACGAAACAAAACAATGACAGCAAAAATTATTATGATACTGAGAGACCCATTTGTTTTTATTAAAATAAATAATTCCAAATATTCTACATGTAATAATTCATTCCCAATTTAATATACAGGATATAAAATATTCTGATCCATTTAAACCATGAATAAAAATCACAGGAGTAAAAGGGTATTATCAAAGACTGCTTTTTCTAACACAAAGAATAATCCTTACTGTGATTCAACTTACACCAATACGCAGACTATTAAATATATTTGAAAAAGTTCTTTAGGCATAAGATAAAAATGGCTTTGATACTCTGGCACAAACCTCTCGTTCTTAAACCACTTCAAAGATGCTCTCTTCTATTTTATCTACATGATTCTCAAAAAATAACTTTTACTCTCCTTGTCCACATTTGATTCTCTCATTCACTATTCAACCCCCTGCAACCAGGCTTCTGAACTCAATATTCAACTAAAAGCATTCTCATAATGAAGGTCAAAAAATGTTCCTCATTCTAAAATTGAATATGTCCTATTACTTCAATTGATGCTATTAAATCCTATTCTCTTTCTTTTTCCCAATTTTTAACTTTACTGTTTTCATGGGAACACTTACATGGTCTTATATTTACATATTGATATGTTACTGAATTTCTTAAATATTTTCAGTTTTTTTCACTTTGAATCCCAGCTATAGCCCTATCCCTTGTTCCCTCCCAATCCCACTCTCTCTCCCTCTTCTCCTCCCATGTCCCTCCACAAGTCCACTGATAGGGGAGGTCCTCTTCCCCTTCCAACTGACCCCAGCCTATCAGGTCTCATCAGGACTAGCTGGACAGGGACTACCACAGAGAGCCTCTAAAAGACTCAACCCAGCAGGGTATCAAAACAGGTGCTGAGACTCATAGTCAAACTTTGGGCAGAGTGCAGGGAATCTTATGAAAGAAGGGGGAGATGAAAGACCTGGAGGGGACAGGTGTGCTACAATGAGATGAACAGAACCAAAAATTCTGGGTACAGCATTCTTTTCTGAGACTGATACTCCAACCAAGGACCAGAATGGAGATACCTAGAACACCTGAACAGATGTAACCCATAGAAGCTCAATGTTCAAGTGGGTCCCCTAGTAAGGAAAACAGGGGCTATCTCTAGCATGAACTCAGTGGCTGGCTCTTTGATCACCTCACCCTGAGGGGGGAGCAGCCTTACCTGGCCACAGAGAAAGACAGTGTAACTGAATTTCTTAATTTACTAAAAGAGACAGTGGGGGACCAACCATAAACTCACTGGCACAGGAGACAACTTTCTGAACAGAACATCAGTTAATAAATATTTGCATTATTTTTCTAAATGTTTACTACTATTTGTATCTGCTTTCCAATCTTCAAAAGTTCAATTATATTTCAATCAGATTTCAACTGGTTTTACTGTATAGTCTGTTCCAAAGGTAGATAATGCCACTATCTTTGAGCTGGTAGAATTCTGCACTAAAACGATGTGGTCCAGGGATTTTTTTTTTTAAGAGAGAGATTTTTAATTACTTTAAATTGTTTCTCTTTTATTAGAGATTATAAGTCTATTTAAATTGTTTACCTTATCTTGATTTAATGTTGGTAAGTGGCTTTTATCAAGAAAAATTTAGTTCAGATTTGTTTAGATTTTCTAATTTTGTGGAGTACAGGTTTTTGATGTAAGACCTAATGTTTGATTTGGATTTCCTCAGGGTCTGCTGGTATGTCCCTATTTTCATTTCTGATTTGGATACTGTCTCATATAGAAATAAGACAGGAGACAATAAACTCTACAGACTGCCTATGATCTCCATGTATACACAATGAAATATGGATTATCTACGCTCAAAATACACATTAGCAATTACTAAGTAGATGCATGTCTAAAAATATCTCATCTTCTTAACCAATATTCTTATATTGTGCATATTTTAAAAATTGTTTTCTTATTGGTTCTACAGCCGGTTTTTTAATTTTGTAGCTATTTACTTCAAACAACCTTTAGCATAATCATCACAAAAATAGGTTATTAAGTAAAACATCAAATTAATTTCTGCAAAATTTTCAAGTTTAAGCTCATAAAATTATTATATACAGCCAATTCTCATCTCTTTCACTAGCTTATATTTCATTTTGAAAATTTGCAACAGGATAATACCTTCTGCATTTTAAAAATTTTGATTATTTTATAATCAGCCATGAGGATTTATGCATTTATATATTTGTGTCTTATACATAATCACTTAAATTTGGCTTCCAAATCCAGTTGGCAAACCAAATTACCTTTTGTCTAATATGGCATTTACAGTAATATATTACTGAGAATTGTGATTTGTGATTAACATGGTTGTTATATTTCTGCATCAAAGAATTGATTTCTCTGACTGGCTTAAAATATAAAAATCACACATTGGCTGTCTTTCTCTTTCCTACCTTCCTCTCTTGTTCAATATATATAAAGTTTATCATTTAAAACAAATTGTGAGAGACAAATTCTTTTTTTAAGCAAAATGTCAACATTTCTATCTTTAACATATTACTCATAACATTTCCATTTTCAAAGAATACAATCTGAAAATGAGCATCCTGCTTATGTCCTCCTGTTAAGGAACTCATTGTAACTTTCCTTGGGCTACTTTGATATCTTTACCCATCTAAATGGTAAGCGGCAACACATGATATCGTGACAAACCTGTTTTCAGTTCAGTGGACCATCCTGTGTTCTGTTTTGTTATTTACTTAACATGAAAAAAAAAAAAAAACTTAGGTCAAATCTACTTAAAATCTTTTTAATTGGGTAATTTAAAGTCATTGAGTTTTGAGAGTCCTTGCATATTGCAACACAACCAGGAGGACAGGAAGAATTCCTTGACAAAGAATTCCTTGGGTTTCTGTTCATTTGCAGATAGGTTTGCAATATCCACGGCAGATCTGAATCCTAAACTTTTATTGGCATTGCACAATCCTCCTTCAGTTTTACAGACTTAAAAAGCTTTCTGAGACTCAGAAACAGGTTGAAAGATAAAGTGACCACACCAGGGTTTCCAAACGATTTCTAAGTACCTGGTTAGAGGACTGAGGTAGACAAATGAGATGAGACATTTTCTGCATCAAAGAGGGTATAACAAACTCTCAACTCCCTTGTCTTGTTGAATTGTATATTTCCTATGCGTCTTTATTACACTGGTGAAGTAAAGCAGAACTCTAGGGGATTTACCCAGCTAAAAATAATTGTGACTGCAAAGCTTTCTGTCCTTTAAATTACCTTCAATATTTAACGGAAAAGTGTAAGGTGACTGTATGGGGGTGTGCATGTGCTCTTGTGCTCATGTGTTTAAACAATAGGGAAATAACTTTGTTTGACCTTTCTGATGAGGAAATTACTGAAAATTCTTGTCCTTTGATTTTGTTCTTTTTTTCCCTGCCTACTTCCTACTGACCTTTATTGAACAATTCTGAATTAAATTTATATTTCCTTTGGTCTCTGTGATATTTACTATTGAAATA
Source organism: Pachyuromys duprasi (assembly GCA_028658305.1). Classification (NCBI taxonomy): domain Eukaryota; kingdom Metazoa; phylum Chordata; class Mammalia; order Rodentia; family Muridae; genus Pachyuromys; species Pachyuromys duprasi. The sequence continues at coordinate 50,837,120 of CM053745.1, forward strand.
TCATTTGCTTTGTGGATCATTTTAAGAACTTCTTTATGCACATAGCATTACTATAAATGAACCTGGATACTCCATGAAGTCTTTTTCCCGCATCATTTTATCCCCTGATCCAATTATTCATTTCCAATATGTATATTGGAACTGAATATATTTACACACACACATATTCTAAATAAAAAAATGCTGCTTTTAAAGATGTAGTCCTTATTTTACTGCAAATAATCATCTACACTTTTTTAATGCATGCCAAAATGATAAAAAACTTAACAATATGTTTAAAAACTATGTTAATGAGTAAACGCTTATATTTCAGTATTTTCAATAGTATTACTGTACATATCAGTACAATTAACAGCAATTAAAGGAATTCTTTATAGTTACTACAGCCCTAAGTTTGGGATAGGTAAAATAGAAGAAAAGATGGCTGAGGATTACAGTATTCTAATTTTTTATTGTTATTGGTTTTTAGTTTTGTTTTGTTTGTTTGTTTTTTTGTTTTTCATGGCAGGACTTCTCTGTGTAGCCTTCGCTGTCCTAGACTCACTTTGTAGATTAGGCTGCCCTCAAACTCACAGAGATCCCCCTGTCTTTGCCTCCGTGAGTGCTAAGATTACAGGTGTGTGCCACTTGGCCTGGCTCTCTGGTTAGTGTCTAGTAGACTGTAGTTTTATGACATAATCTCCAATGCTATGATTAAAAAAAAAAAAACTTAGCATAACTGAACCTTAGCATATCTAAAACAAGGTTCTTCCTCAAATAATTAGCTTTTGAATTATCCAACCATACCTCACTACAGAAAAAAAGGAAAGGGAGGAAGGTTTTGTTTTCTTTTTTTACAGATACAGAATCAATGAAAACAGAGATCTCTGTAGATGAGAGATAAATTAGATTTAAAGTAGGGAATTAATAACATGCAAATGTGCTATTTTTTAAAGGAAACACCTGTATATTTCGGGTCTGTTGTTGTCAGAGAGCTCATGATCATAGCACTGCTTAAGAAGTCCACAATAATCTATTCACGCTTACAGTGCTCTATGGATGCAGTCCTACTATGTGCTGTGGAAACCCATCAAGACTCAGAAAAAAATTAGGAACAAATGTTAGTCCATCAGAAGGAAAGTAATATGTACGTCTCTGTTGCTTATGCTTTGTCAGCTTTCTCCTCTTAGAATGCTCTGACATACTGCTAATTACCGAGGGCCCTAAGAATTTTATTTATGTGGATAGACATAACAAAATTTATCATATGACAAATTGAAACTAACAATTCTTTAGTTATGAAGGCTATTACCAATGGATCCATCTGTACAATACCGCCATACCTACTACTCAAGGAACATTATGGAAGAGGGGTCATAAAGAGTGTAAAAGTCAGATGTTCAGGGAGATTGGTGTAAGAATGTGTTTTCTAGTAACAACAGAGACTACACTGATACTGTCTCATCAACACTAGTGCCCAGCCTAGACCTGAGGACAGGAATGGGTATGTTAAATTGGACATGAAAAAGATCATGAGTCCTCCAAGGACCAAATATATCTGGGCCCAGGGGTCTTTTCTGAGACTGATTCTCCCACCAAGGACCATGAATGGATATAACCTAGAACCCCTGCCCCAATATAGCCCATGGCAGCTCAGTATCCATGTGGGTTCCCTAGTAAGAGGAACTAGGACTGTCTTAGACTTTAACTCAATGGCTGGCTCTTTGACATCCCTTCTCCCCACCCCCCCCACCAAGGGAGGAGCAGCCTTCCTAGGCCACAGAAGAGGATTTTGTAGCCATCCCTGAAGAGATATCATAAGCTAGGATCAGGTGGAAGGGGAGGAGGACCTCCCCTATCAGTGGACTTAGAGAGGGACAGGAAGGAGATGAGGGAGGGAGGATGGGATTGGACGGGAATGACGGAGGGGGCTACAGTTGGAATACAAAGTAAATAAACTGTAATTAATATAAATAATAAGTAAAAAGAAAATACTAAAATGAAAAAAAATCGTGAGTCCTCAGTCCTACACAGTAAACAGCTGAGAAATGCAGAGATCAGGAAATGTGATTTCCTCCAGGTTAGTGCATACCAGTTCTTTGTCTTCTACCAAATGTTTAACCCTGAAAATATGCATACAGTTAACATTATGTCAATTCGCCAGATCATATTTAGAAATGTTTATGTGTATACATGTGCATATGTGCATGAAATAAGAATTAGTTGAAAAAAGGCCTTCAATTTGAAATAAAATGGGAGGGTTTATAGGGCATAATGCTAAGGGAGAAATATTGTCATTAAAATATAATTGCAAAAATAAATGAATAAATATTGTATATTAAAATTACATGTTATTTTTATGAAAATGTGTTTTTATTTTTCTCTATCCTACTCCCTTTTTGTTACCCTGTTCTTACAGATGCCTCTGGCTAAAGTCTCCCTCATATCTACAGTAAACCCAGTCTCCTCAACCAGATCTAGGAGCAGTCCTAGCCTCTTATCTATCCATCTACTTATTTATTATATTTTAGAAGAAAAAAGGTTTAAAACAGGATAATTGGTGGGAATTATTATATTAGCATCATCATCATTATTTACAATTATTCACTTTGTGTCCTAGTTGTAGCCCTCTCCCTGGTCTCCAACTGGCCTGAGCCTCCCTCCCTCTTCCTCCTCTAAACCTCTCTCCTAGTCTTCAAACATAACATATTTCAAAATTTGCCTTCATATTCATACAACTGTTGTATACGTGATCATTTATGTTTGTTCTCATCAATTTAACAGGACAAAGAATTGTCTAAGTGGCAAGCCTCCAGGCACACCTGGTAGAGATTATTTAGATTAAGTCAGCCTCTGTCTGTGCTAGTGATTAATTATATCCTTTATCTTAATTAAGGTGGGAAGATACACCATTGTAGTTGGTGGCACAATTCCATAGGCTAGGGTCCTAGACTTCAGGGATGGAAGAAAGGCAGACAAGCGCCAGTAACTGTTACGCTTTTCTTTCTTGTGGTGCATGCAAAGTAAGTCACTGCTTCCCGTGTGGTCTCCTTGAATAGCCGGTAATGAAAGGAACATTAGAACTGTGAAACAAAACAGGTCTTCCTGTCTAAAACTCTGTGTGTTCAAGTATTTTATCACAACAATGAGAAATGTAACTTAGGGCACAACATGACATTGGGCATGACTGGTTGAAAGAGTTTAACTTCTGTTCTATATTCAGCCATGATGATAGATAATTCAATTCAGTGTAACTTGGTTATCAAGAAACCTAATTCTTTGTTGTTCAAATTGGCCCCAATTACTTGATTGAGAATATTCTTATAAAAAATTCTGTTATTGTTAATTTATGTCTTCTTAGCCGATATTAACTGTGCAAAAATGGTTAGATTAACCATGACATATTTTTGTGTTTAATTTCTTGAATTTTTAAATATATTTTAGTTATTAGCCCTTTGTCAAATGTAGGGTTGGTGAAGATCTTTTTCCAGTCTGTAGGATTTAGTTTTGTTCTATTGGCAATGTCCATTTCCTTACAAAAGCTTTTCAATTTCATGTGGTCCCATTTATTGATTGTTAACCTTAGACCCTGATCTGTGGTACGCTGTTGAGGAAGTTGTCTCCTGTGACAGTGAATTCAAGCCTCTTTCCCACTTTTAATCCTAATAGATTTAGTGTTTATGATTTTATGTTAAAGTCTTTAATCCACTTGTATTTGAGTTTGTGAGAATCACTTAAGGAAATGCTCAGCCTCCTTAGTCATCAGGGAAATGCAAATCAAAACAATTCTGAGATTCCATATCATATGCTCAGAATGGCTAAAATAAAAATCCCTGAGACTGATACTGCAACCAAGGAGCATGCATGGAGAAAACCTAGAGCCCCTGTAGAGATGTACCAATAGCAGTTCAGTGTCCAAGTGGGTTCCATAGTAGCAGGAACTGGGACTGCCTCTGATATGAACTGATTGGCCTGCTCTTTGATCACCTCCCCTTGAGGGGGGACCAGCTTTACCAGGCCACAGAGGAAGACAATGCAGCCACTACTGATGAGAGCTGATAGACTAGGATCAGAAGGAAGGAGAGGAAGCCCTCTATTATCAGTGGACTTGGAGAGGGTCATGTGTGGAGAAGGGGACTGGAAGGTGGGATTGGGAGGGGAGGAGGGAGAGGTTTATGGGGGGATACAAAGTGAATAAAGTTTAATTAATAAAAATCAAAATAAAAAAAAATCCCAAGTGACAGCACATGCTAGCAAGTATGTTGGAGAAAGGGAAACATTCCTCCATTACTGGTGGGAGTGCAAAGTATTGCAACCACTCTGAAAATCAATCTGGCACTCTCTCAGAAAAATAGGGAATAGCTCTACCACAAACCAAGCTATACCACTCCTTGGTATATACCCCAAAGATGCTACAAGGACAATTGTTATGTTATGCTAAAAGCAGCTTTATTAATAACAGCCAGAATCTGGAAACAACTTAGATGTTTTTCAGCCAAAGAATGGATGAAGAAACTGTACATAATGTAATGTTACTCAGCTATTAAAAAACATGACACAGGAATACATGAAATTTGTAGGCAAATGGATAGAACTAGAAAAGATCATCCTGTGTGAGGTAACCCAGAAAGACACTAGTGGATTTAAACCATATAGTATAGGATAACCATACTACAACTCACAGATCCAAAGAAGATAAAAAATAAGAAAGACCCAAGGGAAGAAGCTTAAATCACACTCAGAAGTGTAAATATAATAGATAAAGGCAATGTGTTAAGAGAGAGAACAGGGTAAGAGAAGGAGTACAGAGAGAAATGAGGGTAGATATCAGATTTGCGGAGAGCTGAGATGAGAAGACAGAGGGTTTGCAGAGAGAAAAGTAAACTTGAGAAGGGACTTTTCTCTGACAAGCTGGAGACCTATAACAGGCTACATTCTTGGAAGGATATGAGGATGACCCTAGCTGAGACTCCTAGTAACAAGGATCATGGAGAATGAAGAGACTACCCTCTAACTAAGCAAGACTTCTAGTAGAAGGGGAGATGCCAACCCACCCTCATAAACTTTGACCCTGCAATCTAGACAGGGACAAAAATAAAGCAGAGATTGATGGAATGACCAACCAATGATAGGCTCAACCTGAGACTCACCCATGGGAGACAGCCGACGCCTGACACTATCAATGATACTGTTATGCTTGCAGACATAAGCCTAGCATAGCTGTTCTTATTGTCTCCACCCAGCACCTGATAGAAACAGATGCAGAGACCTACAACCAAACATTGGGTGGAGTGCAGGGGCTCTTGTGGAAGAGTAGGAAGAACGAAATAAGGAACTAAAGGGGAAAGAAACTCTACAAGAGCCAAAGAGCCAACTAAGCAGGGCCCAGAGGGTCTTCTGGAGATGCAAGCACCAAACAAGGACCATGCATGGACTGGTGCTAGGCCCCCTACACAGATATAGCTGATGGGCAGCTGAGCCCTCATATAGGTTTCCTAGTAGGAGGAGTGGGGGCTGTCTCTGACATGGACTCTGTTGCATGCTTTTCGATCACTTTTCCCTGCAGGGGCCGCCAGGCCAGTCCACAGAAGAGGAGGATGTTCTCAGTCTTGATGTAACTTGATGTGCTGGGGTGGGTGTGTGGGTGTGGGGAGTGGAGCTCCCTTTCAGGGGAGGAGTATAGGGGAAAGAGGGAAGGAAAGGACCAGGGGAGGAGAAGAGGGAGGGGGTTCTACAACCTGAGTAGAATATGAATAAAAAATTTCAGGAATTTTAGAGTATTTTCTATTAAGCTCACACAAATTTAAGCAGTCTTAGAAAAGTATCACTATTAAAGGGAAGATATCCAATGCATCATTAATAAATTGCTCTTCAAAATGAAATAACAGGTTTATGTTGCTTACCAGTATCCATGATGTAAGTAGTTTCACTGAGCAAATTTTAAATCATTTTTTATAATGTCATTGGAAAGTATTGGAAAGAGATGGCAAAACCTATTTGTAAACTTTACAAGTACAATGCCAGCACACTGCTTGTCACAACCAAACATCTGACAGCTGATAAATGCATGGATACATTTAAGCAGCCACATACTCTCACTGCCGTGGAAATTATCTGCTGTCTCCATTTATCAGTATCAGTGCTAACTCAAAAAATTTGTAAAGTGAAACACAGGTAGTGATTATAAGTATTTGACATCTAGGGAACTCAGTGACAGAATCTATCCTAAAATGGGTCCTCAATAATGATGGTGATGTGTTTCTGCAATAAAGCAAAATGTAATCTTTTACAAAGCCATTTATTCATACTTAAACTTATGGATCCTGCATACATATTTGAAGTTATAGTTCTCATTCTGGTTAAAAAACATAGTTCTATTCATTCAGAGATACCTCTGGAAATTAAACATATAAACACTGTATTTATAGATATATATATATTAAAATATAGATTTTAGTAACTTTTGTAGGCTTTATTAATCTCTTTTAGGTGTTGAGCTAAAAGTCCCAAAATACAAGTCAACTGTTATGAGAAGTCTATCTTGTTACACTGTAATGTGGTGGAGTTGCCCTTGTTTCCTTTACCAGCTATTGTTTTAAAAGAAATAATTATTTCATACATTGGAAACATTTTTTAAATGCCATTTCAGTAGACTTGGAAAATCAAGGAGCTCGTCAATATTGTATCTTGTTTCACTAACAGCAATGTTTTTTAATGTTAAGCAAGTATTTGCTAATCAGCTATTAATTGAATCTATTATGTATCACCGCATTTATAAATCTCAACAACATAGGAGCATTTTAAACTAAATATTCCACATGAAACATTTAAAAATAAATATCTATCTCTTATGAAATTTTGAGCATATAAAGTATATCTATGAAATATATTTTATAAATATATTTCTAATTCACATGCTTTAGTTTGTAAATATTTGTATATCCATTTTACTTACTTGATTTCAAAATAACTCATTATGTATTCTATGTTGAACATTTATGCTGATATTCAATTACCATGTCTGTGTTTAAAAGAAAGATTATTATGTTGTGATTTATATATATATATATTTTTTTTCTCATCCACCTGTCTTTAGCAAGCATTTTGCTGGTGTTCCAGTAATTTAAATGCTCTTTCTGAAATGTGAAACTTTCTCTTCATGATGCTATCTTTAGACTACAGCAATGTAAAATTCATAGCAATTATGTCATTTTGGAGTGGAAAGTGAATGACTGAAAATCAAAAAAGGACTAGTGATTAAACTATTTTTAACTTATTGATTCATTTTCCATACTATATTTACTTGAGTTAATAATTTTAATCATGAATATTTTCTATTATATGAGTAATAATATCAGTGTATCATATTATTTATTTCAGTAACATTTGCTGAATACCTAGAACTCTATTTTATATAATTACATATAAACAAACATGTTGCTACAAAATATTATAAATCAATGTTAATTTTGCTGTATTGCAGAGGACATGCATCCACACACAGAAGATCCAAATCCCCCTTGATGGTAGATCCAGAGGATCCAATGGATCCAATGCCTTATTTGAGCCTCTGGGAAGACCATACAGGCCCATAGTACAGAAACATGCATGCAAGTTCTCTCTCTCTCTCTCTCTCTCTCTCTCTCTCTCTCTTTCACACACACACACTAAAAGTAAATAAATCTGTAAATGAACATCATACTTCATAAGAACTTAAAAGAGAATACCTTGGAAATTCCAGATAGCTATTTATTTTAGTTTCTTTGCTAATTAGGTTCAAATGACATCTATCATGAAATGTTCAGAAAGGCAACCTTATTAAGAGAGCAGAACAAACACATACATACAGCTTAAAATGATGTCAAATAAATGAAAGATACACAATACTTGTAAGTGGAAATAAATAGTTGGGTTGTTGGAGTTTTTTGTTTGTTTGTTTTGTTCTGTTGAAATTGAAAGTGGCAATAAAATCTTATAGAGCCATGCTATTGAAACATAAATGAGTAAGCAGACCACCAGCAGAGTCAGAAGAGGTGAGGTACATGCACTTTCTGAACCCTATCGCCCACCATCCTGAGGAGACCTGTAGGAGGACCTGGCAGCATTCTGCTTAGAGCTCCCGCTTGCAGATTCCTTACCTGCCTAATCCAGCTGGGCCATTGCCAGCAGAGCAGAGGACTGCAGGATACCAGGAACATTCAGGTCACCCAGGACACAGCTACCAAAGGTGAGCAGCTCCTCTTCCTTGAGTTCCATTTTCAGGCCCAAAGCTCTGTCTTACTTAATGCGGAGTCCTGCATCAGGAACATTTCACCAAAACCAAAGACAGACACAGGGATAAAGGCCAACTTAAGAATATAAATAACAAGATCCAGGGGAAGATGTCACCACCAGAGCCCAGCTGTCAAAAATTTTAAATTATCTATTGACAAATCCAGCCCTACAAAAAATTATAAAGAAAGATCCAACCCAAGGAGGGCAACTATACCTAAGAAAACACAGTCAACTTCCATTTTTAGGTCTTGAACAGTTTTATTCGCTTCCTTCACCTGCTTAATTGTGTTTTCCTATTTTTTTTTTATTGTTAAGGGAAAGTTCTTTATTGTAGATATGAGAGAGAGAACAGCCAGGGGCATCTGGAAAAGTCCAGATGAGAGAGAAAAAACTATCCTGTAATTTTAAAGGGATTTATTTGTTCTCTCTTTAAAGGCCTCTAACTGGTTGATTGTATTTTCCAGGAAAAACAAAACAAGAGAAGTATGCACAAACTCTAACCATCAGCATTAAAATGACAGGAACTAATATATACACATACCCCAAAATTTCTAGCAGAGAACTCCTAGAGATGACAAAACATCTCCAGTAAAGTGATTGAATACAAAATTAGCTTTAAAAAATCAGCAGCTATCCTTTATGCAAACAATAAACAGGCTGAGAAAGAAATTAGAGAAACAACACCCTTTACAATAGTCATAACTAACATAAAATATCTTGGTGTAATTCTATCAAGGCAAATGAAAGACTTGTATGACAAGAACTTCATGTCTATGAAGAAAGTAGTTGAAGATATCAGAAGATAGAAAGATCCCTCATGCTCATGGATCAGTAGGATTAATATAGCAAAAATGACCATCTTACGAGGACTATGAGAAACAGCAAATAACTTATTATCTTTGATCTTACTTGCTTACATCCAGACTGGGCTTTCACTTTCACCAAAAAGTGATTCCTCAAATCCTAAGAGAATCTAAATATTTATGCAACAACATTTAATGCAAAGGGAGGCTTGAATTTGAATATAGCACAAAGTGGTATATGTGATGGTTTTGAGGGAGTATATCTTATATATAATGAGAGAGAGAATATAAATTCCTTAAGAAATTTAAGTCTTTAAATCTAAGGGGCTTCATCTTTCTCAATGAAATCTGTGGCTGCTAGTTAAAACAAACAAACAAACAAAAAAAAACAAAAAAACAAAAAAACTCTTTTATTTGCGCTTCTTATCTTTTTCTCCCTACTCCACCCTAATCCCTTCCAACACCCTGACCGGGTAGAAGAGAGAAGAGTTAGTGGGAGAGGGAGCACAGTTCTTCTTAGCTACTTCCCGATGTTAGGGTAGTGGGGTTCCTTGGAGCCAGTCCAGTCATCCTTTCAGTAGATCTTTAACTTCTTGTGTCACAACAGCAAGTAGGAGCAGCAAGAGAGAAGCAGGAATAGCCTTGTTCTTTCTCCTTGCCCCACTCACTGGGTTCTGACATTCTTTCTACAGAGTCCTCAGATTTAAACTATCTGCAGCTGACAAAGAGCTCGTCTCAGAGTCAGCACAAGGCAAATAGCCTGCTGCTGTGGACCATTTAAATCAGTCCACATCCCACACCTGAGACCAAAACAAAAACAGGTTTATATATACAACAATCTTCAAACCGTATGTAACTGGTTCCTGGTAGTATGACAGGGTAGAAACAGGAATAAAATCAATAGTAGTTGGTTCAGGGCATATGAGCAAACCAGCTAGATTATCCATTAAGTGTCAATGGTTGAGTTTAATCATTTTTGCTGAAAGGTTGGCCTTTAATCAAACAAGGAAAAATAGATACTGGGAGAATTTCATTGAGAGATGCAATCTTACCATTTCATTTTTATTTAGCCATTTTATATTTTAAATTTATAACATAATTAAAATTTCCTCTTGCCTTTCTTCCCTCCAAATCCTCTCATTTTACTTTTGTTGATGGAAGTATACTGCAAAAGCAACAGCAAGACACAAAGGTTGGTTGGAATATTATTTTTTAAACTATATCTCATATTTTGAACTAAGCAGTAACAATGAATAAAATAAAAATATTGGGTTGATGTTAATTTTAAATGTGAAGAAAATAAAATTAACATATAGATATGCAGGATATCATATAAAATACAACATGATGAAAGTTGTCTACCAGCATTGAAATGGCCAAATAGACATGGATTTTCTAATAGTTAATGTGGAAACAATGAATAATATCCTTCAGTGTGGAGCACATAAAAAGCTCAGTGTTTATTGCATTATTCTGGAAATATCTACTAGGCATTTAACAAGAAACATCAAATAGACAGTCAGATTATTTTTTTTTTAATTTAAGAAGGCATTTATAAGGGTAGTTTTTAATTTGTAACTTTCAGGCTGGGTAACTCAGGTGTAGAACAGCTGTGTGAGCATTGGGTATGGTCTCTTGGATCACACAGGTAGTAAATAATATAGAAATTAGTAACAATGTTGTGCTTTGTTAATTGGTAACAATAAATAAGTTACAGGGGCATGCCAAAATTCACACAAGGTAGGGTTAAACTCACCACAATGCTATGAACGTCACAGTAGACTATCATTAATTTCCCAGGTGACTGTTTATAGTACACTAATATAATGAACTTTTTGACTTACCGTAATTTAAAATGAGTGGTTTCATCTTTTCATTCTACCGTAGCTAAAAAAAAAATGTTTAATATGTCTTTGTAAACATTTAGAAATATGCAAGTACGCTATGTTGCTACACTGAGCTGATACACATTGATGTCATTTTATATACTTTGACACCTAGAGCATTTCCAAAATGAATAAAATTAAAACCAAGTATAAATTAGAACCCAATACATGCTTAAAACTGTACAACTCTTTTTCTAGAGAACACAATAAATTTTCCAAACAACTGGAAACAGAGTCTTTGGTGTGACAGTTTCTGTGTATTTAAACAGCATGACAGACAAGTGATGCCATTTTGGCTATAATATGTCATCTTGGTTGGAAGGGAGTAATTGTCATAATACTGTACTAAATATGCAGTATAAGAAAGTAGTCATTTTGCTTGTCAGGCTGTCTACAAATTATCACAACCTATGATTAATGTTTGGTGGGCAATTTACATCAAACCAGTGGAGTTAGGATGTGTAATGACCAAGGTATTTATGGATAATGATTTTTATTCTTCAGGCTCACAAGGAATTGCAACAAGCTGAGGTGAATTGTAAAAAATACATAAAGGTATACAGGTAACGAAAATGTCAATTATAATTTCATGGTGTATAATAATTGCTTAAATGATTACTTTGTCATTTACATGTATTTCAACTATAGTTTAACAAGTTCCTCTGAATACCTTATTTATTTTTCTGTCCCTATTTTTAATGTCTTGTTAAGAAATGTCAAATAGTCTAAGGGTAAACTTTATATGTAAATTTCTGTTATAGAATACAAAAAGAAATATGATTTTAAAAGGTGAAAAATTACCAGCTAATAACAACAAAAATGGGTTTGGTAAGCTAATTTGAAGGGGGTGTGAATGGTTGGTTGTGTTTGTAGAGAAAAATCAATAAAGTTAGGAAACATTTGTTTTAGAATTTATGGTTAATAGGGAATGTACAGATTACAGCTGGCAAGATGTGACCCTTGACAGCATTCTTCTGTGTTTGTCTAATGTGGGTCAATTTTTCCAGAATTCAATTCCACTTAATTTTTTTACTACAAAGAACCACTAAGAAGTGTGCGTGTGTGTGTGTGTGTGTGAGTGTATGTGTTCGTGGGTGTCTGTGTCTCCTTGTCTGTCTCTCTGCATATTTGTGTGTATGTACCTGTTTGTGTGTGTCTGTCTGCATGTATGTATGTATGTGTGAATGTGTGAGTGCGTGTGATTTTAAAAGGTGAAATTAACAAGAACTTGACAAGGTATCACTGTCACTGAAGGATCCCACCATTGCAGCACATGCAGTGTGTGGATCCAAAAACTTACCCCTGGACTTCCTCATCTCTCTGCACTTGCTGCATTTCTCTTCCAGCATCTCAGACTCCTGGGTTAAGTACAGAGGTCCATGATGTCTCAGTCTTCTGAGGTTTGCCATCATAGTTGAAATCGCATAATTGTTGACACTGGGAGACTAACATAGCTCCTAGTTTATATTCACAGCTTTAAAAGACCAGGCTCAATGTGTAAATACTTGTAGAATTGAGAATCAATTACAGAAAAATCATTAAAAACTGTATGTAAATTATAAGGATTCATAGGGACATGGGTTTCAAGAGATCATTTGTAATTGTGAATTTCATATTTAGGGATAGTCTGTTATGAAATGAAACACATAAAGATCATTGTTCTTATAACAGGAAAAAGAGAAAAATGAAATGGCTCTCTTATATATTTCATCAGCCTCTGCCCATATCTACTGATACGACATAACATTATTGTGTTCATCTCAATATCCCTTAAAGCACGCTGTTAGAACCTGGCAAGAATAAATTTATCTTATTTTTCTATGCTCAGAATATAGCTCAATGTTTCAAACAATGAAGGTTTTTAATAGATACAAGTTTGAGGAATTATTAGAAAACCCAAAATGCATCTGCCATTGTTTTTAAAACCTGCTTTGGATGTTCCTGTTTCTATGTTTTGTGAAGTTTTGTTTTTTTTTGAAAACATTTTTATCATATACTCCATTTAATTTTAAATAGGCAAGTTTTTCTGTTAGAAGAGAAACACTTTTACAATAACTCTATTTTTGGAAATTTCCTTCATATTCAAAAACACATGTACTATCTGCCCTTGTCAAGAATAAACAGAGCAGTTATTCATTTTTCTTCTAAATTTGAAACATTCTTATCAATCATCATAAAATATTTTGACAACTCAATGTAATTTTGCATAACTTCTAAATAATCATATATTATCAACCTTAAAGTATTTTTTACAGATATACCACTGAGATTTTCTGAGTTATTTATTTTTCAATTAAAATTATTAAGAATTATTATTTTTCTCAAATAATGTCTAACACTCAAAGATATAAAGGTAATTAAGCAGCAACATAATTTTTTAATTATTTTATTAGAGTGCATCTTCACAATGTCTATTTGGTTACATATATTTCTCTACAGTGTATTAGGGATAGAGTGGTTTGGATGCAGCAACCAGTAAGATTTGTCTCCTAATGTCACTTATTTAGAAGTTGAGTGAAAAATTCAATTACTTTAAATGAATAACCAGTGTGCAATTAGAAAATGCAATAGAGAAATTTGCTTCTATATTTTTCAGTTAGTTTGCAGCTGAAATTATGCCAGCCCTTGGACTCTCACCATAAAAATAGTTATGAGCAATAACCAGAATCTGCTAGGAGAAAAATTTCCATAATAACAGTAGAATAAGTATGCTTGTCATCAACAATATTGCAAGACTGTTGCACAGAGAGTACAAAAAATATTCATTGATGTCAGTGTATACAGTTTTATTTTCTACTATACTGTAGCTTCCCAATTACTTAGTCATGGGTTAAATTTCTTTACATATACAATTTTCTCTTCAATTCAGGTGTTTCTTCCTATTAGCAAGCACTTTATAGATGATAACTTAAAATACTATATGAATCCTATCTTAAATGATATTACAATTACTATTAAAATGTAAACATCAAATCTAGCAGCAGCCTAAGAAGCCCTCTGAAAAGTGAGTGAATTTCGCCTTTCCATAAATAGTTATCAAATGTGTCGCTGCTGCGGGCATTCATGGTGCTAACAATAACCTCAAAACTGTACAAATTCTGCTTCATCTGTCTACTTGCAAAGAATTTTAAAATGATCCTCTTTCTGCCATCTTCTAGGAAAAGCTATCTCATTGCTCTGAATTTTAGACTCCACTCATTTTTAAGAATTAAGCCCAAATTAACTCTTTGATTGTTTGGCTTAAAATGAATTTCTCTTTCAGTTATGTACATATATGAATACCAAATTTGGTGGTTTTGTTCTCTAACTTTATAACATCTGTTTATTTCATTAGGTAATTAAACTTCTTAAATAGCCAATGTTCTCTCAATTCTTTATTCTTTTATTTAATAATAATAAAAAGAAACTATTCTAGAGACATGAGTAGTGGATACAGTTAGTGTTCATCCAAGCTGCATAGCCAACCTGCTTCTTCTCTAAAATCAAGAAGATGCCATTGAGAAAAATATTCAAATAATTATAATAAATATAATAAAATGAATTAAATAAAATTAATGAAAAAATAATTTGGAATATAATTCCTCATGATGTCTGAGTTTAAACTTTCATTCTCAGTTGAATATTTAGTTGCATTCATATCATTATATCTATTGAAAAAATAGAGAAAGATAAATAAAAAACCTACAAATAATGTAACACCTTCACCAAGTTTACTTGACCTTAAAAATGAATGCATTTTTTTTTGTCAAAGCTGTCCACTTTGGCTCAACTATTTTAATACCTTTATCTGTAAAACTGTACAAGATGTCTAACCACCCATGGGTTTCTTAGTGAAGAACAGAGATTAATTTTAAAGCTCTAGTAAATTACTGTCTGTCTCTGTCTCTTTCTCTCTTTCTTTCTTTTCATACTTCCTTTTCCCTCTTTTACTGTATGTATCATAAAAAAATATTATTGTAATGAAAGCTAGCTTCAGCTATAACTGCTGACATATGTGCAACTCATTGCTCATTACATATACTACATTATGATATACATAATTTTCTGGAAAATTTAAGTATTCTTTGAGGATCTCATTACACCTAAGAAGACTCCTTTCATACATAGAAGAAATTGCATTAATGTTTGGTATGAGATACTAATTATTCTCAAAATCAAGAAACGTAAGACTCCTCTTCCAAATATCTTTTTCTTTTAGATTACTTATGACTCTGCCTGCACAAATTGATGACTTACTCTTCTCTACTGGAAAAATAATATGCCATTAAAATGTGTTTGACATTTTATGGGAAAAAACATAAAACAGTTCTGTAATCTATCCAAGAAAAAATAAGACTGATGGGTTATGGAAAATGATTATGTTGGATTGGCCATATTGGATTCATTCAGAACGTTAAGAGATTGTGAAGCTTCAGTTTAGCTCTATAACACTGTGGGCATCTTTAAAATATGGTTTTCATTAGGTGTACACATTTTAGTATATTTATCCTATATTATATTTCTAATATCCACTTATAAGTGAATATATACCATGTGTGTCTTTCTCCTTCTGAGATACCTCACAAATTTGTACACCTAAAGAAGCTAATCAAGAAGGAAGACCTTTGGTAAAGTGATTGATACTCACTCAGAAAGCCAAACAGAATGGACATCAGAAGAGGGAGAAAACAGGGGAAAAGGCAGGAGCCCACACAAAGGGCTTCTGAAAAACTCTACCCAGCACAGTATCAAATAGGATGCTGAGACTCATAGCCAAACTTTGGGCAGTGTGCAATGAATCTTATGAAAGAAGCAGGAGATATTAACACTTGGAGAGAACAGGATCTCCACAAGAAGACCAAGAGAACCATAAAATCTTGGCATAGGGGTCTTTTATGAGACTGATACTCCAACCAAGGACCATGCATGGAGATAACCTTCAACTTCGGCATGGATGTATCCCATGGCAGCTCAGTGTCCATGTGGGTTCCATAATAATGGCAACAGGGACTGTCTCTAACATGGATTTCGTGGCTAGTGCTTTTGTTCACCTCCCCCTGAGGGGGAAGCAGCTTTACCAGGCCACACAGAAGACAGTGCAGGCGGTCTTGATGAGACCTGATATTCTGGGGTCAGAGAGATGGGAAGGAGGACCTCCCTATCAGTGGACTTGGTTATGGGCATGGGAGGAGACGAGGTAGGGAGGGTGGGATAGGGAGGGGATGAGGGAAGTGGCTATAGCTGCAATACAACGTGAATAAATTGTAATCAATAGAAAATAATTTTTAAAGAACCAGCTACTGAGTTCATGTCAGAGACAGTCCCTGTTCCCATTACTAGGGCACCCACTTGGAGACTGAGTTGCCATGGGACACATCTCTGCAGGGGTCCTAGGTTATATCCAGGCATGGACCTTGGTTAGAATATCGGTCTCAGAAAAGACTGCTTTGCCCAGATTTTTTGGTTCTCTTGCTCTCCTTGTGGAGCTCCTGTCCTATCCAGGTCTTACTATCTCCTCCTTCTTTAATAAGATTCATTGCACTCTGCCCAAAGTTTGGCTATGAGTCTCAGCATCTTATTTGATACCCTGCTGGGTAGAGTCTTTCAAAGCCCCTCTGTGGTAGGCTCCTGTCCTGTTCCTTGTTTTCTCCCTCTTCTGGTGTCTGTCCTGTCTGTCTTTCTGAGTGTGGATTGATCATCTTACCAAGGGTCCTCCTTCTTGCTTAGCTTCTTTAGGTGTACAGAGATTTATATGTTTATCCTATAATATATTTCTAATATCCTCTTATAATTGAGTACAAAATGAATCATAAATAAATCTTCTTTCTTAAAAAAAGAAAATCAGTTGTTCATCTAATTTTAACAGTCTGTTTATATGAGCAATGTTACTTTTTTTAACAGTTACCCACAAAATCTGAGATTCTTCACAATTTCGTAGTCCAATCTTACATTGTATAATAGAATGTTTCTAGCAATCTAGTATGAAAAACATTAATCATCTGATATGACCTATGATAGATATTAAATAATGAAAGCATTTATTACATCAATACTAATAGATTAATAAAATGCTTAGCATGTCATAAATGTACTTCTATGATTTTTAAAAGATAAACTATACAGTGTTATGCATGGTACATTGTAGAACTGCTAATTTTCATATAATTTTTATAAAAATTGAATAGCTATATGTCCTTATAGACCGTTAAGAATTATGTACATTTAGATTTTAACAATTCAAAATTCTCTACATAACAAAAATAGCTATATTAAGTAATGTGTTGTATCAAATAGCAAGAAACATGAGTGCTTATTATTTGCTATACATACTCATAAATCTTATAGAAAATGTATTCAACTTGAAATTTTAGTTTGTGAAATGTTTGCTGTATGTTTTAGTGGACCCATATGTTGATCATATTACTAAACA
Source organism: Pachyuromys duprasi (assembly GCA_028658305.1). NCBI lineage: Eukaryota > Metazoa > Chordata > Mammalia > Rodentia > Muridae > Pachyuromys > Pachyuromys duprasi. The sequence continues at coordinate 50,854,471 of CM053745.1, forward strand.
CACCCATCATCAATGCTCAGGGCATTCCTGCTTGTGATGATACTCATGTCAAGAAATTGTAAAACCATATCTATCAAATATTCCAGCAGAAATTTGGTATTAGTTGTATTTTTCATGGGACATTATTGTCTCAAGAAGACAAGCAAGACTGTTTATTTTTGAGTAAACCCCTTTGTGATGTTTGCTATAAAATGTTTAGTAACTAAATCTGTTTTCAGCCATTTTGTCCTCAATAGATTGTGCTTATTTCCAGAGACTAATTCCACCATCAGCTGGAGTCAGCGATGCTCCTTTTCCAGACAGTGTTGGTTAATGTTAAGACTCTTTCATGGTCAAACTGCCAAGAATAACTGAATGCTGAACACTTCTATGTGTCAAAGTAATGAGAACAGTAGAGTGTTGTGCCATTGGTTCCATATAACCTTTTCCTAAGGACTACAGAGTATCAGAGAAAATGCCAAGAACTGTATGTAATGGCAGTGGGCATAGAGAAATACCTTTACACAGTCTCATCCATATGTAACACAGGCATTGCAGTCATGAATGTGCAGAAAGAATGGACACCGGCAAAAATCTGGCCTTTCAACATCCCATCATAGACAAAGAGGGACTCATAAAGCCCCAATATTTCCTGATGTGTTGACTGTCAATGGTTGAGGCTTGACTGGGCGTTATTTTCTTCAACAGCATGTGCACAAAGGACTACTTGGGAAGAAGAAGAGGTTCATAAGGAGAACAAATAGGATAATAGAAGACAATGAGGGTGAATGTGATCATAATATTGTATACATATGTGAAGCTGTCAAAATCTAACAAAATAGAGAAAGGAAATCTCCTAAGGAAGCAATTCTCAAAATCTCCCCAATAAGCATTACATAGCTTTTCCCTACAAGACAATCATACACCCATATATTTCCAGTTCTTTAATCATTTATTTAACTGTAGTAATATTAGTTGTTTTTTTATCATCAATTTCACTTTATGGATGGGGAATATAAGAAGCATGTTAGATATTCGCCCACTATTAACTATAGACCTCCCATGTTCTTGTTTTGAGCTACACAACTGAATTTGTCATTCCCTGTAAACTATATGTGTTTTGTACATTTAGGTCACCTTTGATCTATTCTTCCAATATTCTTCTTTTGACAAGTACAGCATCTCTCAGATACACCCAGACATTTTTTTTCTTCTAGCTTTGGATCTCAGTGAATTATTCAGTAAGTATAACAATATTACTTTTATCTGACTATAGTTAAATTTAGAATCAGTGCCCCCAGATTCAAATTAATGAGTTATTAAAGCAGCATATTTCAGTGTTTTCTTTCAAGTAATCTCAATAATAAATCAAACTGAATCACAGGATCCCTACATAGACTCTAATTTAAAACTTTGACACTTTTGAAACTCAAGGTATTTTTTGTTTACATTTTATCTTACAGAGATCAGTTTCCAAAAGATGAATATAAACTGGGTTATTGATTTAAAAAACATTCATTTAAATTGCTGTGTCTGTGCTATGTATTTGCACTGCAATCATTAGGAATTTGCATGACATTAAGAGCATTTGCCATAAATTAGAAACTAGGGAATGGACTCTGCTGAAGATAAGACTATTTTAATCTAAAGGTATGTTCTGGTGGCTGCTTAGCTCTTATCTAGCTCCTTGATTTATCTCCCATGTATTTTACCATTTATATAAAACTGAAAGAATGATTTATGTATTAAATTTCTTAAGGAGGTTAAAGTAGCTCATCATTTTTCTTCTGCTTAAAAGTCTTAGATCTACATTAAAATCACTTTCCATTTCTCTTGACCTTTTGAATTGTGTTCTTAGGTATATGCAATGAATTACCAGACAGAGAAAGGAATCATCTCTACTGCAAACTTCCACTACATGATAAAAAGAATTTTATGCAGTTTTGTGCAGTCCATAATGGTTGCTGGCAGGTGACTGTGACAGACAGGGCCCAGAGAGCACCTTTATTTCTCAGATCACACAAAAAAGCTACTCAACCACGAAGAGGCACAAAGTGAAGGATATGAACTCCAACTCACTTCACTGATGTGGGATGTGGCATGCATTTGCTTTTCCACCTTTGAACAGATTTGCACTGTGTTAGGAAAGCTAAACTTTCCAAAGAGAAAAACGTTTGAGCAGTGATTCAAACCGAAGAAGAAATGTGCTTTACAACTAAGAATTATTCTGTAAAAAAAAATGATTCAATATGAACTTCAAATACATGATAATAGATTGAGGAATACAGAGAAGTCACATATGACTCAAAATATTAAATATTCAGAATATGCAAGTAAAAGAAGAAAGACATTGAGGCAGAAGATTGGAAAGAAATCAAAATGAGTATTATCTTTAGAAGAGATAAAAATATTGTCATATTAAGTAATAAAGGGTTAAATAACTCCACAAATAAAGAAACCTGAAAGCAATTACCATTTAAACAAACTAAATGAAATATAATATTTGCAACTGTGAAGAATTATGTCAGACACAACTTTTTTAACAGTTAAAAGATAAAACAACTAGGAAAAAGAACAAAGAAACTTTATCAAATGTTAGGGAGTCTAATTTTCATTAGGACACATGCTAAACTTAATTTTTTTTCCAGGCACTTAAAATTATGTTAAAATGGGGGATCCAAGATGGCAGCAGCTAGCTTGCACCTTATCTGAGGGATAGAGGACCTAAAATGCCGAAATTAGTGAGTGAATGAGCTACGGAACCCAGAACAAAGTTTTCTAGGCTTCCCGGAAGAAAGAGACTGACCATGAACTGAGTCCACCTAGAATCAAGTCATCAGCAGCCTCCTCCAGGAGGAGACACTCCAGGAGGTGATTCCCTAGGCACTTCCCCTTATACAACCCCCTATTTCCTCTTTGGAGGAGGCAGGAGGCAGCCAGCAGAATCTGCCATAGACCACACTGCCTGTGCACCAGCCCCAGCAAGAGCTGTAACTTCTACCAAAGAAACCCAGGCTCGACAACAAGGGGGATCTAAAGATGGCTGCCACGAGAGAACACTGCGTCTGAGGAGTAGGAGAGCAGAAACAACGCAGCGACCAGGAGACTGAACTCTGGGACCTAAAACGCCAGCATTGTGAGTGCCAGGTGAGCGGAACTCCGATGGTGAGAAAATCAAGTGGGAAAACCCTAGGGACAC
>CM053745.1:50858148-50883948 GCA_028658305.1 Pachyuromys duprasi
GAGATGAGGGAGGGAGTGGGAGGGTGGGAGGGAATGGGGGAGGGGGCTACGCCTGGGATTCAAAGTACCCAACCTGTGATTGAGATAAAAATAAATAAATTAAAAAAAATAAATAAAAATAAAAACACAACAAACTTAAAAAAAAAAAAAAAAAAGAAACCCAGGCTCGCAATTTGGGTCTGAGAATACTCAACCCTTTCTGTCACTCCCCTTAGAACGCCCTTATAAGCCTATCCTGGCAGAGCAGAAGGATAGGGAGGCACACTGTGGCTTCTGCCACAGACCACAGAGTTCCAGTGCTGCCACCTGCTTCTAGCAAACAAGCCCTGGCTGGGGATCTGGGACTGAAGTCACTCAACACTTCCTGACACTCTCCCAGGGTCCTGCCACAATAAGGTCTAGCACCAAGCCCCTGGCAGAGAAACCCTGCCTCAGGATCTGGGACTGAGAATACCCAACCCTTCCTGACACTCTCCTGAAGCTGCTGCCATAAGTTTGCCCTGGCAGAGGGGAAGGACAGAGAGGACCCCTGCAGGCCACAGCGCCTGGCCTCCAGTGCACCTAGAGGCCCCTGGCAGAGAAGCCCGGTTCTTGACCTGAGATTGAGGACACTCAGCCCTAACTGGTACTTCCCTGGAACCAGCTGACATATGTGCCAGCGCAGGGCTATCCAGGCCCGAGAAGATCTGGTACCAAGAACACTCAACATAAACCTTTCCGGTAACCCCCTGGGATCAGCCTCCATAAGTCTTCCCTGGTGGAGGGGAAGGGCAGAGCAGCCTGAGGTCTCCACCACAGACTGCAGTGTCTGGATCCAGGCCTGGGGATCTGGGACAGAGGAGATTCAGTCCCCAATCCCCCCACAGCCCCCCACCCCAGCACTTCCCTGGGTCCAGCCACCAAAATCATTCCCTGGTGGAAGTGAAGGATACAGAAGGGGCCTGCAGAGTCTGCCACAGATCACGATGCCCTGGCCCTTGCTGCACACAGCACAGCACCAAGACCTGCTGTTACAATGCCACTGAGCTGACTGTTAGCCTACACCCTCATTTGCCCCAGCAGGATCAAATCAGAGAGTAGAGAGCAAGGGAAACTCCTGTGCATTCCAACTGGTCCTGCAAAGGAGTGAGTGTTCCTTCAAGGTAGCGTTTGCCCTAGATCCAGGGCACCTGTATGCAACCCAACAGACAACAGATCCCTACCACCCACTCCCCTAGTGTGGTATCATAGGGATTCTTGGGATAACGATTCCAACACTGAGGCCTCTGCTCTGCAGGACTGACAGTGAATTCCAGGCAAGCAATTCCTGGATCCCAGACAGAGCTGCATACCAGTGGCCTGCAGGCCACTGCCATAGTCAGGGAATCCGCACATCCATACTGCACCCACTCAAAGCACCAGCAAATAACGCCTGCATCTATTCCTCACTTAGATAAAGCTGAAACCACAACACACACTCCCAAACCAATGAACCTTTCTCATCTTCCTGAAAAACAGTCTAGAAAACAGAAAGAGACAGTCCTAGCCTGAACTACAGACTGCAGAAACAAACAGTAAGGGGTACAGATAAGCAGATGGCCAGAGGCCAACAAAAGAATACACCCAAAAAAACCTCAGGACATCATGGCTTCACCAGCAAATCCCCAAAGCAATGGACACTTCAATTCACTAGATACACAAGAAAACGACTTTAAAACTATGTTTTTTCAGCGATTACAGGCTCATAAAGAGGAAATGAACAAATCTCTCAGAGAAATAACCACACAAATGGAGGCAAATAAAGAGAAAATGAGCAAATCTCTCAAAGAAATACAGGCAAATACAGCCAAACAAGTAGATGCACAATTAGCGACATATAAAGAGGAAAGAGACAAAAAAAATAGAAACCATCATTGAAAAGCAGTATTTCACATTCAGTCAGATGAAGGAAATGGTGCAAGACATAAAAACAGAATTAAGAATCAATAAAGAAAACACAAACAGAGAAAAACCTGGAGCTGGAGAACATAGAGAATAAAATCAGAAACTAGAAAGGTAAGCATCACCAACATAATACACCAACATAATACACGAGATGGAAGAGAGAATCTCAGGTGCCGAAGAGACACTTGCAGAAATAGATACATCTCTCAAAGAAAAAATAAAATCAGAAAAGTTCCAAACACAAAACATCCAATATATCAAGGACACCATGAAAAGACAAAGTCTAAGAATAATAGGAGTAGATGAAAAAGAAGACATCAGGCTCCAAGGTCCAGAAAATATTTTCAAGAAAATCACAGAAGAAAAATTTCCCAGCTTAAAGAAACAGATGTCCATAAACATACAAGAGGCCTACAGAACACCAAATAGACTAGACCAGAAAAGAAATTCTTCACATCACATCATAGTCAAAACACTGAACCTACAAAACAAAGAAAAAAAATTAAAAGCAGCAAGGGAAAAAGTCCAAGTAACATACGAAGGTAGACCTCTCCGATTCACACCAGATTTCTCAACAGAAACTATGAAAGCAAGAAGAGCCTGGGCAGAAATCATGTAGACCTTAAGGGATCACAGATGCCAACACAGACTACTATTCCCAGCAAAACTCTAAATCTACATAGACAGAGAATTCAAAATATTCCGTGACAAAACCAAATTTAAACAGTATCTAAACAGTAATCCAGCCTTACCGAAGTTATTAGAAGGGAAATTCAAACCCAAGGAAAACAACTACATCTAAGGACACATGGGACATAGATAACTACACAACAAAAAACCCAAAAGGATGCAAGCAATGAAACACAGCAACACCATCAAACCCACATCAAATGAAAGTAACATTTGTTGGTCACTAGTACATATCAACATCAATGGACTCTCCAATAAAAAGATACAGACTAACAGAATGGTTGTGGAAACAAGACCCAACATTCTGTTGCATTCATGAAACACACCTAAGCAACAGAGATAAAGACTATCTCAGAGTAAAGGGCTGGAAAAATGTTTTTCAAGCAAATGCATCCAGAAAACAAGCTGGAATAGCTATCCTAATATCTAATAAAATAGACTTTGGACCAAAATTAATCAAAAAAGATAAGGAGGGGCATGGTATTCTCATCAAAGGAAAAATCAACCGAGAGCACAACACAATTCTGAACATCTATGCCCCAAATACAAGAGGACCTACATTTGTAAATAAAACATTATTAAAGCTTAAATCACACATTAATCCCAATATCTTAATAGTGGGAGACTTTAACACCCCACTCTCACCTAGGGACAGATCAATTAGACAGAAACCATATAGGGAAATAAAGGCACTTACAGAGTCCCTAAATCAAATGGACCTAATGGACATCTACTGATCTTTTCACCCAAACTCAAAAGAGTATAGCTTCTTTTCAGCACCTCATGGAACCTTCTCCAAAATAGACAATATACTTGGTCACAAAGCAAGCCTCAACAGACACAAGAAGATTATATCTGAACACCATGGACTAAAGCTGGAAATCAACAACAATGGAAATACCAAAAGCCTACATGCATGGAAACTGAACAAACTGCTACTCAATGACAGCTGGGTTAAGGAAGAAATACAGAAAGAAATTAAAGACTTCCTAGAAGTCAATAAAATTGAGGAAAATATATCCAAATTCATGGGACATATTGAAAGCAGTGCTCAGAGGAAAATTCATAGCATAAAGTGTGCTCAAGAAGTGCCATCATATACAAGCAACTTAATGTCCCACCTGAAAACCCTAAAAAAAAGAAGCAGGTACACCCAAGAGGAGCAGATGGCTGGAAATAATCAAACTCATGGTTGAAATCAATCAATTAGAAACAGATAAAACTATTCAAAGAATCAATGAAACAAAAATCTGGTTCTTTAAGACAATCAACAAGATAAACAAACCCTTAGACAAAATAACTAAAAGGCAGAGAGACTCTATCCAAATCAGCAAAATCAGAAATGAAAAGGGGGACATAACTACAGACACTGAGGAAATCCAAACAATCATTAGGTCATACTACAAAAGCCTATATTCCAAAAAAATTGAAAATCTAAGTGAAATGGACAATTTTCTTGATAGATTTCATCTACTAAAATTAAGTCAAGACCAGGTAGAAAGATTGAACAGCCCTATAACCTCCAAAAAAATTGAAGCAGTTATCAACAGTCTCCCCTCACAAAAAAAAGCCCTGGGTCGGATGGTTTCAGTGCAGAATCTACCAGACCTTCAAAGAAGTGCTAACACCAATACTCCTCAAACTATTCCACAAAATAGAAACAGAAGGAACATTACCAAACTCATTCTATGATGCCACAGTCACCTTGATACCTAAACCACACAAAGACCAAACAAAATAAGAGAACTTCAGACCTATCACTCTTATGAACATTTATGCTAAAATACTCAATAAAATACTGGCAAACCGAATCCAAGAACACATAAAAGATATCATCCACCATGACCAAGTAGGCTTCATTCCAGTCATGAAAGGGTGGTTCAATATACAGAAATCCATCAATGTAATCCACCATATAAAAAAACTGAAGGAGAAAAACCACATGATCATCTCCTTAGATGCTGAAAAAGCATTTGGCAAGATCCAACACCCATTCATGTTTAAAGTTTTGGAGAGATCAGGGATACAAGGTGTGTACCTAAACATACTAAAGGCAATATACAGTAAGCCTATAGCCAACATCAAACTCAATGGAGAGAAACTCAAACCAATCCCACTGAAAGCAGGGACAAGACATGGCTTCCTGCTCTCTCCTTATCACTTCAACATAGTACTTGAAGTCCTAGCTAGAGCAATAAGAAAACTAAAGGAGATCAAGGGAATACAAATTGGAAGAGGTCAAAATTTCACTATTCGCAAATTATATGATAGTATACATGACAGATCACCCAAATTTAACCAGAGAACTCCTTTAACTGATAAACACCTCAAGCAAAGGGGCCTCATTAAAAAATTAACTCAAAAAACAAAACAAAACAAACAAACAGAAACAAACAAACAAAAACAAAAAAAAGAAGCCCTCCTATATAACAAAGACGAAAAAGTCAAGAAATAAATTAGAGAAACAACACTCTTCACAATAGCCACTAATAACATAAAGTACCTTCGGGTGACTGTACCCAAGTAAGTGAAAGAGCTATTTGAGAAACACTTCAAGTCTCTGAAGAAAGAAATTGAAGAAGTTATCAGAAGATGGACAGATCTCCCGTGCTCATGGATTGGTAGGATTAACATAGTGAAAATGGTTATTCTGACAAAAGCAATCTACAGATTCAATACAATTCCCATGAAAATGCTAACACAATTCTTTATAGTCCTTGTGAGAAAAATTATCACCTTCATAAGGAGAAACAAAAAGCCCAAATTTCCAAAACGGTCCTCTACAACAGATCATCTGAAGACTTCTCCATCCCTGATCGCAACGTATACTACAGAGCAATAATAATAAAAACTGCATGGTATTGGCATAGAAACAGTGGATCAATGGAACCAAATAGAAGACCCAAAAATAAACCTTTACACATATGGGTACTTGATTTTTGACAAAGAAGCCAAAACCATTCAATGGAAAAAATACAGGAACTTCAACAAATGGTACTGGTCCAACTGGAGGTCTACATGCAGAAAAAATGAAAATAGATCCATATTTATGACCCTGCACAAAACTAAAGTCCAAGTGGATCAAAGACCTCAACATAAATCCAGATACACTGAATCTGTTAGGAGAAAAAGTGGGGAAGAGCCTAAAACTCATTCGCACAGGAGAGAACTTCCTGAACAGAACACCAACAGCACAGGCTCTAAGATCAACAATCAATAAATGGGACCTCATGAAACTGAAAAGACTTCTGTAAAGCAAAAGATACTGTTGTCAGAATAAAATGACAGCCTACAGATTGGGAAATGATCTTCACCAACCCTATATCTGACAGAGTATATCCATAATATATAAAGAACTAAAGAAATTAAAAAGCAACAAATCAAGTAATCCAATTAAAAAATGGGGTACAGAGCTAAAGAGAGAATTCTCAGTAGAGGAATACAGAATGGCAGAAAAATACTTTTAAAAATGCTAAACATCCTTAGCCATCAGGGAGATGCAAATAAAAAAAAAACAGAGATTTCACCTAACACCCATGAGAATTACTAAGATCAAAATCTCAAGTGACAACACATGCTGGAGAAGTTGTGGAGAAAGGGGAACCCTCCTCCATTGCTGGTGGGAATGCAAACTTGTACAACTTTGGATATCAATCTTACACTTTCCAGACAATTAGAAATACTGCTACCTCAAGATCCAACTATACCACTCCTGGGCATATATCCAAAATTTGCTCAAGTACACAAGGACATTTGTGCAACCATGTTCATAGCAGCTTTATTTGTGATAGCCAGAAGCTGAAAACAACCGAGATGTCCCTCAGTAGAGGAACGGATACAGAAATTGTGGTATTTTTACACAATGGAATACTACTCAGCAATTAAAACGAGGAAATCATGAAATTTGCAGGCAAATGGTGGGACCTAGAAAATATCGTTGTGAGTGAGGTATACCAAAAGCAGAAAGACACATATGGAATATACTCACTTATATAGACCTATAAGATAGGATAAATATTCTGAAATCTATACACCTAAAGAAGATAAACAAGAAAGAGGGCCCAGGGTAAGAGGATCAATCCTCACTTAGAAGGACAAATGCGATGGACATTGGATGTAGGAGAAAACTAGGAACAGGGCAGGAGCCTATCACAGAGGGCCTCTGAAAGACTCTACCTAGCAGCATATCAAAGTAGATGTTTGAGACTCGTAACCAAACTATCGGCAGGGTGCAGGGAATCATAAGAAAGAAGAGGGAGTTAATATGATCTGGAGAGGACAGGAGCTCTGCAAGGACCAAATATATGAGGGCACAGGGGTCTTTTATGAGACTGTTTCTCCAACCAAGGACCTTGTATGGATATAACCTAGAACCTCTGCTCGGATGTAGCCCAGGGTAGCTCAATATCCAAGTGGGTACCCTAGTAAGTTGAGAAGGGACTATTTCTGACACGAAATCAGTGGCAGGCACTTTGACACCCCTGCACGCGCGCGCGCACACACACACACACACACACACACACGGAGGAGGAGCCCTGCCAGGACACATTGTAGCCCGTCCTGAAGATACTTGATAAACCAGGGTTAGATGAAAGGGGAGGAGGTCCTCCCCTATCAGTGGACTTGGAAAGGGGCAGGAAATTATGAGGGATGGAGGGTGGGATTGCTAAGGAATGAGGGATCCCACAGGGATACAAAGTTAATAAACTGTACAGCAGGGATACAAAGTTAATAAACTGTAACTAATATTAAAAATAAAAAATATACATACACGCAAGCATATGTAAAAATAATAATAAAATAGTAGCATGTACAAGATTAGTAGCATGTAGCCTTAAAACTAAAATAGTAACCTTAAAAAATCTGATCATATCTTATTTTTGTTTAAATTAATAAAGAAATTCAAACCTTAGAAATTGTGTTAAAGCTAGGTCATGGCGTTTCTTCCTACAGAAGGAAGACATGAATCTCTACAGTCTGAAAAATACATTTTCTTTCTTAGTATTAGTAATATTTGAAACAGCATATTCTCTAAATTGTTTTCCTGTATGTATCTAATACTCAGTTTCATAGACTCGCTAATAGTATACTTATAAAGGGACTAAAGTAAATTGAGGTCGGCATGTTGCTATGTTATTCTTCTACCAAGTTTTCTTCTTTATGGAACACATTCTTCTATGACTTAATATTAGTTTTGAGGTATAAATTTATATACTAAGGAAAAGACTCAGCACCTTTCCTCATTCTCAGAGTCTCATTTTTTTTGACCCTGTCTTTCTTGATTTCCCTGTTTCTGTCCTTGTCTGTCTGTCTCTTTCTTCCTCTTTTCCTCTTCCTCCTTGAAATTCTCTCTCTCTCATGTGTTTCTCCTTCCCTTCCCTCCTCTTCCCTTCCCTCCTGTCCCTTCCCCTTCCCTCCCCTCCTCTACTCCCTTTTCCTCTCCTTTCTGTCTAGCAGACAAGACCCTGAGAAGATTCATTTAGCGGAATAGCACATTAAAGCTGCTTTTTACCACATAAAACAATTATGCTTAAATATAGATATTATGCAAATATAAATGCACTATTATTAAGTACTCTGCTTATTGAGAAGCAATTTGTTCCTGTTTTTTTTTCAAATATTCATTTAAAAACCACACACACATACATTTAAACACAGTTGAAAGCACAGGAAAAGTTTTACATTATAAGACACTAAAGAAAAATAGTATGTTATTCATAGGAATATTATATATGCCTTTCTGTAGGAAAAATGTTTCAAACAAAACACTTTCTGCACATATATTTCACCTAAAAGTTGATTGTGAAACTATATTTTATATTCTGATTTGCAGTTATTTATTTTTACTTGCTATATTTTTTTCAGTTTTGTAAAGTAGAATAAACTTTAGCATCAGCATTGTGGAATTAACTATATTAATGGAAAAAAAGTGAAAATTAAGGATAATGAAAGAAAAAAAATAAGATACTTTATTTTACTCCCAGCACTTGGGAGACAGAGGCAGGTGGATCTTTGTAATTTCAAGGCCAGCATTGTCTACAAATCAAATTCCAGGACAAGCAGGGCTGTTACACAGAGAAACCCTACATTAAAGCAAAACAAAGCGAAACAAACAAACAAACAAAAACATATTCCATTGTATAAAGGTACCACAATTTCTGTATCTGTTCCTCTATTGAAGGACATTTGGATTGTTTCCAGGTTCTGGCTATTATGAATAAAGCTGCTAACATGGTTGAGCAAATGCCCTTGTGTAGTTGAGCATATTTTTATATATATACCTAGGAGTGGTATAGATGGATCTTGAGGAAGCACTATTCCTAATTGTCTGAGAAAATGTCACATTGATATCCAAAGCGGTTGTACAATTTTACATTCCCACCAGCAATGGAGAAGGGTTCCTCTTTCTCCACATCCACTTCAGCGTGTATTGTCTCTTCAGTTTTTGATCTTAGCTATTCTGATGGGTGATGGTTGTAACTTTAATCTAGAAAAATTGTCATAAATACTAATTTATTTCATCATCCAAGTACAGAATTAAAACCTGATGTAAACATAATACATATTTTTTTTCAAAATCAGGTATTATAAAGCAAATATTAACAAAATAACAAGACAATTTCTTCAAAGAAGATGAGTTTACACAAATTCTGCCATATCATCTAAATCTTCATCATATATTCACATATCAATACACGTTAAAAAGAAACAAAAATTGCAAAATTCCACTGATGTTGAAAATTTCATCTAAACTATTTACTATTTTGTAATATACTTTTCAGAAAAAAGTGGCAAAAATACTTGTACAGACACAAAATATGATAGCATACAGACAGAAGGCCAGTACTGAGTCTGCAGCAAAAGCATAGACCTCACAGAGACTGCTTTTGTTTGTTGGTTGGTTTTGTTGATAAAGAAAAAAGAATATGTCAGTGACTAACATTTGTAACTACTCTCCGCATAAAATTAATATATGTGTAATAACCATTATTATATAAAAATCATAATTTTTTCAGATATTTTTAAATTTTCAATGTTATTCCAATATCATGATACAAAACTGAATGATACCATAGGTGCAACATATTTGTCCAGTTGGTAACTCAAATGTATTCCCATTGAGTAAAATAATACTACAAGCACTGTTGGTCCCATAATTTGTTGTGAAGTAGATAACATGATTTATTGAATAGAATGCTGTTATTGTTAATATATTTGTTTATCAGACATGATGAAATCAGAAATAATGATCCAAAAAGAAATAAATTTTAACTGTAACAATTTTCGAAAAGCAGGCAATTAAAATGGAGGAAACCATGAAATTCACAGGCAAATGGTGGGACCTGGACACGATCATCCTAAGTTAGGTATCCCAAAAGCAGAAAGAAACATATGGTATATACTCACTTATATAGACCTATAGGATAGGAAGGTCATGCTGAAATTTACACACCTAGGGAAGATATACAAGAAGGAGGACCCAGGTTGGTATGAGCAATGCTCGTTTAGATGAACAAATGGGATGGACATTGAATGGAGGACAAAACAAGCAACAGGACAGGAGCATACCAAAGGAAAGAATCAATATAGCAATGCATCAAAGCAGATATGAAGACTCACAATCAAGCCTTCCGCAGAGGGCAGGAAGTAATAATAAAAATAGGGAAGTTAGTGAGACTTGGGGAGAACAAGAGCTCCACAAAGACCAAACTGAGCAGGGCACAGGGGTCTTATAGGAGACAGTTTCTCCAACCAAGGACCATGTATAGATAGGGCCTAGAACCCCCCCGCTCAGATGGGGCCCATGGTAGCTCAGTGTCCAACTGAAGACCCTAGTAAGGTAAACACGGACTGTTTCAGTCATGAACTCAATGGCTGGCTCTTTGACACTACCCCATACACGCCAGGGAGTAACAGCCTGGCTAGATCCCAGGGGAGGATATTACAGCCAGCCCTGAGGAGACAAGATGAAATGGGGTTGGATGGAAGGGGAGGAGGTCCTCCCTTTGTAGGTGGACTTGGAGGGGGCGGGGAGGAGATGAGGGAGGGATGGGGAGAGTGGGAGGGAATGTGGGAGGGAACTACACCTGGGATGCAAAGTACCTAACCTGTGATTGATATAAAAATAAATAAATTACATTAATTAAAAAAGAAAATTAGACAGCAATTTCCTTCACCTTAAAATGAGAATAAAATTGTCAGCCAAATTAACCTAGATCATGTATAGAAAAAATTTTAATGTTATGTTCCACTTCCATGTGTATGGTGCTTCTGAGGTGCTTGCATTTGGCTTTACTGTACATACACTTAAATGTTACGCATATCTTTATGCTTCTGTAGTTGAAAGGAGAGAACTGAGATATGGATTGGAAAACATTTCCAATTCATTGGTCTGATCAACTACAATAGGATGTTACTGCTTCCTACCCACCCACCTTCTTGTGTGTGTGTGTGTGTGTGTGTGTGTGTGTGTGTGATTTATCTTACTAGTGACAGTTACTATGTGAAAGAAAGCCAGTGATGGTAAAAGTCAATACAGCTACCAATGGGCCTTCATACCCAGTTAGAGTATATGAACCATGTTTAAAATAAAAAGAATTCCCATATTTTAAAAGAGAAAACCCACATACTAATGCATATTAAACAATGGGCTAAAGAATTATAGAGAATCTATTAAGAGAAGACATATAAATAGCCATAGTTACACACATATCCTTTAGTTACTATTAGTACAAATGGGCAAATATAGGATTTAACTTTTTAAAAAAAAATCTCAATTAAAAGTTAATAAATTATAGATCTTTACAATATTGTGATTATAGGAAATAATACTGTTTTCACTTAAATTTTCTTAAGAAACTAATTTGTTTTCTGTAATTGTACTTCCTAAATTATCTTTTTGAAAAAAGAGAAAATATTTAATAATTTTTCCTGTTCCACATTAGAAAATATTTGAGCAGGATAGCTAGTTTATACATAACAACTTGTTGCAATTTTGTTCTTAAATGTAATTCTGAAAAAAAAACCTCTACACATTGGAACATATTTACAAATATGCTAGTTCAATAATATAAATGTCTTTATTTTTCATACTTTATTAACTATTATTTAAATAAAAATTTTAATACAGTTTGAATATGTTCAAAGAAATATTCAAGTTTATCTTTAATAAAGGTTGATAATTATCAAATTTTATTACTATCATTTTATTAAGTTTTCATGCTACATTATGTGGTTTCAAAAGTACTGGGTTTCTAATTTCCAAATTCATTATTTACATAACATATAAATTATATACTTATCATAATATCATTCATTATTTACAGCATATGATAGAGCCAAGACTAACTTGACCTTTATGGCATTGTGACTGGTGGAGGAAAGCCACCCAAACTGGAAAATGAAAGTTTGGAAGAAGGCACTCACCATTTTGGAGAAACCATAACCTCTGCTGGCTGAGAACATAATAGTTGACTGTGCTAAATATATTCGCATAATGTTTATATATATTTTGTTATGTTGCACTAAAATTACAATATGCAGATAGCCATTTTCATTTTGTAATTTTCATTAAACGTCCCATGAGTTTCAACAGAAAAAAATATCATTATATTTCATTTACTATTATCAGGGATAGGAAGGTTTCTTACTGTGTTTCTACTCATGTAGAATCCTGAAAAACTACATCTTAGAAAGATTTTTTTTAAGTATTTCCCACTACCAAATATCAAGGTATGAAATATAGGAATTTGCATGTGTATTGTCAAAGCTGGTACTTGTTTCTTTTGTATCTTCTAGACATATGTATAGTACAGAATGCATATATCAAGAATACATATAGAATAGTATAATTAATAATACATATTTGATATGTTAAAATTTCAAAACATTAAAATTTTTTATATTATCATTTATTACAATTTATTTAATGTGTATCCTGGCTATCCTCCTCCCAAATATCCTTCCTCTTCTCCGTCACACCCCTTCCCTAGTATCACTGATAGGTGAAGTTATTTTTTAAGGATTCATAGAGATTTGGAAAACTATATATACATGATAAATACTGCTTGATTGACTTTATAGACTTCATTCACTCTATGTTCTGTTCATTAAAAACAATATTTATTTTGTAGTATTTGGAAAAAAAATTACCCACTTTTAAAATAAATATTCTTGTTATGACCCATTTTCTAATGACAGTAAAAAGGTGAAACTCATATTTTGGTCTAGGTATTATTTTGTGGTTCAAATTGCAAGAAAAATAAAAAAATTTCTTTAGGCAAAAAGTGTACATATTCAACCTTACTAAAACTGGGTCTTCAAAATAAAAATACAAGATGACAAATGAGTCTGCCCCAAGTTCCTGTAGAGATACCCCAAACTATTAAGACTGGAAGTCCTGGTGGTGGAAAGAAAGGACTTAAAGTTGCTTCTGTAAGGCTGTGGTTACCAGGTTCTTGGGAATTTCCTAGTTACCCATGCATGTGTATGCATCACCAGCAGTGCATGTGTAGAGTAATACTCACTGAAAAGAAAATGGTGAAAACGTTTGCTTTAAACTACTATTTAATCAAATACTTCCAAAGTAATAGTAAGTAGTACACATGTTTTCAACTATCTAACAAAAGGAAATACAAAAGTACATTTGAAGATAACAATTGTCACTAAAACTATATTTTGTTGCATGAAATGGTAGAAACGACTAGATTATAAAAGATAGATAAAACTACTTTCATAGAAATATTTATAAAGAACTATAAGAATACTTTAATTTTATTTAAATAAAGTAATAATAAATACTTACTAATAACACAAAATAAATTAAGAAATAAAAATTCAAAAGTAGTAAGAAAAAAAGCTGAGGAGGGTTATTCCCTACATAATCCAACCATTCTTTCCTTTCCTTTCCTTTCCTTTCCTTTCCTTTCCTTTCCTTTCCTTTCCTTTCCTTTCCTTTCCTTTTCTTTCCTCTCCTTCCCTTCCCTTCCCTTCTCTTCCCTTCCCTTCCCTTTGCTTTCCTGTCATGTCCTTTGCTTTCTTATCCTTTCCTTTCCTTTTCTTCTCTTTCTTTCTTTGCCTATTATTCAGCCATTTTGTCCTTTCCTTTCTCTTTGGTATATTTTTTATTCAACCTGAAATTATTAAATTAGTACAATAAATGACTAACCTATACTTTTGTTACGCAGAATTAAGAAATACTAGTTAGTGTACACGTACTAATACTCATCTTATTTTAAGTCTGATAAGATATCTTTATTCCATGACAGAGCTATATAATCAGAAGTGCTTGTGCTTAATGTACATATATAAGAAAAGCAATGACACATCAGAGTCTCAATATAAGAATTATGGTGTTTAAAGGGGATAGGTATACTAAATAAGTCCATTGACTTCATGTCTCCTAAGTTTAAGTTAAAAATAATAATGTTTTTATCATTAAAAAATAGTTGCTATCTAACCATTTCTTCAACTTTATTATCTCTTAACTTCCTAACGCACATGGAATCAGTAGTAATTCTGTTTTCCATTTAATATTGAATATAGAAAGCAGAGGCTGACCCAGCTGTGTAGACCATGTGACTCTGTAAACAGGGTTTCACCATCAGTGCTAGCTCAGGTAAAAATACAGAAACTCACTCCGTGGTTGCAATACACTGGATGCATATGGCTTTCCTATTAAGCAAGTAGAATTTTTTCTTGTTAATATTGAGTGCTTTGTTTGAGAACTTGGTTATGGTAGACTGCAGCAATAGTGGGCTAAAAATCATTACATGAAAGCAAGATAACATAGAATGTCCAGCTCAATTCCAACTTGAGATCTTTGTTCTTTATCCAAAGTATATGTTCAGTGTCTTCAGTAATTAGGTTTTATCATCAAGTTCTGCTAAGCAAGGAAAATCAAAAGGAACATCTATACTGCTTGGAGTTCCAACGAAACTTCCACAGAATATATTCCCCGCCGGGTAACCGGACTTGATTTTAATAATCCATGCCTTTGGATTATTACTTAAGAACATTTTTTTTCCTACCTCTCTAATTTCTGTCCTTTTGGTCTCTCTACAAACTCCAAATTAAAGTTGCCAATCTAAAAAAAAATCATATAGAACCCAAGAAGTCTAAGGATTTGGGGTAAGAAAAATCCATCTAGTCTCACTTCTCTTTCTGCCCTGTGAGCTATAATACTGACCTGCAACAGCAAAAAGCTCTCATTGGGACAAAAGTAGTATGATGATTACGAGGGTAGTAAACTACCCACTCCACAGGATTGAAGCCATTCCTTGAGTGTAAACTTAGCCAAATTTCCTTGGGTGGGTAGTTCATGGGCACTAGCAGGGAACCTATTACTATTGTATTGCTAAATTAATGATTTTTAAGTATTTCTAAATAAGTATGTTAATATTCATTAGGTTAATATTAATATTAATCTTGAAAACTTATGTCTTTAATAACCCATGTTGAATCCACTAGTAAGCCAAAAAAATGTTAAAGCTGCAGGAGGTATTTAATGCAAAGATAAATTATTGGTAGAAATTCCAAGAATAACTG
This sequence comes from Pachyuromys duprasi, assembly GCA_028658305.1. NCBI lineage: Eukaryota > Metazoa > Chordata > Mammalia > Rodentia > Muridae > Pachyuromys > Pachyuromys duprasi. Next base: position 50,873,308 of record CM053745.1, read on the forward strand.
ATGGTGAATGCTTAGCTTTAACAGCACATTTATATCCCCATCCAAGGGCCCAGAAACATTTCTGAAGAGGAGACTAAAACCAAAAGATAAGAGTTCAAAAATAAAGAGGAATGCTGTAAACTTAGATCTCATGGATATAACTGGCCATTGCACCCATGAACTCAATAAAACAGCTGTCACTTACATAAAACCTGAGCAAGATTAGAACATCAACATTCTCTTTGGAATAGGGGATGAGCTGATACCTCAGTTCTCACTAAACGACCATTGGCAGTTGTATTAGTTACTTTCATATGTTATGAAGAGATGCAATGACCAAAGATGGCCAAGGTAGCTTTAAAAAACAAACAAACAAAAAAACACATTTATTTAGGAGCTTGTTTACACTTTCCTGGCAGACAGGCACAGGGCTGGAGAAGTAACTTAGAGCTACCTTCTGGTCCTCAAGCTCAAAGCAAAAAGGGTGAGGCTAGGCCTCATCTGGGACTAGGCCTGAACTGGGCTTTAGGAACCTGAAAGTTCAGCCCTGACACACTTCCTCCAAGGAAGCCATACATCTAAGTGTTTCCTAAAGAATCAAGGAACTGGAAATCAAACATTCAAATTCAAGTACTTATGGGGGCCATTCTTATTCAAACTACCAAAGCATTAGGGGCTCCTGGGGGAGAAGGTATCATTTTCTTCAGGGGCTGCTTCAGTAAACTGCTTCCCCACTGAGCTCATGAAAGCACCCCTATTGAAATTCAGTTGATCACACCCCCAAATTAATGGCATAGAAAGAGGAAAAAGTTTTCTAGAGAAGGTTTTAGAGGATGAGAAAGGATGGTGAAACCAGGTAATAGTAATAAAAACTAAAATTTACTATACATGCATATAGAACATTCTAAGACTACTCATCACATAACTCCGGTTTCTCTGCTTTTTGATTTTGATACTGCTGTGTATAAATTTGGGATGAGTAACTTGGAAATAATATTTTAAAAATATAAGTTCTCAACCAGTGCTTCTTTTTATGCATGGAGGTTTTTTTTTTTTTTTTTTTTTTTTTGTAAGGCTATAAATCTTTAGAGATATGGCCATATAACTGCCATGAATGATAAAGTCAGAGAAGCCCAGAATTAGAATGGTGGTTTTCAAATGCTCTCAACAAAGAGAATTGATCAGGAGCTCTGTGGGTGGGGCCCAGTTATTTGTTTTAGTAAGCTCTGCAGGTGGCTTTGATCCACACTAAGCGTGAAAAGTACAAACGTAAATTACAACATAAAGTATTCACTCAACGTATTAATGAGGATATTGGGTGTAACTATAAATATAAATGAGGTATTGAGTAGAAATTGCTAAGTTCACTCCAAACATTCTCTACAGAAGTTTTAGATCTAGATATAAATAATCAGAAACAGATTTTTCAAGGGCTCGTTTTGAGAGTAATAACATATAACAAAGACAAGAATCTAAATTAAATAACTAAATTAAATTTGTAACTCTCCTCCCTTTATGAAAGATTTTCTACCATCAACATTCAATTTAGTTTTACCCTCAAGTTCACTAAGAACATATAAGAAAATATGCTATAGAATTTTTAGGAACTAGGAAAAATAATGAGGTTTAAAAAGAAATTACTTTCTGAAACCCATGGAAGAGAATAAACAGAGGCACAACTTTGAACTTTATATTGTGAGCATATTTCAAGAAAAAAATAAGTTGAAGGAAAGTACAATTTTGTTAAGGGCCACAGATACCCAGGAGCTTATTCTCTGTGTGTGAGTGTGTGAATAGTGGTTTCAAAGGTGTAACAAAGGCCAAAGGAGAGAAAGTTTACACACTATTTGCTTCTCCATTATAGAAAAGGAAGTGGCGTTTTTATATAAAGAACAGAGTTATAATTAAAACAAACAAATTTGCAGCATCTACAAGGATTCTGAATAGATTGCAGATTACTTAAGAGTGAATATAATCAAGCCAATCCAGAAAGAATTTAACAGACAGAAAATTTTCACATCTTAATTATATATGCTCATTCAACTGAGCTTTCAATAAGCAGGGACTGTTTCATTTTGTTTTACACAGACTGAATGTCACTGTCTTGTCATTTGTCATAACAAATGTTCATCTTTGAATTTGCATGTTTCCAACCTTATGACTTCAGTATCGAGGTAAATTACATTTCTTTAATTCCCTTTAAAATAAGACCATTGGATTTCCTTACAGTTCGTACACATTCAGAATTTGATATAAGAGTAAGTGATATGTAATGCTGCTTCAGTTTCTACCACCATATTCCACCCTCCAAATAAATAGTTTGTTTTTCGTTAATTGGAAAATGTGACTACAGTGATAGTATAACTTGACTATATGAAAAATGGGTATAATTTTGTTTTCATATATTGCTTGATGTATACTAGTTAGAAGGTTGATTTTCTTCTCAACTTAGTTTCAGTGTCCATAGTAACATAGAGAGATAATTTAAGAAACCAGACCAAATTAAACTGAGTGTTTGGTACATGTAAGTCATTATAGAAGGTTTGAAAAATGTAGAAGTGAAAAACAGCAAATATATTGCTTTTTAAAAATTTTTTTAAGTTGGATCAAGGCATGGGATGAACACACAATTCCAAGTAAAATAAATGTTAAGTGCTGCGTGTAAACATAGAAATTTAAATGAATATGAATCTAACAAATGCAATTAAGACAGAAATCCTTCCAGAGCATGTTTGCTAAATAACCTTGTTGTCAAACTGCTTTCTAATGTTTCTAACCCTAGACTAGATCTGTCCTCAGCTTTGCTGGAAGCAGCTTCTTTTTACAATGAAAGATAGTGGCTGCAGAGACACCTGGTTTATCAACAAGCAGAGAAGTTGTAAACGTTCAGTCTTAAGTTTAATTGAGACAATATTAACTTGTTCAAGCTCTAGGAACTTTACAGAAAAGAGAGCAAGATGAATATGAAAAGTCTCGCAAAAGGGCCATGAAACATTCTCTTATGAGCCTCATACAGCTCTGTCACTTATGAACTCAGCAGATGTGATTGGCTGAAAGTCTGACATTTAAACAGTCATATATCATGGAAGGGCTTATGGGGCCAACCACTGCTGAGCGGGGCTATGGTCTAGTCAAAAATAGATGATTCTCTTCAGTAATCATAGCAACTGCTGAAAATTGTGGCTCCATTCTACAATTTAACACTCATGGCCATGCACGACCCTTGATAAATATAGTAAGCATAAATCAAAAGCAAAATAATCACATGAATGCTAGATGGGTGCTCAAGAGGAAAGGAAGGGTAGTAGGAAGAAAGGCAGAAAAGAAAAAAGTTAGGAGGAAACTATGATTAGACTGTGTCATATACATGTAGAAAGGTATGAAAGAATAATTTTTAAAACATTGGGCAATTTACTAAATTTCATTTTTTAATTTTCAAACTATATGTACAATAAGGAAAACTGTTTCAGAAATATATATTCAACATAAAATATACATATTCAACATAAAAGAACAAGATAAAAGCTAAATTTTATTTTATTTATTTTGAGTCAGTTTATTTTTTTGTGGTTGGTATGAGTTTTCCAATCCTATGTGTGGAGAAAATCAGCATGCACAGAAAAGAAAACACTGTGAGGATATTAAGAAAAAACACGATATTTAAGGCGAGAGCTAAAAGCTAGGAATTTTATAAGCGTCAATATTGTGATTACTATTTTGATATAAAATAAGGTACTACTAATAAAAGAGATAATTGTGATTCTTTGGTTTCTGATATGGACTGAACTATATTTATAATTGATCCCTATTAACTTATGTAAATTCAGCAGATCAAACTTTTATCATTGCAGGACACAGAACAGGAACAAACAGAAATTCTGAGGCAATACTGCTACCAATGCATACTTGGAATTAAATTTGGATAAGAAAATTTTAGGAGGTGCTCAAAGTACATAATGCATGCATCAGCATAACATTAATCACAAGTGAAAATTCCAATATCTTTGTGCTCTATAGGCAATTCAGAAATGCTTATTTCCTACTGGAAACTGGAGAGATTCCTGTCCAGGATAGCTAAAACAAAACACAAGGCATGCCAAGATATTTTACCTACAATCAGATACCTAAGTATGGTGCTTATTATTCAGTGTCTTTTTACTGATTGCTTATACCACTAGGAAAAAGAAAGAATTCATCTCTTGTTATACTGTAGAATTATACTTTGGGAGAGCTATATGTTTTTTTCTTTCCTCATAATATTTTTTAATAAAATATGGGCCTATACTTCCATCTGGTTGTGCTTAATTCATTGACTAGCCAATACAGTACACATAAATGTCTTCCTGAGATTAAATCAAGATGGTATGCAAAAGATCCAATGACATTTTTAATTTTACTTGTCTGACAAAATATTTTTGAGGTTTTTTTTATTTTAATAAATTTATTTATTTTTATATCAATCACAGGTTAGGTTTTTTTGCATCCCATACGTAGCCCCCTCCTTCACTCCCTCCCACCTTCCCCAACCCTCCCTCATCTCCTCCCTGCCCCCTCCAAGTCCACCAACGGGGGAGGATCTCCTCCCCTTCCATCTGACCCCAGATCATCTTGTCTCCTCAGGGCTGGCTGCAATGTCCTCCCCCGGGATATTTTTAATATTTGAAGATGGAAGCATTGTAAGTAGTCTCTCTAGCATCACATGGCATTAGCAAACAATTTTATGTATTGACCGTATGTACAATATTCTATGCATATGTGATACTAGGAGTACCTTCCATGTCATATTTATTCCTAAAAACTGCACAAATAAGGAAACCTGCTAGTTCTATGTTTATGAAGTTTAACATATTTAGTATTCTCTGACTTTAGACACATTTTTCCAACATCGAAGCACAGGGTGAAGCATATAAGAAGACAAAGAGTCTTTCCTACTCATTGAGGATTATTTTGGTACACATCATTAATGCATGATTGCATCAGGTGTTTGCAAGATATAATTTCATGCACACAAAGAAACTCAGAAATTTATATAGGTGATAAGTAACCAACTAGTTACATCTGTGATACAGCACACCAAACAGATGGATTTTGCAAGATTAAGTCCTTGGGCCTGTAGAATTACATCATTATGTTCAATTTATGGATGAATTTTTAGTTATGGAACTGGGAGTATTGATCACAGTAATGATTTCAAAGTTACACATCCCTCTTAGTTTTCATATGCTCAGGTGAAAATCATAATATTGCACTGAAATGGAATATTAAATTCTTTAGTTCATCTACATTCACTTCCCACTAGGGGCCTATTTTCTTCTCTCTTTTTATGTTATACTACATGATTAATTTATCTATTCACATTTACACTTGAAAAAAGCTTTCATTTAAGACGTAAGACTTGTTTTGAAGATAAGTGATTCATTTAGATAATGTTTCAACTTCAGACGCAGTTTAAAGAAAAAAATTCTGGGTCATGGAGTAATTGGTTATCATAGAATATTCAGAGTTTGTGGAAAGGTAAATATTTATGTGCATATGCTTATAAGGAAATCTTCAGATCTTCTATATTGTTAATTTGTTATTATAAATATCTTAAGAAATAAAAGTATAATAATCAGGATGCTATATAAAATTTAACCTTGTCAATATATGATTTAAGAAAAATAAATCTGTATAGATAATTTTACATTTGCAAGTAATCTTATAAAATAAATGTTTTTAATTTTTCATGAAGCTAGGTATGTTGGTGTTCACCTTTAATTATGGGATACAGAAGCAGCAACATGTGCCATTCAAAACCAGAGTGGGCGTTCAATATCTGTCCTGGAAACATAATTCGATCTGTCTCAAGAAGAACAATATAAATTAAAATAATTGACATACCAACAGATAAACAATTATAAATGGTAAAAGAAATGTGTTACTACGTTCTGTAGGCTTACATGAATTCTATACAAAACTCCATAACTCAAAATATTCATCAGTTGTTGTAAGCAGATATAGAGATCTGGAAGAATGTTTTATAGTTTCAGAGCATCCATTTAGGTATAGATAGGTACATTATATACATATTTCTATTACTATCTGAAGACAATAAACAGATTGATTTTTCACAATGTACCTCATTCTCTACCAAATAAAGGCAGAACACTTCTGTTGTGATTTAAGTAATCACTAGGATAAATGTTTTTTGAGTTACAATTTAATATTTTTATAGGTCAGGAACATAAAGATATTTTTGTTGGCATTTCTTTTTAAATGTTTATTTATTTATTGCACTTTATCACTTTGTATCCTAGCTGCAGTCCCCTCCCTTGTCTGCTTCCAGTCTCACCCACCCTCCCTCTTCTTCCTCTATGCTCTTTCCCTAATCTCCTCATAGGGAGGACCTCCTTCCCTTCTATCTGACCCTAGCTTATCAATCAGCTCTCATCAAGATTGACTAACTCCCCCTTTTTTCATAAGAGCTCCACAAAGACCAAATAGCTCAGGGCACAGGGGTCTTCTATGAGACTGTTTCTCCAACCAAGGACCATGTATGAATACAAACTATAACCCCTGCTCGAATGTGGCCCATGGTAGCTCAGTACCCAACTGGGTACCCTAGTAAGGGGAAAAGGGACTATTTCGGTCATGAACTCCATGGCTGGCTGGTCGACTGCCTCCCCCCACCCCCCCGGGAGGAGCAGCCTAGCTAGATCCCAGAAGAGGACATTGAAGCCAGCCCTGAAGAGACAGGATAAGCTAGGGTCAGATGGAAGGAGGTGAGGTCCTCCCCTATCAGTGGACTTGGAGGAGGGCAGGGAGAACATGAGGGAGGGATGGGGAGAGTGGGAGGGAATGAGGTAGGGGGCTACGGTTGGGATACAAAATAGATAACCTGTGATTAGTATAAAAATAAATAAATTCCTTAATAAAAATTAAAAAAATATTGTGAAAAAAAAACATTTTTGGCAAAATAAAATCAGGCCGGCTTCAAGACTGTCGGCATTGAACATAAAAAAAGAAAAAAGAAAGAAAAAAAGATTGACTACATCAACTTCCTCTGTGGCCTGGCAAGGATGTACCCCCCCCCCAGAGACAGGGGGAGTTCATGCCAGAGACGGCCTATGGCCCCCTGGGTATGGTACCCACTTGGACAATGAGCAGCCTATGGGCTTCTTCTGAACAGTGTTCTAGGTCCTTACCATGCATCATCCTTGATTGGAGTATCTGTCTCTGCAGGATACCTGGACCCAGTTTTTTTGTCTCTGTTGGTCACTTTGTGGAGTTCCTGTCCCCTCCAGGTCTTTCTGGCACTCTGCCCAAAGTTTGGCTATGAGTCTCAGTATCTCTTTCAATACACTGGTGGGTACAATCCTTCAGAGGTTTTCTGTGGAAGGCTCCTGTCCTGTTCCTTGTCTTCTACTTCTGATGTCTATCCTGTTTGCCATTCCGAATGAGGATTAAGCATCTTCCCTAGGTTCCTCTTTGTTGTTTAGCTTCTTTAGGATTATAGATTTTACTATGTTTATCCTATATTATATAGCTAATATTGGCATTTCTTAATGGAATTTATTCTCATCTGATATTGCTCTTACTGTTTATCACTTTTGTGCTTTTATTACATAGTTAGTCGTATATAGTGTTGCAACCAAAGAGTTTGTTGAAAAGCATTGAAATAAGAAGCTGAGTTGTGTTATGTAATACTAAACAGTTTTAATTTCACTCACAACACACTTTTTGTCTATTACTATTGTCCTCTGGAATGGTAGGACTATTATCCTATTTAACATCTCTATATATGGTGAACTATTCTTCATTATAAGAAAGAAGATTAAACATCTAGTTTTAGAACAATTGTCTCCTTAACTTAAATTTGCTGAGAGAAGAAAGTTTAAAATAATGAGTATGTTAGTGATATTATAGGAAACAGGATGTCATTCACATGTTTAATATCATTAACAACAAGTGGAGGGAGATCATCTAAGGTGTCAGTGTATTATCCTCTAACTGAGACTCTTTGGTCTCTCTTAATCTTGTTTTCTTTTGTATCTATTTTTTTTCTTTTTAATATATTTGAATTTATGTTAGATATTTTACCCATTAATAAGCCAATGAATTCAAGAATGATCAAAATCAACAATTACTTTAGTAGAATTTGTACAATCCAGAAACACCACCATTGGAATCATTTTCACACAAAAATTTATGTATTTGCTTTTATTCATCTAATTTGAGCAGATAATTACGTAGAATAATTATCCAAAATAAAAAAGATTTTAATTAAAATAGAAATTCAGTCATTTTTTTTTTATGTAGAGGAATTTTAAACTAGCAATATGGCCTTTCTGGAAAGACATCACATCTAAAGACCTAGGTATGTGTGATCCAAATGCAATGCAGACACGACATGGATTGCAGAATGATCAGTTAGAATATAGATATGCCCTTACAACACACATTTAATTCTAAACAATTAAAGTAAGAATAATTTATAGAAAGAATGGGGCATGTTTAAAAAGTGGTATCTAATTGCAGGGCAGACAAAATGATGAATCACAGAGAGATCTGACAAAATGAATCAGAGATATGACATTCCCAACTCTCACAATTACAAGGCAGAAAAGAGAGCTCAGTTAGGTGTAATCCAGTTGAGTTCTGTTGAGTTCTGCAGTCAGTGAAGTTCAGTTTGTGGACAGCAGAGGCAGTTTTTTTCAAGCAGAGCAATTCAGTCAGAAGACAAGACAAACCAATTTGAATCACTCACCTTGGAGATGAGTTTGAGTTGGAGCATCTTAGTTGACCCAGCCAGCCAGAGTTCAGAAAGAACAAGAAAGACTGAGTTCATTCAGCAGTATGTCTGGGAGGCTGAAAACATTTTAGGGCAAGGTTAGCAGATGAAGGCTAGAATCTGAAGCCTTGAAGGTCCGTGCTTGTTGAAAATTAGATTGTATGGAGGCTAGAAACTTCCAGGCCTACGCCTAGGGATCGTTAGATAGAAAAGCTCTGGGCTCAGCACAAGGCATGTATTTGTAAAGTTGGGTACAGCTCTCATCTCATCCTATCTCCTGAAGAAGTAAAGACATTGACATTCCTCCTTTCAAATCCTTACTCTCTTGCCTCCCAAGTGCCTCCCCCACAGTTTTTTACAGATGTAGCTAATTTTTTTATTAATTTTTAAATTTACTACAATTTATTCACTTTGAATTCCAGCTGTAGCCCTCTCCCTCCTCACCTCCCAATCTCACCCTTCCTCTCACTATTTCTCCCATGTCCCTCCCGAGTCCACTGATAGGGAAAGTCCTCCTCCCATTCCATCCAACTGTAGCCTAGCAGATCTCATTAGGACTGGTTGCATTGTTTTCCTCTATGGCCAGGTAAGTCTGCCCACCCCCATGTACCCTTTTTAAAAATAAGTTTTGTTTATTTATGTATACGACTGCTCTAATTGCATGTATGCCTGCTTGATAGAAGGAGACATCAGTTCCTACTGTAAATGGTTGTGATCCACCCTATGGTTGCTGGGAATTCAATTTAGTACCTCTGGAAAAGCAACCAGTGCTCTTAATCACTTAGACATCTCGGCAGTCCCCAAGTACTTTTTATTACTTGTTTTTGTTTATATGTAACATAGTTTTAATTCTGATTTGTAATGTAGTTTTAATTTTCATATGCTCAAGGTAGCTATCTCTTTGCATATCTTAGAACACACATGCACACAAACATCTGAGAAAAGCAGAAAGGAAAAGGATGGGAACCTACCAAGGATATTCTCTGAAAGCCTCCGCCCAGGAGGGGATCGAAGCAGATCCCCACACACAGCACAACTTTGGTCAGAAAACAGGGAGTCTAATAGAAGAAGTGGGGGGGTGGATAAAAAGATCTGCAGGGGACAGGAGGACCACATGGAGACCAACAAAGCCAAAAACTCTGGGCCCAGGAACCCCTGCAGAGATTGATGCATTAACCAGGGATGACACATGGAAAAGACCTTCTGCTCAGTTGTAGCCCATAGGCAGCTCAGTCTCCATGTGGGTTTCCTATTAACAGGAGCAGGGACAGTGTCTGAAATGAACTTGGTTGCCTGCTGTTTGATCACTTTCTCCTTACTGGGTAGCCTTACCAGGCCACAGAGGAAGAAAATCCAGGCAGTCCTGAAGAGACTTGATAAGTTAGGGTCAGATAGCAGGGAAGGAGGACTCCCTTTTTTCACTGTACTAGGAAAGGAGGACAGGGAGTAAGAGGGACTGAGGGTGTGAATGGAGGAGAAGAGGGAGGTGATTATAAAAAAAATGTAAATTATAAAAATTAATTTAAAAAAAGAGAATAAGAATTACTTATATAGGAGGTGTTAACGCCCATTTTATGTTTTATTATCAGTTACTTTATGGTGCATTGATTTCATATGTGAGAGAAATTTTCTTTCAACAACATTTTTTCTTCTGATAAATATTTTAAAAACGGGGAAATCAAAGATGGCTGCCGTGAGAGAACACTGAGTCTGAGGAGTAGGAGAGCAGAAACAACGCAGCGACCAGGAGACTGAACTCTGGGACCTAAAATGCCAGCATTGTGAGTGCCAGGTGAGCGGAACTCCGATGGTGAGAAAATCAAGTGGGAAAACCCTAGGGACACCCAGTTATTACCTGGAGAAATTTTCCCCATGACCAGCGGTGCACAGCT
>CM053745.1:50884448-50923302 GCA_028658305.1 Pachyuromys duprasi
GGAAGGAGGTCCTCACCTGTTGGTGGACTTGGAGGGGGCGGGGAAGAAGGAGATGAGGGAGGGAGTGGGAGGGTAGGAGGGAACGGGGGAGGGGGCTACGCCTGGGATTCAAAGTACCTAATCTGTGATTGAGATAAAAATAAATAAATTAAAAAAAAATAAACAAAAAAAAGAAAAATGGAGACTGTAAAAAATATTTTAAAAACAATAATTTACGTAATATTTCATCCCTTTATAAATACGATGTAAATATATATATATAAATGATACATATATATGTGTGGATGTATATGTGTATGCATATATGCTACTCTAGTAGAAAAAGCAGTTATATAACAAGCAGAGTTTTTCTGTTTCTCATCTTCTCTTTTAGTTGCTACCGGGATATTCCCAGCTTTAAGTAAGGCTAAAATTTATATTAGATTTATGAGCATATTTGACATGTTTTCCTCTATCCATCTTCAAAAAAGAAAAGACCTGATAAAAAATGGATCCATATATTTAGTCAATTTTGTATTATCTCTTTTGTCTTAGGCTCAGTGCTGGATGCAGTTGATCCAGAAACAAATACACATAAACTTTACCTTACAGAAGTCCATGTATTCCCTGTGGATGCTTTCTGCTAGGATTTAATGCTTTCATTATCTCTTGTAAAACCTCTGGTAGACATAATTTTATCAGCAAGAAAACTGAATAAAATTTAAAAGTATACATATCAAAGTATAAAAAAAGATAAAGTTTACCATGTAACCATTGATCACCACTCATAAGTTTCCTGCTTAGATTTGTAACAAAAGAGTAAAATATAGGAAAGGGAAAGAACTTTTCTTGCCTTTAAAGTCTTATTTTTTTTTGACAGAAAATGCTCATGGCATTTGCAATTGAGTTTAACTATTAACTGGTAGCAGTCCAAATAGAAGCCTTATTGTAATTTTCCCTGAAATCCATGTGTCTACGAATGCTAAAGTTATTCCGTTTTTTATTTAAAAATCCTAAATTGAACCATTTTCATCAGCAGTACATTGCTCTGAGGCAGTTTTCACAGCAGTCTCTTTTACCACATATCAATCATCATGATTAGTCCTGTCACATCATCAAAAGAAAGAAATAAAAGAACAGAAATAACATACACTTGCCAGGTATAACTTACAGATCAAGTGATTCAACTCCCTTTATTAGCAATCATTGTAGCCCACAGAATAGAGAAAAGTAGTCCTGGAGCTAAATTTATCAAATGTGTTTAAAGAAAGCTCTTTTTATTCTACTTTGGCAGTTTTGGATGGTACCTATCATATAGAAATAGCCAGACTGCTAGGTCATATCTGCCTCAGTTTATTTAAGAGCCATGTCCAACTTGTGTAGTGCCTTCAGTAATTGGGCAATCAGGGATGGTAGAGCTAGCTTATATTGTTTTTCAAGTTTCTTGCCTTCCCTAATCAACAACATGAAAAACAGTTCACGTAACTGGATCTGGGATTTCTGTTATAAGGTCTATGCTTGGAGAGACTGTTATCTCTCCAATTATTTTTTACTTAATTTCCTGTTTACATAGACTTGAACATATAATTTTACACACTTTATGTAATTTTAGGTAATCATAAAATAATATAATTATGGCTTTATCAAGCATCCTAAGTGTTATCTATCCTGGCTTCCCCTCTCTCTCTTGCTCTCACTCACCATATTGACTTCTGTCCTGCTTCTCAGTAATTCTTGCACCCTGCTTATTTCCATTCCCTCACTCATTGTGTCTCAGACAATAGCCACGAGCAGAATGTCATTATGTCTCCAAAGGTACAAAAATGCAGACATATTTTGGTAATAACCATCAGCCATCTAAATGGACTTAAGGACTCCTCAGTAGAAGAAAAAATCGCCACCTGGTACTATAAACTTATCCAACTAACCATGGCTGGTAAGAACACTGTCCCTAGAGGAGAACCTAGTACTAATATTCATTCTTATACTCACAAGTGCATGTAGCTCTCATCCTTCAACAAGGATTGCTCCTTTTGTGCTTGATGACTACCATTACAAAAAGTCACAACTGGTCTAAATGCAAAGATACCTGGCCATAAAATACCCAACACCAGATGAAGCACCTACAACAAACCCCCTACATAGAAGGCTCAGAGAAAAGGAGTTAGCAGGAAAGCAACACACATGAAATCTCAGAATGTAGTTGCTTTATAAATGCCAGAACAATGAGCAATGAAATCAATTGACATACAAATGTGAATGGTGGAAATCTCACAGAGCCTCAGCCTTATGGAAAGAGCTTCAACAGTTAATGGCTGCTGAGAGGAAAAATGGGCCATCTCCAGGGACAAGTTTTCAAATTATTTGTCCAATGCAAAGTGTTCTGCCCTAAATGCATATGAGTATGAGTAGTACTAAATAAACTCATCAGGTTGTATTTATATAGTTATATGTTTATTTGTAATAATAGTAATTTTAATAAAAGGTCATGGGTTTAAGCATGATTAGGCAAGAAATGAGAGGGGGCAGAGAAAAGAGCTGTTGCTGTCTGGAAATACATCACATATGTATTAATTTCAAATAAAAATATTTGGGAAATTAGAGAAAGGGAAAGTTTTTCATTTCCTTTAAATCTTTCATTTTTCCTGTTAAAAGGCAAGCCTCTGGTGATGAGCTAATGAACTTAACTCAGTATCTAGTAATGTAACATACATAAAAATTCAGTTGAAGAGGTGGTCAGTGTTTCATGAGTACAAGCTGACAAACCTTCATATATGTTATTCCTTGAGCTTATGTCTAGTGTGATCCTAAGTAAGCTACTCTGATTTACCAGGCCACATAGGGAAAAAAAATGCAGCCACTCCTGATGAGACCTGATAGACTAGGATCAGAAGGAAGGAAAAGAAGACCTCCCCTATCAGTGGACCTGGGGAGGGACAAGGCAGAAGGGGGAGGAAGCGAGGGATTGAGAAGGGAGGAGAGGGGAACTACAGGGGGCATACAGAGTGAATAAAGTGTAATTAATAAAGAAAAATCTTTTAAAAAGATGTAATAAAATGTTTTTCTATCAAAAGCAAAACTTTGATTTTAAAAAATTACAACTGAAAAAATTACATTTGAAAAATTTATATTTTTATAAAATTATAAAGGAAATTATGGACAAATAAATTCTCAAACTTGCACTTTTCCCTATATAGCATTAAACATAATGTTAAGACACATAATAAAAAGCAAGATTTTCTAGCTTGCACAGGTGATAAGTATAGATAATATTTTTATTTTTGTTCCTTTACAAAAATATTTTTTGGAGACATGATATCTTGTTCGTCTGGAACTGGTTTTCTAGACTGCTTACCCCCATCTTGTAGGAAACTCACTGCTTCTGACACCTGATCATCGTGATTACAGTTGTGTGTCAGCATACAGGGCTCCAACGATATTGTTATGGCCGCTTTACATTGCTAGTTTACATTCAGCTCAATGTCCTTTCTAGATACATGCTACCTCTTAGAATTGCTAAGGAACTTAGTATTTTACCAATATTGCTAAATTTGATTTTACCTTTTCACCAACAACTTTTCGTAAGACACTTAAAAATTAATGTAGCTTTGTATTAAAACCAGTGCCATATGTAACTGTAGAGTGTAATGACTAAGATAAATTATGCAGAAGAGAATTCTACAATCAGTCTCTCTATTTTCTCTTTGATTCACTGTTTATTCATGAAAGAAAAAGAGAATTGTTTTTTAATTCAAACTTAGCAAATAAAAATCTTCATTATACTTCTTTTTTCCCTGTATATCTGTGTTAGGTCAAACATCATAATCACTTAATATTTGCCTACGTCTATGTTCTGTTATTTACCTATCCATTTCTATTTATCTCTCTAGACTATGGAAAAATCCATGTACCACAATAAATATCATGCATATTTCAATAAAATCCTGATTATGGAACCAAATGCCAAAATGATTATGGTCTAGTCTTCTTCTAAGAAGACTGGAATGAGTTTTTATGTGAGCGTACATAAAATATGAAAAATACATTATTATTAGGTATTTAAAATGGTAGAAAATGTGTCTCCATTGTTGCTAACACTATCTTCTGTTCCTTTAAATGTAGATATTTGGACAGCTCTGAAGAGTCTTAGATTCAAATGACTTAATTATCATTTCCCTTGCTTTCCTAGTAAATGCAGCTTAAATAACGAGAATGTAACATTGTTGATTGAAAAGAATTTGTACAATTTAAGTTAATAAGCATTAACTATATTCTTGAACTCTAGACAAATATAGTTTTATATTCTATGGAACACATATAAAATGACATAAATGTTACACTTCTATATATATAAACCTTACATTCCTTGTGTATTAACATTTAAAAATTAAAATATATTTTATTAATTGCCTACTGTCATAGAAAAGCTAATTATTTTCAACATTTAGACATATTCAAAATATACAATAGTAACATCTCCTTTGTATTCTTGACATGATACTTACTCTCTTGCTATTATTTCCTTTTACATCTTTGGGCATGAAAGAATGTAGTTAGTAAGTTTCAAGTGTCCAAAAATACATAGCTAATTGTCATTCTCAATAGAGATTATTGTATATTTAGGTGAAATAAACTCACTAAAATGATTTTTCCCCAGTGAATTTAAGTTGATCTGAACAAAATTAAATAAACTTGTGAGAATTATATGTAAATAAAATGCCATGATGGATTGAATGGAATAAAGAATGCAGAAATTAGAACATGACATTTTAGATAGCTATTTCAAATTACTTAGAATACAAATTTCTTACATTACTCAGTCTTTACTCTTTCTTCAACAGAATTCAGATCATTAAAGAAATGAAATCCTATCTTCTATTGCTATTACTGTCTGAAGAGATTGTTAAATTGTTTATTGCCTTCCTGTAATTTGTGTGTGCCATACCAAAATCAGAGAATCGTGAACTCTTTGTGATTCAAAAGGTTGAATGCTTAAATAGGTATAAGAAATCTAAAGAATCGAAAGAAAACTGGCACCATCAGACAGTATAAAACGGAGACACAACAAGAAATCAAAGGTGCTAATCTTCCTGGGCTGGGTGCCAGCAGCCTTAGGCAGCATCTGCTTACCAGAAAAGGATCCAAGAGCAATGTAGCCCCCATTGGTGGGTGTAGGGAGGGCAGTTTAGAGGAAGGAGCAGAGAAAATAGGATTGGCAAAGAGAATGACACCTAGTCACCTGAAATGCCAGAGTAGAAAGTAATCAATCTATCTGGTGACTTTTTTTTCTGTTTTATTATGAGCCAAACTTCACATTGAACTCCCAAATATCCTGAGCATTGTTGAGGCCCTAATCCCACAATGAACAGAGCACGTCCTTATAAAAGACACCTTGAATTTAACATCCTCCAGCAATAGAATCTGTCCTTATGCTTACCACAGCTCCTTCCTCTGGGCCCTAGCCCTGAGCTATATTTATTAGCCTATTAATTATTATGGTAAAGGGTACAAGACACAAATTCTACTATATTTAAATGTGTAAGAAAAGGAAACCACTATGTTAATCTCTGGAAGAACTGAAACTTGCTTAGGGGAGTAAGCAGGGTTCTACAGGTAAGGTGCAATTTTGTTTACTATGGATGCAATCAAATGAATGTTCAAGTTGAATAATGTCTGATTGCTACTAAATATTATTATTCCCTTTAAAGAAATCTAGTTAACAAGACATTTTCTACATATACAGCATATTATTTTGGGAAAAGAGGGCATATATTGTGTCCTAGTTCATGCCAGTAATGTAAAAATGAAGAGCATAGATTGAGCTCAAAAAATAAACTGTGTAAAACAAATTGTAGACTAATATACAGTCATTTGTCTGTGTCCACAAATTTTGCTTCTTATTCACATGATTTTGTAGGTTTTTCTGTCTGAAAAAGAATAAATATTTATTCAAATGAACTTTAACATTGAAATAGTTCCATAACTAACTGAAAAGGTCATATAGGCATGCAAAGCACATTATAAAATTAGACTGAAATCTTACCTAATTCTCTGAAAGATTGAGATAATTTATTAAGTGAATTTTAATTCTCTAATTAAGTAACATTTGTCAATATAGGATTTTCTCATTTGGGTAAAGATAATCTAGATCTTCATTTGAATACCCATGCAACATTTTAGGACATTAGCCTGCACACATTTAGTAGACTACATTACGTTTTATTGTGAAACATATCCACTCACATATAAGTAGAGTTTTAAAACATGGCCCACTTTTACAGCCAGAAGTCTATTTGTTGGTGCCCATATTCTTTTTCATGATTTGCTGTTTTCTTATCTATAATGTCAGCCTCTAAGTGATAAGCCCATCATCTAGGCTTAGATATCAACATTCTTCTTCACTCTCTCAAACATTATTATTTTGCTTTCAGAGTAAATCATATTGAAAGATGAATTTTTTATAAAATGTTTATTTTGGCCATTCTTAATAAGGGTACTTTAATTTTTGTTTAAAAATGGCAAACTATTTAAATATAAAAATGTAGATGAATGGGATTTTCAATATTATTAATGTTTATAATTTGCAAAGAAAAGGTATAAAGATAAGAGCAAGAAGTAGGAAAATTAATATAATAGCATATGTGGGTGGCATAGTTAGGAAAGATTTTTCTGATGCTATAGAAATTGAGCTCAGTTACACATGGGATATATTTTTATTTGAGAAACCATAAAAGATTCTGACTCATATTTAAGTCATATGCTAAGTCATGGAATTATTTCAGTGTTGATGCAAAGTTTCTGTCTAAAAGAAAAGACAAACCATGGCTATTCTTTTGTTTCTTCTCTGACATTAATTACTTGTGTGAATAATGTTCCTTTCACTTATTCTATTTTACACATGCATAAATTTTCTCAAATAAAGAAGTAAAATTTATTTATATAACATATTGTTATATATAAATAACTTACACAAAACTTATCTAAAAGTACATAACACATATATGATACTGACAAAAACTGGATGCCAACTTGACAGGAAGGAAAGTAGGATATAGACAACAATTTCTATCACAAATATCAACTCAAATTGGATTATAGATAATTATAAATATGATTCAGAGTTTTCTATAGCTGGTGATAGTCACTTCAACTGTGTTTTTAAAATCAGTTTTTATTTGAAATAATCACTGGGCTGGAAATTATGATCCTCCTGCCTCAGCTTTCCAAATGCTGTGGGTGCCACCAATTCACACATATTTTTATAAACAACAAGAACTGCATAATCCAAGAAAAGAGCATGTCCCTTATTTGATTTAAAGGATGACTGCTATTCTGTGGACAAGATTGCTGGGAAGATGAAGCATCAGTCCTAGAGTACAGGTAAATATTTGTTAATCACGTCTTGGCAATAAAGACATGGCAGCCAGTCCTGGTGCGACCTGATAAGCTAGGGTCAGGTGGAAGAGGAGAAGGACCTTCCCTATCAGTGGGCTTAGAGAGGGGCAGGGAGAAGATGAGCGAAGGAGGGTTGGATTGGGAGAGAATGAAAGAGGGGGCTACAGCTGGGACACAAAGTAAACAAACTGTAATTAATAGAAAAAAATAAAAATTTAATTATAAAAGATACATATCCAAAAAATATATGAAGAAAACTTAGAGCTTCATAAACGTCCGCAACAGTTGAATACAATTATCAACTTATTAGATGTACACATTGAGATTAAATATATGAAAAGACTCTATGTCAAATGTCTTCAGTGAATAGCAAACCCAGGGACAATGAACAGTCAGTACAAATTGAAATCCAAATCTTGATGGTGCCAAGGGCAGAGGATGGTATAAAGCAGTAGAAACTTTTATTCTTTGCTGCTGAGAATGCAAATGTTAATCTAAAAAATATGTGAGTTTCAAAATGATTATAAAGCTAACCATTGCCAGACCATGTCACAAAGCATTCTGACTCCCTAGTATTTTCTCATATAAAATGAAAAATGATATGTCCACACAAAGAATCTTTCTTTCTTCATCATCTGTCTCAATATGCTGCTGGCTAAAGCCACCCAGATGACAATCAAGCTTGGCTCCTGTCTGCAAGCATAGCAAAGAATCTTTAATAGAGTCAGGGGCTGGCTCCCTACAATAAAGTGGGTGTCAGGTTAAGTCAATTATTGGTTGGACATTCCCTCAATCATTGTTACCTCTTTATCCTTGCACTTTTTGTAAACACGGTAATGTTTGGATCAAAAGTCTTTATTCCTCTTCTTCCACTAATCCTGCATGGCTAGGAGGTGATCACTTCAGTCTTCTTGTCCCGCATGTTATGAGTCTCAGCTAGAGTCCTCCCATATCCTCCCAGGAGCCTACCTTGCTGTGGGCCTTCAGCTTGATCAAGAGATGCCCCCCCCCTTAGTTTCCCTTCTTGTTCCCAGCCCTCTCACCTCCCACCCCCATTCTCCTCACATCTGAACCCAACCTTTGTTTCCCCTCCCCACTCCATCTCCTCCCAAGTACCTCTCTTCATGCCCTGGACTTGTAGACAAGCATGTAACAGAGCTCTGGGTGTCCTGTGGAAGTTTTGGGACTTGGGAAATGGAAGGACCTGGAGGAGACAGGAACCTCACAAGAAGACCAACTGAGTTAAGTAATCGAGTCCCATGGAGGTTTACAGAGACTGAGACATCAAATAAGGAGCATAAATATTCTGGAACTAGGCCCCCTCCACATATGTGGCCAATGAATGGCTTGATCTTCATATGGGGTGCCTGGTGAGTGGAGGGAGAGATAATTCTAACATGAACTCTATTGACTGCTTTGAGATCACTTCCCCCTGGTGGGGCTGCCTTGTGTGGAGGCAAGGGTGAGGATATATGTTCAGGCTTAATGTGGCTTAATGTTCTGGGAGGGTTGATATGGTGGGAGAGGGGAGGCTTCCCTTTTCTGGGAGCAAAGCGAGAAAGAAAGGGTGAAGTAGGGAAAGGAGGAATTGGGATGAGAGGAAGGAGGGTATTCCTGGGGAAGTAAAGTAAATAAACAGAAATAACAAAGCAGTAGGTAGTCAGGATGCTCTTCAAGGAAGTCAGTGGCTTCAAATGTGAACAATTAAACAATAAAATATTAGCCAATAAAAAGAAAATAAAAAACAAAGTTCTGGAGGAACTTACCAGAACAATGATGAGATAAGTTGTAAAAAATAAAAAGTTTACTAAACTAGGAATATCAGAAATTCAGTGCTTTGGTTGTTTAAGTAAGGGAAAAAGATTAATAAAAGGAGTTTGGAAGAAAATTAGATTAATACTACTAAAGCTATTCTCTATAATACTTTAATGATAAGTGTATTTCACTATGTGTATGAAAGACAATATAATATTTAAAGAACAGAATATCCTAATGTAAACCATGGATTTATTTTAGGTCATAACAATATTAGCTATGAAGTCATAACAAATGTAGTATAGTAACAGAAAATACTAATAACATTAACAACTGAAAAAGATAAAATAGATGAATGGTAGCTCTCTAATATCTATTGTTCTGTCTAAAAAATGTAAAAATAGTCTAAATAATTATTTTTACAATTTTGAATTTGTGCATGTATGCATGTATATATATATATACATGTATTAGCATACATTCATGTATATTGTCAGTACACATGTGTGTGCCTGTGTTTGGAGTCCAGAAAACAATCTTTGTGTGCTTCCTTCTGTTATTTTTTACCTTAGCTTGAGGTAAAGTCTTTTACTGTACCTGCAGCTCACCTAGCTCACCCATCCAGCTAGGCTGACTGATCTGCTTTCTCCAGGGTCCTGCTGCACCAGCCACTCCAGTGTTGTGGTTATAGGTTCTCAGGTTCTCTGTGCAAACCAAGCACTTGACTCATCAACCCTTTTGTCAGCAGCAGAATTCTTGATTCTTAGTTACCAACATTACCACATCATTGGGACTTTCAGAAATCTCTATTCAATTATTCAGACATGCTCATATTTTAATAAATTTGTGTTTTCATAAATTTTGAGATTATTACTATCATTATCAAGTATGTCTTGAGAAATAAATAGAAAAATAATTATATTCAGTCAAGTGCAATTACAATTAATTAGGGCTGGTATTATTATCAGATGTTTTTAGTTGATGACAGTAATTCAAGCAACATAGTGCTGATGGTAGGTTCAATATTGCCACTTAGCATATATCTATTGTAAAGAAGCTATTATATGCTTCAGTATCTACTGTATAGAAGTTTGCTTAATTCAATTGAAAGAGTCAAGTCATTAAATAATACTAAAGGAGGCTGGAAAGATGGTTAGGAAGTAACAATCACATACTATTCTTACAAAAGACACACATCCAAGTTGCAGCCCCCATGTCTGATTTCTCAAAACTACCTGAAACGATACTACATGGTGATCCTACAACTTTGGACTCCACAGGCACCAGAACTTGTATGCATACTCAAACACATAGACATAAATCTCAAAAAAGCACAGTGGGTAAAAGAACTGACTACTTAGTAAGTGTTCAACATATTTTTATCTGAAACTATAAGTAAAGCAAAAGATAAAAAGTCCAAAATATTTAGAAATAAAGAATAAGAAAAAAAAACAACCTGTAGATTTTCTACTAGCCTGTACCAAAGTGCAGTGCAATGCAAAGGGAAATATATTTTTGATGATTGCTCAATTTTGTTGAAGAAAGAATCCAATAAAATACTTAGTCTGAAATGCTAAATGAAATTATATCAGTTCTGAAGACATAAACAATTTTTAAAAGCTGGAAAATCTGCCAAGCACAAAAGGTATAAAAAGAAGTACTGTCAGAAAATCAAACAGATTACCTCCAGAGCAATTTAGTGCAGAATAGTGGCAAGCTTCTTACTTCCAAAATGAGATCAAAATATATTCTTTTCAAAAGTGTATGGTAAGATTATTTAGAAATTTTAAATCTATATTCAAACAAAGCAAGTATTTAAAATGGGAACCCAAAAAATGACACAAGGATTTAAAAATATAACTTTTAAATACTTTGTTTTAGAAAGCATAACATAATAGATATGTAGTAAATATTATATAAAACTATTTTTCAAAAATAGTTTTCAAACTATTTTGCAAATATAGGGCATATTGGTCAGTTTTGTTAGGGATAATGGTTGCCCCTTGGAGAACTATCTGGGGACTTCATGAAACTGAAAAGTTTCTGTAAAGCAAAGGCCACTATCATCAAAACAAAATGAATGCCTATAGATTGATAAAGAATCTTCACCAACCAATCTGACAGATGGCTAATATCCAGAATATATAAATAACTATAGAAGTTGAAAAGCAACAAATCAAATAATTCAATTAAAAAATGTTGAACAGAGCTAAACAGAGAACTCTAGATAGAGGGATATCGAATGACAGAGAAACGCTTAAAGAAATGTTCAATGTCATTAGCCATCAGGGAAATGCAAATCGAAACGACCCTGAGATTTCACCTTACACCCATCAGAGTGGCCAAGATCAAAAACTCCAGTGACAAAACATGCTAGAGGTTGTGCAGAAAGGGGAACCCTCCTCCACTACTGGTGGGAATGTAAACTTGTACAACCACTCTGGAAATCAATCTGGCACTTTCTCAGACAAAAAGGAATAGCGCTTCCTCAAGATCCATCTATACCACTCCTAGGCATATATCCAAAAGAGGCTCAAGTACACAATATGGACATTTACCCAACCAGGTTTGTAGCAGTTTTATTTGTAATATCCAGAAGATGGAAACAACCCAGATGCCCCTCAACTGAAGAATGGATACAGAAATTGTGGTACATCTATACAATGGAATATTAATCAGCAATAAAAAAACGAGGATATTATAAAAATCGAAGGTAAATGGTGAGAACTGGAAAAGATCATCCTGAGTGAGCTATCCCAGAAGCAGAAAGACACACATGGTATATATTCACTCATATGGTACATTCAATATAGGATAAACTTACTAAAATCTTTACAACTAAAGAAACTAATCAAGAGGAAGGACTCTGGCTGAAATATTCAATCCCCAGCCAGAAAGGCAAGCAGGTGGACATCAGAAGAAGAAGAAGAAAACAGGAAACAAGTTAGGAGCCTGCCTCAGAGGGCCTCTGAAAGGCTCTGTCCTGCAGACTATCAAAGCAGGTGCTGAGACTTATGGCCAACCTTTGGGCAGAGTGCATGGAATCTTATGAAAGATGTGGGAAATACTAAGACCTGGGGAGGACAGGAGCTCCACAAGGAGAGCAACAGAACCAAAAAATCTGGGCACAGGGGTCTTTCCTGAGACTGATACTCCAACCAAGTACCATGCATGGAGAAAACCTAGAACCCCTGCACAGATGTAGCCCATGGCAGTTCAGTGTCCAAGTGGGTTCCATAGTAATTGGAACAGGGACTGCCTCTGACATGAACTGATTGGCCTGCTCTTTGATCACCTTCCCCTGATGGTGGAGCAGCCTTATCAAGCTACAAAGGAAGACAATGCATTCAACTGCTGATGAGACCTGAGAGTCTAGGATCAGAAGGAAGGACAGGAAACCCTCCCCTATCAGAGGACTTGGGGAGGGGCATGTGTGCAGAAGGGGGAGGAAATGTGGGATTGGAAGGGGAGGAGGGAAGGTTTATGGGGGAGTGAATAAAGTGTAATTAATAAAAATAAAAATTAAATTAAAAATAGGACATATTAAATATTTATAATATAATAGTATGAACTTAATACAGTCACAAAAATATAAGAACCCCTAAAAACTTTACAAATTATTCCAGAAATATAAAAATAGTGATACAATAAATCAGGATGTTATGAACAATGCAAGAACAAACTCATTTTTGAAGCTCTATATATTGCTATAGGATTTTTTGCCTTCCAGTTACTGGCAATTATTTCATAACTGTACAATTCAACATTTTGGCATTTCATTGCTTGGAAGGAAAAAGTTTATTCGGTTTACAATTCTTGGTCACTCGTCTAAGGGAAGTCAAGTTGGAATTAAAGGCAGGGCAGGACCCTGGATTCAGGGATCCTGTCCTGGCTTGCTAAGCTTGCTTTGTTCTAGAACCCAAGGTCTTCTGCCCAGAAGTGGCTGTGGCCACAGTGGACTGAATCTGTCCACTTAAAACATTAATCAGGAAACTGTCCTAGAAGGTTGCACTCTGGCAATCGGATGGAGGAATCTTTTTTTTTTTTTTCCCAGATGACCCTAGCTTGCATAAATTAGAGAAACAGAGCAAGAGGATCTGGGCAGTCCTGATGGGACCTAAGAGGGTATGGTGGTCAGACAGTAAGGGAGGAGGCCTTCCCTTATCAGTGGACTAGGGGAGGAAGAGGGAGGAGAGAAAGGTGAAAGGAAGGAAGGACCCAGAGGACATGAGGGAGGGGGCTACAACTGGGATACAAAGTGAATAAAATGTGAATAGTAATAATAATGAAAAGAGAAAGAAAATCTTACTAGTCATTCCTTTTGCAGTTCTCACTCATCATCCTTATGTGTGCTTCTCCTGACAATGAGATATATAGCTCAGTTGTGATGTGGTAGTTATGCTTCATGGTTTTCAGTTACTTCAGAAGATTTGTTCCACTTGAACCCACTTAATCCATTAGAAGAATACACTGGAGTTTTCAGAAATGGTCATTTACTAATTGAGCATGTCACGTCTATAAGTGATTACTTCATAGTATATTAAGCCTCTCACTGAGATTTGATAAGCCTGCTTTGGAAATAGAGATTTAAATTAGGGTATTTGATCAAACAATCACGTATACATCAAAGGAAATACAATAATACAAAAGGATACATCCCATATAAATTATAATATATTAGTGGGACTTTAACACATGACAAAATGTGGGACAATCATTCCCTGTTTCCTCATCATTATGATAAAATTAGGTCTGTGTGACTTATATGACAGTAACACAATTGAGAGCTGCTTTGCTGTGAGTTCTTTTGCTCCCTATACGAAAATTAGGATAAATTAGAATTTCTGTTAATTGTGTCAACAGTTTTGTTTAAAATTCCATGTTTTGGTCCTATTCACATTTGTACCTAATCATACTATTTTTGTATAGTAGATAATTATTTATATACTATATAAATTTATATACTATAACTTCATGGTTTTTTTGTAATACTGATCAACAAGGTATCAAAATACTCAAGCACATTGAATGTTTTCAGATAAGCTTAACTGGGAGAAGGGAGGAGATCTAACTTCTGCAAAATAATAAACAAAGAAGAATAATGAAAATGCATTCATGTGTATATACAGTACACACAAGGAAAGGTACTCACACACAGCATGAGCCAGACTTCCAAGTTATTATCCAGGATATAAAACTATAATGGGGATAAGTTTTCCATTGTGTCAAAAGATATGTGGGCATATAATCCCTAATAGGAAAAGGCAATTGCCTATAACAAATTTCCTGTATAAGGTTGAATTTTGTTTGGTTCCAAAGAGGCAATGTGTGCTAAGAGTTTTCCCTTTTATGCAGAGAACATAATTGAATCTTTGGAGTATCTCCAGTTATCACTCAACATTCTGCTTTTAAGTGCATGCACAGAATGCTAGAAGGAGAAAAAAAGGAACAAAACTGCTTCGTCAGCAAAGCCACCTATTCTTTCAGATTTCAATAAGATGTTAGTTCCCTAAAGACCATGAAAAATTCTGGCTCAAATATTTTAATCAATATTTTTCTTTCCACACTAGTACAACTTGATTTTTAAATGAGTCAGAAAGAAAAAAATACTATAGCATATTTTGACATTACAAATGGTACGTACGGTAGGCTTAGAATATACCACAAGGTATGGAATAACAGAAGAGGCAGAGATAAAATAATAAATGAAGAACTGATCAAATCTTTTACATATTATTTTATTTTAGTATTCAATTGCATTTAAAATAAATATTTTGAGAAGAGCCAAGATGGTGGCAACCAACACGCACCTGATCTGACAAGCAGAGGATCTAAAATTTGAAAACTGGTGAGTGGAGGGGAATCTGAAGCCAGAAAATTAACATTGAGGGATCCTGGATGAGAGAAGACAACATGGGAGCTGAGACCATTTAGATTCAGGTCATCCATGGACTTTTCTGCACTTCCCCTTTTCAGCCTCCCTCCTACTTCTTAGCGAAGGTGGCCCAAGGTGCCCAAGACTATTAGCACAGAACTCACTGCCGGGTGACTGAGACATCAGGGGCAGGACTCCAAGCTCCTCAGCAGAGACTGCCTGTTACCAGCCTTCCAGGTCCCGGTTCCTCAAGCAGCTATACAGGCCCTGCAGAGCCTTCCAGCCAGTGACTCAATGGGCCACGTAGTCCCTCATTGCAGACAGCAATCTTTACAGCCACCAAATTCCACGAGGCCCACCAAGCCACCCAGGTACACCAGGCCTGCAGGGCCAACCAGTTCTGTGGACCACTGTGGTGGCTCCCCAGGATTTCCCAGCAGACATCTGTAACTGCCTCCCAGTCCTTCTGCTACAGCTAGACTCCCAAGTTCTGTGACTGCAGCACCACCTAGCTTATGGAGCTCCTACACATTTGCACCTGCAGGCCCAAACCTGAAAGGAGAAAACAAGGAAACCCCTGTGCTTTCTGAATTGACCAGCTAGAGAGTGAATGTATCTTCAAGTGCCTGCAGAGCCCCAGATCCAGGGTCCCACTAAGCTAGCAGCCAGATATAGGGTCACTCCTTCCCACACACCCACTGTGGGAAACATAGGTATTCTTAGAACAATGTTCTCAACATTGAAGCCCCTGTTCTACTGGTCAACCAGTGGAGTCCAGGCAATCAACTCCTGGAGCACAAATAGCCCAATACCAGTGGCCTATAGGCCACTGATTATTCAGAATCTGCACAAACAAAGTATGCCCACAAACACCACCAGCACTGGTGAACACTTCTAGCATTCACAACCCCTTCTGTGACTGCACCATGCCCCTGCCCCACACTCCAGGCATCTACATTCTCTAGCACCCTGGCTTCAAAGCACACATCAATGCACACTAACACTCTCACCGCCTTTGTCCTTCTGAGTCCATGGATCTTCCTTCCTTAGGTACAGCTGAAACACCAACACACACTCTCAAACCAGTACACCTCTCTCATCTTCCTGAATACTCCAGAAACCAGAGAAAGACTGTCTCAGTCTGAAATACAGAATCCAGGAACAAACAGTGAAGGTTACAGATAAGCAAATGGGCAGAGTTTGGCATAAGAACACATCCAGCAAAAATCAGGATATCAAGGCTTCACCAGCAAACCTCAAAATCAATCGATACTCCAATTCATCAGTAGTAACACTCCACTCAAATTTAAAAGAGTATACCTTTCTTTTAGGACATCATGGAACCTTCTTTCAAATAGACCATATAGATGGTCACAAAACAAGCCTCAGCAGATACAAAAAGATTGAAATAATCCCTTGTGTCATATCTGACCACCATGGTCTAAAGCTATACCTCAACATCAACAGAAATAGCAAAAAGCCTCCACTCACATGGATACTAAGCAACTTGCTACTCAATGAAAGCTGGGTCTGGGAAGAAATAAAGAAAGAAATTAAAGACTTCCTAGAATTCAATGAAAATGAAAGCACAACATACCCAAACTTATGGCAGACAGTAAAAGCAGTTCTAAGAGGAAAGTTAATAGTACTAAGTGTCTTCAAGAAAAAACCTGAAACATCATAAAGAAGCAACTTAATAGCTCACCTGAAAGCTATAGGGGAAAAAAAAGAAGCAGACACACCCAAGAGGAATAGACAACTGGAAATATTCAAGCTCAGGGCTGAAATCAATAAATTAGAAACAAATAAAACAATTCAAAGGATCAATGAAACCAAGAGATGGTTCTTTGAGAATATCAACAAGACAGACAATCCCTTAGCCAAACTAACTAAAAGTCAAAGAGAAACTGTCCAAATCAGCAAAATAAGGAAAAAAAGGAGGACATAACAACAAACACTGAGGAACCCCCAACAATCGTTAGGTCTTACTGAAAAAGCTTATATGCCACAAAATATGAAAATCTAAATGAAATGGACAATTTTCTTGATAGATTCCATTTACCAAAATTAAATCGAGATAAGGTCAATAGATTGAATAGTCCTATATCTCCCAAGAAAATAGAAGCAGTCATCAAAAGTCTCCCTCCCAATGAAAACCCAGGGCCAGATGGTTTCAGTGTGAAATTGTACTAGACCTTCAGAGAAGAGCTAACTCCAATTCTTTTGAAACTATTCCACAAAATAAAAACAGAAGGAACATCACCAAACTCATTCTATGAAGAAACAGTCACCTTGATACCTAAACCACACAAAGACTCAACCATAAAAAAAGAAGAACTTCACACCTATCTCTCTAATGAACATTGATACAAAAATACTCGATTAAATACCTGCAAACTGAATCCAAGAACACATAAAAGATATCATCCACCATGAACAAGTAGGCTCATCCCAGGCAGGCAGGGGTTATTCAATATATGGAATTCCATCAATGTAATCCTCCATATATTAAAAAAAAAAACTGAAGGAGAAAAAACACATGATCATCTCCTTAGATGTTGAAAAAGCATTTGACAAAATCCAACACCCATTCATGTTTAAAGTCTTGGAGAGATCAGGGATACTAAGCACATGCTTAAGCTTAGTATAGAGAATATACAGCAAGCTTGTAGCCAACATCAAAATAAATGGAGAGAAATTCAAACCAATCCCACTGAATTCAGGGACAAGATAAGGCTGCCCACTCTGTCCATATCTCTTCAACATAATGCTTGAAGTCCTAGGTAGAGCAATAAGACAACTAAAGGTGATCAAGAGGATACAAATCAGAAAGAAAGAATTCAAAGTATTATTTTTGCAGATGATATGATAGTGTACATGAGTGACCCCAAAAACTCATCCAGAGAACTCCTTCAGCTGATAAACTCCTTTAGCAATGTGGCAGAATAAAATATTAACTCTAAAATATCAGAAGCCTTCCTGAATAACAAAGACAAAAGTGCCAGGGAAAAAAATGAGGGGCCCAACACCCTTCACAATAGCCACTAATAACATAAAGTACCTTGATGTCACTCAAACCAAAGAAGTGAAAGACCTGTTTGAAAAATATGTCAAATTTCTGAAGAAAGAAATTGAAGAAGATATCAGAAGATGGAAGACTTCCCATGCTTTTGGATCAGTAAGATTAAAATACCAAGAATGGCCATTCTGCCAAAAAACAATCTACAGATTCAATGCAATTCCCATCAAAATTTGAACACAATTCTTAACAAAGCTTAAAGAAATATTCTCAACTTCATATAGAAAAACAAAACACCCAGAATTACCAAAACTATTCTGTACAACAACCGATCCTCTGGAAGTATCTCCATCCCTGATCTCAATCTGTACTACAGAGCAATATTCAAACAAACAAACAAACAAGCAAAAAACTGCATTGTATTGGCATAGAAACAGAAATGTGTATCATTGGAACCAAAAAGAAGAGCCAGAAATAAACCCACATGCCTCTGAATACTTGATTTTTGACAAAGAAGCCAAAACCATTCAATGCAGAAAATACAGCATCTTCAACAAATGGTGTTGGTCCAACTGGATGTCTACATGCAGAAAAATGAAAATATATTCATATTTATCACCCTGCACAAAACTAAAGGCCAAGGGGATCAAAGACCTCAACATAAAACCAGACACTCTAAATCTGTTAGAAGAAAAACTGGGGAAGAGTGTAGCACTCATTTGCACAGGAAACAACTTCCTGAACAGAACGCAAACAGCACAGGCTCTAAGAGCAACAATAAAAAATGGGACCTTAAGAAACTGAAAAGCTTCCATAACGCAAAGAACAAAGTCGTTGAAACAAAATGGCAGCCTACAGACTGGTAAATGTTCCTCACCCACCCTATGTCTGACAGAAGGTTGATAACCAGCATATATAAAGAACTAAAGAAGTTAAAAAGCAACAAATCAAGTAATCCAATTAAAAAATGGGGTATAGAGTTAAGCAGAGTATTCTCTGCAGAGGAATATAGAATGACAAAGAAATGCTTAAAGAAATGCTCAATGTCCTTAGCCATCAGGGAGATACAAATCAAAATTACCATGAGATTTCACCTTCCACCCATCAGATGGTTAAGTTTAAAAACTCAAGTGACAACACCTGCTGGAAAGGATGTGGAGAAATGGAACATTCCTCCATTGCTGGTGGGAATGTAAACTTGTACAACCACTTGAAAAATCAATCTTCTGTTTTCTCAGATAATTAGGGATAGTGCTACCTCAAGATCCAGCTATACCACTCCTAGGCATATATCCAAAAAAGGCTCAAGTACACAATATGGATATTTGTTCAACCATGTTCGTAGTCAGATCCTGGTAACATCCCAGATGTCCCTCAACTGAAGATTGGATACATAAATTGTGGTACATTTACACAATGGAATACTACTTGGCAATTAAAAACTAAAATCTGTACACCTAAAGAAGCTAAGCATGAAGGAGGACCCTGAATAAGATGATCAATCCTCACTCAGAAAGGCAAACTGGACTGACACCACTAACATTGGAAGAAAGGGAAAACAGGTAACAGGACAACAGCCTACCATAGAGAGCCTCTGAAAGATTCTACCAAGCAGGGTATTAAAACAGATGCTAAGGCACATAATAAAACACTGGAGAGAGTGCAGGCAATCTTATGAAAGAGGTGGGAGATAGAAAGACCTGGAAGGGACAGGAGCTCCACAAAGAGAGCAACAGAACTAGAGCCATTTCTTATGCAAAAAAAAAAAAAAGCTCTTTTTAGTTGCTGATCCATCACCTGCCCATATAACCAGGATATTGAAAATGACATTAATTGAAGGATAAATAACACATAAAGCGAGGGATTTAAAAGTGCACTTTTAAAAAGTAACTGTAATATTACATTATTCAATTATGGGATGGTCTCTGAAGTAGAAGAGAGAAGATTTATTTTTTGCTTGAAAAAACAAAAAATATAGACACTTGGTATTTAATTAGTCTATAATAAATTTGGTTACAATAAAAACAACCCAAAGAGATCCAAGATGGCAGCACCAACCACACAGAGTATCTGAACAGCAGCTCCACAGAGAGAGCAGGTTGACCTGCATGCCTTAATGTGGACTCCAAAACCCTGACATCTGTGTCTCTGAGGTGGGAGGAGGTACATGAAGGTCTCTCTTCAGGGTACCAAGCTAATATCAGGAAAAATTTTGGGGCAGCCACCCTGCCCTACCTCAGCCTTAGGCCACCAGCCCAAGCCCACCTTCTGTGGATATTTTACTGGTACCAGATATTGGTGGTCAGACTTAGGTGCTCATTTTCACTGTCTATGGAGTGAATACCTTCCTGTACTGATGTTGAGTCTCAAAACTCAACACTGTCACTGTCCTGTGGACACCTTCCTTGTCCCAGAAGATAGTGACACACACTGTCACCATCCTATGGAAGAGACACCTTCTGGTATTGTTAGGATGGCATGGCTCAATTCTGCCTCCTCCCCGGCCACCTGCCTGATCCGGGTCAGAATCAGACAGCACAGCAGAGACAGACAGCACAGCAGAACTGAGCTAGACACAGAACCCAAGTCCCAATCTCCACCATGTCAAGAAAGCCAGTGGGGCACTGGAGAAGCTCTAGGCTCAGAGTTATATCTGCCTGTGCCCCAACTACCTGACATACCTAGGTCACTAACAGAGAGCCAGCAGAGACTGTGAATTCAGAAGAGAATAATTCAGACCCCAGAGACAGGTGGACCCACTCTGCAGTAGAGATTTCAGGAACAATAAGTAAATGCTACGGACAACCATATGACTAGAGGCATGCTTAAGAATACAGGCAACAAAACCCAGGACATCATTGCTTCAGCAGACTGTCCAAAAATCAATGGATATTGTCATGCAACTGAAACATGAGAAAATGATCTTAAATCTATAATTATGTAGTTATTCAAGGCACATAAAAAAGAAACTAACAACAAAAAAATAGAGGCCATCATGGACACACAGATATCTCCAATGAAAGAGGTAAAGGAAATGATGAAAGACATGAAAACAGAAATAGAATCAATAAAGAGAACACAAACAGAGAAATCCCTGGAGTTGGAGAACTTAGAGAAGAGATCAGGAACCACAAAGGTAAGCATCACCAACAGAATCCAATAGAGGGAGGAGAGAATCTCAGGTACTGATGATACAATTATATAAATTGATATACCTCTCGAGGAAAACATAAAACCTGAAAAGATCCTGATACAAAGCATCCAAGAAATCAAGGACATCATGAAAAGAAGAAAGCTAAAAATAATTGAAATAGACGAAAAAGAAGATTCCAGGCTCCAAGACCTAGAAAATATTTTCAAGAAAATAATAGAAAAAAAATTTTCCCAACTTAAAGAGATGCTCTTAAACATACAAGAGGCCTAGAGAATACCAACAAGAAAACAAACCCCTCCTTCCACATAATAACCAAAACACTAAACATTAAGAACAAAGGGAAAATATTAAAAGCAGAAAGGGAAAAAGTCCAAGTAACATATAAAGACAGACCTGTCAGAATCATGCCAGACTTCTTAACAGAGTATAGGAAAGACAGAAGGACAAGAATGAATATTATTCAGACACTAAGAAACCACAGATGCCAACCCAGATATTACTATACCCAGGAAACTTTCAATCAACATAGATGGAGAAAACAAAATATTCATGACATCACTAAATTTATAGAATATTTACACAGCAACCCATCCCTACAGATAATCCTAGAATGAAAATTCCAACCCAGGGAGATCAGCTACACCCAAGAAATCACAGGATAAAGATCACTTCACAACAACAACAACAACAAAACAAAAACAAGCACACAAACAGTATCTACACAGCAACCCAACCTTAAAAATAATCCTAGAAGGAAAACTCCAACCCAGCTAGATCAACTACACCCAAGAAAACAAAGGATAAAGATAAACAACATCCAAGAAAGAAAGATAGAAAGAAAGAAAGAAAGAAAGAAAGAAAGAAAGAAAGAAAGACAGAAAACAAGCACATAGACACAATCATTACCAACTCCACAGTAAAAGAAACTAGAAGTCATTGGTCACTATTGTCTAGCAACATCAATGGACTCAGCTCTCAAATAAAAACACACAAACTAGCAGAATGGTTGCTGAAACAGGAGTCAACATCTACTGCATTCAGGAAATAAACCTCTGCAACAAAGATAGACAGTACCTCAGAGTAAAGGGCTAGGAAAAGTTTTTTCAAGCAAAGGGACCCCAAAATCAAGCTGGAGTAGGCATCCTAATATAAAATAAAATAGACTTCCAACCAAAATTAATCAAAAGAGATGAGGTGGGACACTTCATTCTCATCAAAGGATAAATCCATCAGGATGTCTTCAAAGTCCTGAACACCTATGCATCAAAAACAAGAGCTTCTGAATTGTAAAAAAAAAATATTTAAAGCTTAAATCACCCATTGATCCCAACATCTTAATAATAGGAAACTTTAATACCCAACCCTCACCAAGGGACAAATTATTGAGACAAAATCTAAACAGAGAAATAATGACGCAGAGGTTCAAAATCAAATGGACCTAATAGATGTCTACAGGACTTTTCACCCAAACAAAAAACAATATAGCTTCTTCTCAGCAACTCACAGAACCTTCTCACAATTGACCATATAGCTGGGCACAAAGCAAACATCAACAGATACAAGAATATTGAAATAATACCTTGTATCATATCACATCACCATGGTCTAAAACTACCCATTTCTTCCATGGCTCATGGAAAAAAAATAAAGAAAAAAATTAAAGATTTCCTAGAAATCAATGAAAATGAAGACACAACTTACCCAAATTTATGGGACACAATGAAAACAGTGCTAAGAGGAAAAGTCATAGAACTAAGTACCTTCATAACGGAAGTGTAGACATCTGATAAAAGGCATACCTGAAAACACTAGAAAAAAAATAAAGCAGACATAATCAAGAGGAGTGGAAGTCTGGAAATAATCAAACTCAGAACTGAAATAAATAAATTAGAAACAAATTAAAAAATTCAAAGAATCTATGAAATCAAGAGATGGTTCTTTGAGAAAATCAACAAGACAGACAAACCTTTAGTCAACCTAACTAAATGACAGAGGGACAGTATCTAAATCAACAAAATCAGAAATGGAAAGGGGGACATAACAACAGACACTGAGGAAATCCAAAGAATCATTATGTCCTTCTTCAAAAGCCTATATACCACAAGATTTGAAATGTAAATGACATGGACAATTTTCTTGGTAGAACCCATTTAACAAACCTGAATCAAGTACAGGTAAATAAATTAAATATTCCAATATATCCTAAAGAAATAGAAGCTCCCATTCAAAAAAAGACCAGGGCCAGATAGTTTCAGCACAGAATTCTACCAGACCTTCAGATAAGAGCTGACTCCAATACTCTGCAAACTATTCCACAAAATAGAAACAGAAGGAATATTACCAAACTCATTCTTTGAAGCTACAGTCACCTTGATACCTAAACCACACAAAGACCCAATAAAGAAAGAGAAATTCAGATTAATCTCTCTTATAAACATTGATGCAAATGGATACAATAAAATTCTCACAAACTGAATCCAAGACCACATCAAAGACATCATCCATTACAACCAAGTAGGCTTCATCTTAGGCTTGTAGGGGTGGTTCAACATATACAGAAATCCATCATTGTAATCCACCATATGAAGAAACTGAAAGAATAAAACCCACATGATCATCTCCTTAGATGCAGAAAAAGCATTTGACAAAATCCAACACCCATTCTTGTTTATAGTTTTGGAGAGATCTGGGATACAAGGACACATATATAAACATAGTAAAGGCAATATATAGCAAGCCTATAGCCAACATCAAACCTAATGGAGAGACACTTAAATCAATGCCACTGAAAGCAGAGACAAGGCAAGGCTGACCACCCTCTTTATGTTTCTTCAACATATACCTGAAAGATGTTCCACCATTCCACAAGGACATTTTCTCAAGGATGTCATAGCAGTTTTATTTGTAATAATCCCTCAACCGAGGAATGGATGCAGAAATTGTGGTACATTTACACAATATAATACTACTAAGTTATTAAAAAAAGGAAATCATGAAATTATCAGGCAAATTGATAGAACTAGAAAAGATTATCCTGAGTGAGGTAACCCAGAAGCAGAAAGACACACATGATATATACTCACTTATAAATGGATATTAAACATATAATACCGGATAAACACACAAAAATCTATAGTCCTAAAAAAAAACTAACCAATAAGGAGGACCCTAGGGAAGATGCTTAATCCTCATTCAGAAAGGCAAACTGGATAAACATCAGATATAGAAGACAAGGAATAGGACAGGAACCTACCACAGAAGACCAATGGAAGATTCTACCCAGCAAGGTGTGGAAACAGATTCTGAGATTCATAGGTAAACTTTGGGCAGAGTACAGGAAATTTTATGGAAGAAAAGGGAGTCAGAAAGACCTGGGGGGAATGGGGACAGGAGCTCTACAAGGAGACAAACAAAGTCAAAAGAATCTGGGCTCAGGGTTACCTGCAGAGACTAATGGCTCAATCAAGGACCATGCATGGAGAGGACCTAGACCTTCTGCTCAGACGTTGCCCATA
Source organism: Pachyuromys duprasi (assembly GCA_028658305.1). NCBI lineage: Eukaryota > Metazoa > Chordata > Mammalia > Rodentia > Muridae > Pachyuromys > Pachyuromys duprasi. The sequence continues at coordinate 50,909,141 of CM053745.1, forward strand.
GGCAGCTCAGTCTCCACTGGGGTTCCATAGTAAGGGGGGCAGGGTTTGCCTGCTCTTTAATCACCTTCTCCTAATGAGGTAGCCTTACTAGGCCACAAAGAAAGAGGATCCAGACAGTCCTGATGTGACCTGATAGGCTAGGGGAAAGTAGTAAGGGAGGATCACTCTTTTTAGTGGGCTACGGGACAGACATAGGAGGAAAGAGTGTTGGAGGGTGGGACTGGGAGGAGATGAGGGATGGGTTTATAGCTGGGATAATAAATGAAATAATTGTAATAATAATAGTAATTTTTACTTTTAATTTTTATTAATTATAATATATTCACTTTGTATCTCCCTCCCTCCTCGCCTCCAAATCCAGCCTTCCCTCCTCCTTCCTCACCCATGTCCCTCCCCCAGTCAACTGATAGGTGAGGTCTTACTCTCCTTCCTTCTGACCTAGTCTATCAGGGCTTATCAGGAATGGCTGTGTTGCCATTCTCTGTGTCCTGGAAAGGATGCTCCCCTTCAGGGAGAGGTGAGCAAAGAGCAGGCCAATCAGTTCATGTCAGAGACAGTCCCTGTTTTCATTACTATGGAACCCACTTGGACACTCAACTGTCATGGGCAAGTGTTCTAGATTATCTCTATGAATTGTTCTTGGTTGGAGTATCAGTCTCAGTAAATACTCCCGTGCCCAGATATTTTGGTTTCATTGCTCTCCTTGTGGAGCTCCTGTCATCTCCAATTCTTACTATTTCCCACTTCTTTCATAAGATTCCCTGCACTTTGCCCAAAGTTCGGCTATACATCTCATTATCTGTTTTGATACCCTGCATGGCAGAGACATTCAGAGGCCCTCTGTGGTAAGCTCCTGTCCTGTTCCATGTTTTCTCCCTCTTCTGTTGTCCATCCTCTTTGCCTTTCTGAATGGGGATTAAATATCTTAACGAGAGACGTTCTTGATTAGCTTCCTTAGGTGTACAGATTTTAGTATGTTTATCCTATATTATATGTCTAATATCCACTTATGGGTGGGTATATACTCTGTGTGTCTTTCTGTTTCTGGGATACCTCACTCAGGATGATCTTTTCCAGTTCCCACCATTTACAAATTTCATGATTTCCTTTTTTTTTTTATTGCTAAGTAATAGTCCATTGTGTAGATGTACCACAATTTATGTATCCATTCTTCAGTTGAGGGGCATCTGGGTTGTTTCCAGCTTCTGGCTGTTACAAATAAAGCTGCAATAAACATGGTTGAGCAAATGTCCTTGTTGTATACTTGAGTTTCTTTTAGATATATGCCTAGCAGTCGTATAGCTGGATGTTGAGGAAGTGCTATTCCTAAATGTCTGAGAAAGCACCAGATTGATTTCCAAAGTAGTTGTAAAAGTTTATATTGCCACCAGCAGTGAAAGAGGGTTCCTCTTTCTCCACATTCTCTCCAGCATGTATTGTCACTTGATTTTTGATCTTAGCCATTTTGATGTGTGTAAAGTAAAATCTCACTACGGCAAAACAAAAAGAAGCCCAGCATACAAACACACTACCACATCCAACATCAAAATCAAAGGATCCAACAGCCACTGTTCTGTTTTCTAACACATAAATCTTAGTCCTTTCTAACCCTTGGCAGCTAGATAAAAGAGCATTTGTGGGGGTCCTTTCCTTCCACACATATATAAATACATATGGAAATTTTATATTTATATATATTAGATAGATAGATAGATATAGATATAATTTGGTTTTTATCCAGTAAGAACAGATGACAGATTAACAAATGGCAGTTAATGCCATTAGAACAAGAGTATATGTAAACCCTACTAGTAAACTATATATGTTTCAGCATTTCTCAGGAGTGAAAATATATTTCTCATTTAACAATATATACAATATATACTGAGTTTCTTTGGTAATAGAATCACAAAGAATCTAATACTTAATATCCCTATTTTCAGAATAGAAAAGCAGGGATAAGTAAGTCAGTGTGTATCTTAAGTTGACTATGTAAAGTAAAAGAAATTTTAAAAGAAGTAAACATTTCAAATTTCACCAATGGAAGAATCAGGAAGTCATGGGATGAATTGGAAGCATAGTGCATATTAAGAGGAAATGCTGAATTGAAAAGGGGTTGAAATAAGCATTATATATAGTAAGGATATGGGTCATAATGTAAAACAATATGTACAGCTTAGAAAGAGACAGTAGCTCCTTGCTACTGCCTTCTTCCACTCACAGACAGCTTTTTAACACAAGAGAAATGCAGGAGAAGTTTAAAAATCATTCTCTGGCAAGGACTCAGTAGCTTTAAATATTTTAGACTGGTCAAATTAGAAATTCCATTCTTGGTTCACAGCATAAGTGAAAAATATACAATCCTTCTCACTGAAAGGACTTAGACTAGTCTCTAATATTTCATAAACATAGTTAGTGAATATTCAAACATTGAAAATGTGACACTAAGGGTATGCATGACCCATATCAGACTTTTAAACTGTTAAGTATCCCAAAATTTAAAAAAAAAGAATAGACTGATATATTTCAGTAATGTTTAAAACTCAGAATATTGATAAATGTCCTAAGTGTTATACATACAATTAATAGCAGTTATTGGTAATAAATACCAAATACATTATTACATTATAACTAAAACACATCTGATATACCTTGAATTTCATTCACTGGTATAATTGTTTCATATCGCTCACTCATAGATTAAGGAGAGTACTACATTAGATGAAAATCCACTGCCAATTAATTATATTCTTTTATGGTGTCAGCATCAGTGCTCTGTGTCAGGTCACAGTGAAAATATGTAGAGAATATAGGGAATGTATGGAAAAATACATGGACAAAACTACGAACACTGGTGTGAAAAAAATACCTCTAGGCACGGAACATGTGACTTCTTCGAACGAGGTCATGGTCACAATTCTAGCTTCTGTGAGAAAAGTAGAGTCTATTTTCAGTCTTTGGCATCCCATGATCATGTGTGTGACAATGCGCACGTGAATCACAGTGATTTAATAAGATAGTGTTGGCATATGGCAAGAAACAGTCCTTGGCATGTTTAGCAGAACGATTTTAGTGATTTTTGAGTTATAAGTGAGCAAAAAAATACTTTTTAACTTTGTAAAACATTTGGATTTTCATAACTCTTTATATTCCAAAATAACAGCAGTTATAAACTTTATACTTGGCAACCTCACAGTCTTATTTCAAACCCAAGGAAGCTTATGTTGTGAATTCTATGGAAATATAATCATCTGTAGTCTATTTTCAACACAGGCAGAAGAAAAATTTAGTTTAAAGCCATATTTAACTAAATAATTAAAACCCTTGAAGATACTCTCATTTGTTTAGCAGCGTGGCTAAAATGGTAAATTAGCTAATGGTTTCTATATTAACATATTAATGTTTCCCTTTGCTAGCTTAATCCTATCTCTTCAGAAAATTTACAGGTGAATGACATTACTAATATTTTGTAATTTTAACATACTTCCTTCTTATAATCAGAAAATTATTCGTTCTATATTTCTCATGACTATGACATTACAAGATAGTACATGCTGTATTTAAAAAATGTTAACATGAAGATGACAGTAGAAATTCCTTCAGCTCACGCATACAAACACTCATGCTTACACACATAATTTCCTTCTTGATATATAGAATATAAAGTTCTAAAAGCATTTTCACTATTCATATTTTGGGCAAAGCTTTTGAGATCATATAAGTAACAGACTGTATAATACAAAATTCAGTCCAGGTTCTGTTGTGCCCTGCAGCATGTTTCTGCCACCATGATATCCTGTTCAAGCCCGTAGGACTAAAGGGACATGGAAACAATCCTGTGAAATCATTATCTCAAAAACATCTTTTTGTCCAAAAATTATTCTGCTCATGCATTGTGGTCTTAGAGAAACCAAGGTAGGTAGTACAATGCTCCATCACAGCCACAAAGACTGATGTTAACAGTAGCTTTCAGGATGAAATGCAATTTAAACATTTAACTCATGAAAACAGAAACTTGACATTTCTGTACTGGTTAATAACATATGGCTATTTATAATCTATTATCTCTCATTTATACAAAATAGGAAAAAAGTAAACCATTTTGAAATATAACAATTGCATGCTTAAAACTGGGATAGCATTTTAAAAACAATTAGATGAAAGATGGATGGTTTCTAAAAGAGTTTAGAGGACACTCTATTAACTGTAATGTAACTTACTATTATATTAATTTCTGTTTTTTATATGTTAACTGTCTTTGTGGTAGTTTCCATATATAACACATCTTTTGATTATTTTAAAGGTGAAACATATTAAATTCTATCAAGTGGTGTTTCCATACTCTTCAAATTACTATGTAATTTTGTCCTCTACTGGGATAAATTTAAATATAGTCCATGATTAAGTTTTTAGTAATAAATCACCTCAATCCTTGTACTACTCCGAGGGATTAGAAAATCCAATGCAGAGTACATCAAGATACCAATGGCGTTCTTAACAAAATGGACAACCACTGTTATAATCTCCAGAGAACCACAAAAGCCCTGTCTTTCCAAAACAGCATAGTGACAATGGGAGAGAGTGGTGAAAGCAAGAATTTCTGGATAGTCTGACTTTGAGGTGTACTGTCATTCTGCAGTAATCAAAAGCCATGGTTTTGGTCTGAAAATAGGAACACATCCACATAGACAAAGTACAGTACCTTTAAGTAGTCCCCATAAACCTATAATTACATTATTTTTCAACTAAAAGGATAAGAAGTTAATGGTGGATCATCAACTTTCCCAGTGCCCAAGAGGCTCAGATGTGCAAATAAAGAATCAATGAGAAGCTTGCACAGCATGGGGAAAATCTTTACTAAAAGACCAGAGCATCCAGCCAACCAACCAAATGATAAATGATGCTGAGAGGGTGATTTAAAGAATAGGCAGTGTTTTCAGAAAATCACTCAGGAAGTATTACAAACCTGGCAGTAAATAAATTCAATGATGTGCCTATATCTCACTGGTTACAAAATCATAGTTTGATATGAAATTATGTTACAAAAGATCTTGTAACAACTCAGCTTCCAGCTAATGAGCTGCTGTGAGACCTTTGGATTCTGAGGAATCCACCTTCCTGAACACATCCACTCATTCTGAGTCCTAGCCTTCCTGTTTCTGTCTTTTGGACACTATGAGTTGTGCCAGCATCCTCATCTTTGCCAATCCACCATAATGTCTATGCCTTATCTTAGGCCAGAAGCTGATGGAGCCTACAATCTCAGGTGTGATACTTCTGCATACAGGAACCCACATGAAGATTTCCTCCTTCTAGTTGTTGTTTCTAAGGAAGTTTATCATAGTGATAAAAATTACTAATCTACATCTCAAAAAATTCATAATATTATAAGGAGAGATGCCTTAGGACAGAGAAATGGCCAACATGATTTGTAGTTGATCCCCAAAGCATGCGAATATAGGAACATAAAAGAAAGATGAAGTTACATCAAACAAGAGGCGTATACATGAAACAGTTTTCCAAATGGATATGTAAGCTTCAATATGCAGTAATGTTTGCATAAAATATAAGAAAAGAGTATTTTATCTAAGGGGTTAATATTCAGCTATATGTGAGACTTAAAAAAAACCTGACAGCCAATAATGTCAACAATTGTCTTTTTAAAAAATGCTGATGAGAAAAAAATAACATTTATGAGAAGAAAAATGAGTGGACAACAAATAAATAAATAAATAACTCATCAACATCACTAATCATCAGGGAAATGGAATGAAAACCACACTGAAAATGGCATAATGCAGCAAGACCAAAGTAATAAGAATAGCTGTTACCAAAAAAAGAAAAATAGGAGAAAGCGTTCTGTCTAGGATGTGTCCTAGTCACTGCAGACTGTTGGAGTAACTTACGACCATTGTGGGAAACAGGATGGAGTGCTTCAAAAAGCTAAATCAAAGGCATCTTCCTGCCTTGAGAAGCCTGTCTTTATGCTAGGGAGATCGAATTCTTCCCTCTGTAAGTTTTTCCTCCTCTAATAGCCAAACTGATATCTATATTCAAGCATTTTCTTAATAGACTCCAATGTTGCTTCACAGAAATAAAAGATTAAAAATAAAAGTCCCAGATGACCTAGCAAATTCATTTCCAAAAAGAAGTTTTGATAATACTGTTTTGTTAGAATAGTCTTTCATACTCTTCCATGTTTAATGCTTTGGTATACGCTAATTATCTCCCAACCTGGCTGTTGATGAAAGAATAAAAATTACACACTAAAATTCATGATGGAACAATCTGAAGCTGATGAAGTTAATGCAAATGTCCAGTATGGGATGTTGCAGGGAGAGAGAGAGAACTGGTGTACTGAGAGAGTGTTTGTCCATCAAAGGCATGCTTGTTCACGCTGTTAAAAGGAACTACTTGTTGCTGTACTCAGCTGGCAAAATTCCCCAAACTTCAGACATTACATTTTCTTAGCGTCCCTTTGTTTGAATTACAAACGCCGTATTTTTAGCTGTTATGAATATTGGGTGGCATTATTCAGCTATATAAAAATACAGAGATGCTATCTCTATTTAAAATGTATGTTAAAAGTGCAAAAGTTATGTCAAATTCCACACGCAAAAGAACATGCAGTAAAATTGTAGGTATTGGCAAGGGGTCAATATTTCTTGTGTTGAATATATATTTGAGGTAGAAATTCATTTGTGTCCTCTAAGTGTTGGACTTTAAATTAGTTCATTTTTTCCTATGATATATTTCAAGATACAATGTAACAACACTTAATATTTTGAGAAGTGTTTTCATATGTTTTAGCATTTAAATACAATCTTTTGCTTTTCTAACAGAGCAAGTGCATTTTTATGCACCCTTAATTGAGCTCTAGAGTAAGTTGAATCAGGCTACAATTTAATTAGAAATCACATGGGCTTGTGCATTTCTTTACAAAAATATAATTTGGTTTCAGCATGAAGAAGAAAGCAACTTCTTATGTGTTTTCTACAAATATTTTTATTGAAAAAAATTTCTCACATTGTGTATGCTGATTATGGCCTCTTCTTCCTCTATTCCTTCCATTTCCTCCTCACCTCTTCTTCCATAAACAAACAAACAAACAAACCCTCCCTTTCTGTCTCGCACTAGGAGAAAATAATTAGCATGCTTCTAAAGGATAATAATAAAGTAAAATATAATAAGATAAAAATAAAAAAAAACTAACACATTGGATTTGGAAAAAACAAATTAAAAGAAGGAAAAGTGTCCAAGAGAAAGTACAAGATCCAGAAAGCATTTGCTGACACACACTCACAAATCCCATGAAAATACTAAATCAGACACCATAATATATATGTAGAGGACCTGGTTCATGCCCATGCAGGCCTTGTGTATGTTGCCTTAGTCTCGCTGAGTTCCTATGAGCTTTGCTCATGTTGGTTTAGAGATCATGATTTTCTTGTTTTCCTCCATCCCCTGTAGTTCTTACATTCTTTCTGCCTCCTCTTCTGCAGGGTTCCTTCAGCACTGAAGAGGGAATTTGATATAGTTTAGAGCTGAGTGCCTTAACATCTCTCATTTTCTGCATATCTGGCTGGGGATCTCTGTATTTGTTCCCATCTGCAGTAGGAAGAAACTTCTCTGACGATGGCTGAATAAGGCAATGATCTATTGCTATAGCAGAATATCATTAGGAATGATTTTATCGCTCCGTTTTTGTTTTATTTATTTTTTCCTTTTCTTCTTTGTTTTTATTTGGGTTGGTGCTGTTATTGTTGTTTTGCTTTTAGAGTAGCAGTATTTGGTTTTAGGTTAGGTCCCTTGACTATCTAGTCTCAGGTTCTTGATTACTCACTCAGTGTCAAGTATTAGTTCCATCTCTTAGAGTGTACCTTAAGTCAAGTTAGATATTTAGATATTAGCTAAATACTCCTAGAAGTTCTGCTACATACAAATATGTAAGTGTATTGATGTTAGAGTGAATATGAACTCTTGTGGTTTTAAGTTTTAAAAAATGCTTCTGGGTGGTTATACAGACAACAATGTTCAAAAAAATGATATCAATTAGGGATAGACATATATTCTTAAGAATTAAACCAAATTTAGTAATTTCGCTAAAATAAATTTTACATAGTTATGTCAACATTAAAAGCAAGGAAAAAGCTAAAAATTGAAAAGCTTATGTTAACCCAGACTACCTTACTTAAGTTTCAGATTGTGTGTGTCTTGTTTGAAATCTAAGACTCTGGGTTTCAAACAAGCTGTGAAATGATGACCAGATGATGCCGCAGACCATGTTTTGGAAATCATCAAGCTAAAAATGGCAGGAAGATCCCTTAGCTTGTGTGAAAATACAAAAAAAAAAAAAAGATAAACACACTTTTTTCAAAGATATTTTATTTTCATTTCAAACAATGTGAAACAACATAGTATATTCAGAGATTTTTTTTTATACCTTCGTATATCTAAAGGGAATTTTAATGAAACTTTTAGTTTGAAGGCCAATTCAATATTCTAATCTCATGTCTAATTCATGATCCGGAGCATTTTTTGTCCTACTATCTGGATTCCGGTTGGTCTTTATCTTTGTTCCCTCATTTTCTATTTATTTTTCTTCATTTGGTTTGGACAGGCATGCAAGTTAAGAAAAAGACAAGTATTTTCCTTGACTAGATTTTACCCTATTTTACCCTGTTGTATGATGGTAGGTGGTTAATGTTGTCCTTTTCACTGTAAGTTGGAAAACTTGCTATCTCCTCAAATGTGTGGAAAACCTACTTACTATCAACTCTATAGGGTATGAAAGCCTTTTAGGTTCTTCCATCCTCTCCAGGGACCATCTACAGGTCTTTGTTCATTCCCAAACAGTTAATCTTAATGATGGAGATACTGAAAACATATTTTAAATTTTGTTTCTTATACTTTAAATAACCTTCTTTTAACATAAAAACACACTTTAGCTCCAGTAATGAATTTTGTAGTCATAAAAGAAGGGAATGGATACATGAAAAAATGCATTTCCTAATCCCGCTATTACTAAAACACTGTGGTTCACTTTAATGAATCATACTTTAACATCCATGACAAATATAAGACACACCATTTACAGCAGATTTAGATGTACTATCAGAAGTTACAATATGTACTTATTAGTTATTAACTACAATAGAAAGAAAAATAAAAAGTAAAAAATAGAGCACAGCTCAAAATATTAATGCTAATATGTGATAATTCTTTAAAGAAATGCAACAAAAGCAACTTCTAGTAACTTTGCAAAATGGCAATTATCTTTTTTGTTATCACAAATTTATCTTCTTTAACAGAACTAAACAAAATTTTCTAATTAATAATAATCAAGAAAATTTATGACTTTGAGGATTTTCTATAGCAAGATGGTGATTCGGCCAGTCTCAACAATTCTTCTTACAAACAAATACAAACTCATGAAAAACTCAATTTGTCAAAAATTTAAAACTATCTTAATCCCCAAAGAATGCAATGCCAGGTGTGAAAATGCTGGTTGAAATATATGAAGCACCACTTTACTGGCAGTGTGTCATAGCACTACTAATAGAACTCTTAACTTTCAGGCTTGAACCAAAGTTAAATATATTTTCTTTTTACTTTTAATTAACTTATTAATTTTACATCCCGCTCATAGCACCCCTCCCTTGTCTCCTCCTGGTCTCACTCTCTCTCCTTTTTCACTGGTCTCACTCTCTCTCCTTTTTCACCCTATCCCAGTCCTTTAATCCTCAGAAAAAGAGAATCCTTTGCCCTTATCAACTGAACTCAAACTATGAGGTTTGTATCCTTTTCCTCTGTGGTCAAACAAGAATGCCTTTATTGGGGGAAAGGGGAGTGAATGAAAAGCAGGCAACAGAGTTCATGTCATGGGCAGTCCCTGGTCTCTTACTAGGTGACCTACATTGAGATTGATCTTCCTATGTGCTACATCTACGCAGGGGCCCTAGGTCCTCTCCATGCATAGTTGGTGCATCAGTTTCTGCAGCCCCCTGGGCCTAGATTTGTGTCTTCTGCTTTAAGGTGTTTGGCTTTATTTTTTCCTCCCAAAAGACTTCTGTCTTGTAGGTACAGGTAAGTTTAGCAGCCTAGAAAGATGTCAACATATAAACTTCTACTGGAAGAATTCATGAATCCTTTAACACAGTTCATCACAGAGTGAGTAGATGAATAAATCCAGCTCCCACTTCTAATCTTAGAATGAAAGATTTTGTCACTGTGTCTACTACTTCAGCTACCACAATCTTGTCCATTATAATCTCAGTATCAGGAACCCAGGTGATTGTGTCTAAAGTATACTTGCCATATGGAGAGAAAGAGAGACAGAGATGGGATGGTAGATATAAAATTTCTGCCTATACTAGCTCAGGTTTTTTTAAAAATAAATATTTGTTATTTACTACAATGTATACAATTTTGTATCCCTGCTGTGGCCCCCTCCCTCATCTCCTCCCAATCCGACACTCTCTCCTCTCTCTTCTCCCCCTATGCTCCTCCCCTAGTCCACTGACAGGGGAGGTCCTCCTCCCCTTCCCTTTGACCTAGCCTAGCAGGTCTGATCAGGACTGGCTGCATTGTCTTCCTCTGTGGCTTGGCAAGGCTGTATCCTCCAGCGACAGCTGATCAGAGAGGCTGCCACTGAGTTCATGCCAGAGAAAGTCCCTATTCCCCTTACTACGGACCCACTTGAAGACTGAGTCTATATGCTACATATGAGCTGGGGTTTTAGGTCTTCTCCATGCATGGTCCTTGGTTGATTCATCAGTCTCTGCAGGGACCCCAGGTCCCAGTTTTGTTTTGTTTTGTTTTGTTTGTTTGTTTTTTGGCTCTGCTTGTCTCCTTTTGGAGCTCCTGTCCCCTCCACATCTTTCTATCTCCCCCTTATTTCTTATGATTCCCTGTACTCTGCCCAAATTTTGGCTATGGCCTCTGCTCCCATACCTTGATCAGTAGGGTCTTTCAGAGGCCCTCTATGGTAGGCTCCTGTCCTGTTCCCTGTCTCCAAGATAGTAGCAACGAGTGATTGCTGTGTCTGAAGGGCAGAGGAAGTGAAACTCCAAAACTGGTGATTCGATGAGCAGCTGAAGCCAAAACACTGACTTTGATGCTTCCTTAGACAGAAGGGATAACCTGGGAGCTTGGGCAGATTGGATCTAGTCTCCTCCCCCCCACAAACATGGATGTCTCCTGGGTCTGAGAGTGGTGAACTATAAACCCCTTCCACTTTCGGCTATACCTTTGCTTGCTCTGAAGTAGCTATGGAGAGGAGTGCATAACACCGGGTATGGGGCCTCCTTGCTTTAAAGGACAAACAGGGGTCTCAAATATGAGACTAGCTCAGGATCTTAATAGAACAAGTACAAAGAAAGTAAATTGTTTTTCCAGTGAGTGAGAAAGAATTTGTTTTTCATATAGAGCTTATTTTTTTTAGTTAACTTTTAGTTCATTTTTAAATTTTTTATTTATTTATTACAATTTATTCACTTTGTATCCTGGCTGTAGCATCCTCTCTTGTCTCCTCCCAGTACCACACATCCTCTCTCTCCTCTTCCTATGCCCCTCCCCTAGTCCCCTGATAGGGGAAGACCTTCTGTCCTCCTATCTGACCCTAGCCTATCAGGTCTCCTCAAGACTGCCTGTATCATCTTCCCCTGTAGCCTGGCAAGGCTGCATCCCCCAGGGGGCGGTGATCAGTGAGCCTGCCACTGACTTCATGTCAGATACAACCCCTGGACCCCTTTCTAGAGAACCCCCTTGGAAACTAAGCAGCCAATAGGCTTCTTTTGAACAGGGGCAAGGCGTTTCTAGGTCCTCTCCATGCCCTTAGTTAAGAAGTATTAGTCTCTGCAGGCCCCTTTGGGCCCAGGTATTTTGGCTTTGTTGGTCTCCTCATGGAGGCCCTGTGCCCTCCAGGTGTTTCTACCTACCTCTCCTTCCATAAGGATTCTGGCACTCTGCCCAAAGTTTGGCTATGAGTCTCAGTATCTCCTTCTATACCCTGGTGGGTAGAGTCTTTCAGAACTCCTTTGTGGAAGGCTCTGTCCTGTTCCTTGTCTTCTTCTACTTCCGATATCCATCCTGTCTATCCTTTTTCTTTTTTTTTTTTCTATATAAGGTCAGTATAAAAAGAATAAGAACTATTCACTTTTAGTTCATTCACTGTCTTGAAACATGACAGCATGTTTCACCTTCATGACACTCTCAGATCAAGACTACTGACTTTTCATAAAAGAATGAGGCAACCTCAAGAGACTTATGAAGCTGAGAGAACAAGTAAGCCTAACAAGATTCAAGAGCCCTAGGGGAGCTACATGATATCTTCATTAGCCACTTTCTTTCTCTGAGAGTACATGAAATAAAAAAGCAGACAATTTTACAAGTCTCTGATGACACCGCTGCCAGAAATCCTCTACACAATGAATGATAGTTTGTAGTGGTAAAGGTCTGATTGGGTAGGCCAGATTCCTGTAAGTAACCCCAATAAACATATTGGTTCACACAAATGGAGTTGGACAGGGTGACATTTTTCTTGTCTGATAGTGCCACTACCATTTATGAGTGAAAAAATGGCTATTTATGTCTCCTAGGAAAATTCTTACAAAATAATATGCTTTTTAAAATTACTTCTCTTATGTAATGATTTTTCCCACTTTGAGCAACATCTTTCCAATCAGCTATTTTTTCAATCCTCTGGAAATTACATTTTATTCTATTTCTCTAAATTTAGCAATTTTAGATTACAAGTGTAATCATCTTCAATTGTACCCTTTTGGGAGAAATTAAGAAAGAAATTCTCCCACTTTTTATTTTTTATTTTATTTTATTTTTGAGACAGGGTTTCTCTGTGTAGCTCTGGCTTTTCTGAAACTCACTCTGTAGACCAGGTTAGCTTCAAACTCAGAGATCCACTTGCTTCTGCCTCCTGAGGGCTGGGATTGAAAGCATGCACTCATGAGAATGGCCAATCTATAACTGATTTAACTTAAGATCCATGCAGTGAGAGAAGCCCGTACCAAATACTCCTTGGTTGGTCAGGACCTGGAACCTGGATGGCACAGACACCCAGGTTAGAAGCAAACACAACAGAATAAAAAAGAAAAAGAAAGAAAAACCAAGTTAATGGAAGGATTTCTGATGGTATTCTGGTATACTCATAGATGTGTGACTAGAACAATTGTCATCAGCGGATCTTCATGGAGCAGCTGCTCCAAGCAGATGCAGAAATCCACAGCCAAACATTAAGCAGAGCTTCAGAAACCCAGCAGAAGAAGAAGAGGAAGAGTAGTAGGAGGCAGAGGCATGAAGACTATCAGGAGAAGGTTTAATCAACGAAACAGGGCTCACAGAGACAGAAGCAGCAATCATGAACCCTGCATGGGTCTGTGCTAGATCCTCAGAAAATATGGTGTTGTTGTTAGCTTGATGTTTTCGTGGGACTCCTAACAGAAGAAATGAGTATGTCTCTGACTGTTTTGCATGCTCCTGGGAAAATTTTCCTCCTACTGGGTTGCCTCATCCAGCTTTTAGTATGAGGGTTTAGTTGCATCTTCTTACACTGTGTTTGGTTGATATCAGCAGGCAACCTGCTCCTTTCTGAAGAGAAACAGAGGAGGAGAGAACCTGGAGGAGAGAGGAGGTGGGTGAGAAACAGAGTGGTGGTCCTCCCCTATCAGTGGACTTGAAAGGGGGCAGGGAGAAAATGAGGGAGGGATGGGGAGAGTGGGAGGGAACAAGGGAGGGGGCTAAGGGCTGGGATAGAAAGTATATAACCTGTGATTAATATAAAAATGAATAAATTACTTAAAAAATAATAAAAGACCCCTGTGCCCTGCTCAGTTTGGTCTTTGTGGAGCTCTTGTTCTCCCCAAGTCTCACCAACCTCCCCCAGATCTATCATTACTTCTCGCCCTCTGCCAAAGTCTTGATTGCGAGTTTTAATATCTGCTCTGATACATCCCTACATGATAGCTCGTTGTGGGACTGAAGACCCTAGTGAGGGAAACAGGGACTGTTTCAGTCATGATCTTGATGGCTGACTCTTTGACCCTTCCCCATACAAGCCTGGAGTGACAGACTGGCTAGATCCCAGGGGAGGACATTGCAGCCAGCCTTGAGCAGACAGGATGAGCTGGGGTTGGATGGAAGGGGAG
>CM053745.1:50923802-50947718 GCA_028658305.1 Pachyuromys duprasi
AAACAAACAAAAAAAAACAAGGATATCATGAAATTTGCAGATAAATAGTGAGAACTAGAAAGGATCATCCTGAGTGACCTATCCCAGAAGCAGAAAGACACACATGGTATGTACTCACTCATATAGACATATAATATAAGATAAACCTACTAAAATCTGTACACCTAAAGAAACTAATCAAAAGGGAGGACTCTTGCTAAAATGCTCAATCCCCAGCCAGAAAGGCAAAGCAGATGGACATCAGAAGAAGAAGTCAACAAGTTAGACGTTTGTCACAGAGGGCCTCTGAAAGTCTCTGCCCTGGAGAATATCAAAGCAGATGCTGAGACTTATGGCCAACTGTTGGACAGAGTGCATGGAATCTTATGAAAGATGTGGGAAATAGTAAGATAGGGAGAGGACAGGAGTTCCACAAGCAGAACAACAGAACCAAAAAATCTGAGCACAGTGGTCTTTCCTGAGACTGATACTCCAACCAAGTACCATGGAGAAAACCTAGAACCCCTGCATAGATGTAGCCCATGGTGGTTCAGTGTCCAAGTGGGTTCCATAGTAATGGGAAGAGGGACTGCCTCTGACATGAAATGATTATCCTGCTCTTTGATCACTGACCCCTGAGGGGGGAGCAGCCTTACCAGGCCACAGAGGAAGACATTGCATCCACTCCTGATGAGAGCTGATAGACTAGGATCAGAAGGAAGGAGAGGAAGACCTCCCCTATTAGTGGACTTGAGGAATGGCATGTGTGGAGAAGGGGGAAAGAATGTGGGATTGGTAGAGGAGGATGGAAGGGCTTATAGGGTTATATAAAGTTAATAATGTGTAATTAATAAAAAAAAGAAACGCAAAGAAAAAAAGAAATGTTGAAATGCTGACCATCAGCACAAGGCTCAGCACAGTATAGGTGCTCACTACTATTAATTTAAAATAAAAAGTATTGTTTTTACACATTAATTATTCAACATGGTAGTTATAATTTGGCCTGAAAATATATAAATCCACTCTCAGCATGAAAATACACTTTTAGAAACAACCATGATAGGGAATTTTACAAGTGGACACTTTTAATCTCAGATTTATAAAAACAGAGTTTCCGACCCCTTTCAATGGGCCTGTGAAAGCTGTTCCTGTTAGCTGGCAAATGTGAAGAGATCAACCTACCAACACCTTCAGAACTGATTAGGTTCAATGACAACACACCCTAATGCAGCATCACTTGAAAATGGAATCTGTGCATCTTTAGACTGTACCCATCAGTGTGTATTTCTGAACAACTCCAACGTCTCTTGGAAAATTACTATGTTCAAATAGATTTAGGAAATGAAAGTTTCAAATAGCCAAAACTTTTTTTTTCATCCTTTAACATTAGTTGACTTGAGTAAAAATAAAATGTATGGAGAGTTTGAATAACCAATTTAACATCATCATACCTAAGTGTTCTTCATGTAAAAATCACAAGTTTTGCCCTAGGTTTCTTGATAGTCACAAGAACTGTCAGACAGTAATCACCTCTGTCAAATATGCTGCTAATTGGTGGTCTATAGTTTTGTGTTGCATATACTTTTCTTACTAGAAAACAGAAGAATCATCTGGTAGGAATTGAACTTAAAAAAAAAAAAACATACTATTCAGAGGTAGTCCTTAAACCAGCAATGCCAGCATCAGTCAGAAATATTTGGAAAGTGAGTTATCTAGTATCTTAGTTTTTCCATCTTTTGAAATAGAATCTAATTATATTGCCAAGGCTGGCCTTGAACTCCTGAACTCTAGTGATTCTTCTACTTCAGGATCCCAAGTGATCTGGGACTACAGATGGCAACACTACACTCAGCTTTCACACATGCATTTCTTTAAAAAATTCAGTTTATAACACAGTATGTAAGCTCCATGAACAATATTTCATTAGTCGTATAATGCAAGAAGGAAATGATTATTTAACTAGATACGTATTTTTTGAAAAAGGTGCCTAGGTTTATTTAATTATCACCTACTGACAAATTCCTCTAAATTAAAAGAAAAAGAAGTACAAAACATACTCTTAAATGAATATCATAGAGCACTAAGGAAATTAGAAAGTTAAAATTAACAGAAATATCAATGAATTTTTGTTTTGTTTTTCAAGATAGGGTTGCTGTATAGTCGTAGCTGCCCTAGACTCCATTTGTAGACCAAGCTGGCCTCGAACTCACAGAGATCTGCCTGCCTCTGCCTTTCCAAGTGCTGGGATTAAAGGCATGTACTACCATGCCCAGTTTTGAAAGAACTTTTAACCCATATTAAAATCATGACCTGGTAACCACTTCTATTTTCTAATAAGAATATTATATGAAGAGAAATAACACTGCAGGCTTATTGTAGGAGGTTAAATTATTATAGGTGGTTAAATTAAAAACAAGGATATCATGAAATTTATTTGCAGGCAAATTTTTGGGAACTAGAAAAGTTCATCCTGAGTGAGGTATGTCAGAAGCAGAAAGACACACATGATATATACTCACTCTTAAGTGGATATTAGACATATAATATAGGATAAACCTCCTAAAATCTGTACACCTAAGGAAGCTAAGCAAGGATGCCCTAGATAAGATCAATTCTCACTCAGAAAGGCCAACTGGACTGACATTGGAAGAAGGAGAAAACAGGGAACAGGACAGGAGTTACCACAAAGGGCCCCTGAAAGGCTCTACCAAGCAGGGTATCAAAGCAGAAGCTGAGACTCATAGTTAAACTTTGAGCAGACTGCAGGGAATCTTATGAAAGAATGGGGAAATTGAAAGAACTGGAATAGACCGGAGTTCCACAAGAAGAACAACAGAACCAAAAAATCTGGACACAGGGGTCTTTCTGAGTCTGATAATTCAACAAAGGACAGTGCATAGAGATAACCTAAAACCCTGCACGGATGTAACCCATGGCAGCTCAGCCTCATGTGGGTTCTCTAGAAATGGGAACAGGGACTGTCTCTGAAATTACTCAGTATCTGGCTCTTTGATCATCTCCCCCTGAGGAAGGAGCAGCCTTACCAGGGCACAAAAGAAGACAATGCAGACAGTCCTGATGAGACCTGACAGGCTAGGGTCAAAGGGAAGGGGAGGAGGACCACTCCTTTCAGTGGACTTGGGGAGGGGCATGTGGAGATGAGGGAGGGGCAGTTAGATTGGGACTGGAGGAGAGAGAGGGCTAAAGTTGGGATACAAAGTGTGTAATTAATAAAAATAATAATTAATTAAAAAGAATGCAAATATAGCCTTTAACAATTTTAGCTTTAGTCAAAATTACTAATTGCTTAATGACTACTAAACATAAGTATATTATCAAACTTTCTCTTTAAAGATTAAAAAAGACTTAATACCAGAATCCTTTTCATATCCCCATCTGTATCTCAGCAAAGTTAAAGAAGTTGTCAATATCTCCAGATTCTGTCTCCTTCTTTTCTGATACAAACCTCTTTGTCCCACTGAATATCTCATTTACAATAAGGTGACATCTTTCTACAGTGCCATCTCCATTAAATTCCAAGGCAATCACAGGACATTTGTTCTGAAGAAGTACAAAGTCAGATACCTTTTCCCTGAAAACCCTTTGAGCATCTTCAGCTTTCATTGATACTACCTCTGTCTGCACTAGGAAAAAGCCTTTAGCAACCATCTCATCAATTAGTTTCCTTGCATTTTCAGTTGTACAATGATCAGAAAATAACACCACGAGACATGACTCATCACTGTTCTTTGGTCTCTGGCCCCAGGATATGAGAACAGTGCTTCTACTGGCTTCTATGGAGATTCATACAGATTTGAATTCTTCAGGCTGAGACAGGAACGTGTGTTAAACCACTGAGTTTTCTGGAAGAAAGGTCCAGTTGACCTCTCCTGACACAGGTGTAAAATCATAAACCTGACTCCACATGTTATTGAAGATACTAAGCCCTAAATCTTTGAACTGAGATGCTAATTCAGGGTAGTACCACTGAAAACAGCCAAATTTGATGTTTGTGGAAGATTCAATAATGGGTTGAGTGCGACAGCACAGAAAGACTTCCAACTTTCTAAAGTCCCTCTCACGAAATTGTTGGCAAGCCAACATGCACTTATAATCTCTACAATTTCTGAAAAACACGCTGCCTTTCACTGGTCCCCCCAAAATTATGCAATTAGTGCAGTCATCAATGGAAATGGTAGCTGAGTGATCAAAAATATCGACGTTACAGTTCTCACAGTCTTGAATGACAAATTGTTGTCCTGCCACTTTTCCAGGTAAGTGAGCAATTGTTTCATCCTTCAGTCCACTGAACATGTAAGCTCTCAGGTCAACCTTTGGGCTGTTCCTCTTCTTCCTCAGCCCATGTCTCCTCACTCTTCCTCCTCTTAGAGAAGCAGCAGCCCATGGCGCGGGCCTAAGTCTAATGGACCCCACTTGCTTGGTCCCCTCTTAGAGGGTGGCAAGAACCCAGGGAGACTTGGCCAGCAACTCCTTGGACACTGCCCAGCAGAGCAGCCCACCGGGAATCTGTGCTCATCCTGACACATTCCCACGCATCCTCACGCGTTCTGATCCATGCCCATGTGTCGCACGTATGTGCATTCTCATCAGGTCCGTCACCCGTTTTCTTATATTTTTATTTCATTTTCATTCATACGTGTGCTTTTGTTTCAAGTTGCACATGTATGTGTGCGTCATCTCCTACAAGGGTGCAAAGAAATCTTCGGATCCCTTGGAGCTGAAGTTACAGACAGTTGTGAACCTGCTGACATGGGTGCTGGAAACAAACTAGTCCTCTGAAAAAAGCAGCGGGTCATCTGAACTGCCGAGCCATCTCCCCAGATCCCAAACGGTTTTCTCTCATCAGTGGGATACAGTTTGTGCTTTAAGTGTAGGTTCTCTTAAAATTGTGTTCTCATCTTCTTATTATGAAGTATTGTCATCTCATTTTGCTGGAAAACAATGTCTCATTTTGGGCTCTGAAGTGTGTATTTTAAATTGTTCACAATAATGTTGTCTAGTTATATCTGTCTAGTTTATGCATATAATGGCAGTAGCTTTGGAAAATTCAGTGTGATTTTAAATTGTACTGTTTCTTGTTACAAACAAAGCAATGTATTACACAGTTTTAGAAAATCATTTAAATTAGTCCGAAGGTATTGCTTAATCTAAAGTTAATTCCCTGGCTTAGAAAACATCAAGAATATATACATATAATCATCTGTACTAACACTGAAGTAGTAATCTTACCAGCTACCTCAGACTTGAGATTCTTCTTATGTTATTTAAACCTTTTTTCTCGCTTTAAAAAGCAAAATGTGACTAATGTGTCTACCACTATGGAATATTTTTGATTCTATTTTGTCCTGTGCCCACATGACATTAAAAATGCCCCATCATATCTCTCATGTACCACATTCTACTCCTACATGATTAGTCTACTTGCCAGCTTAGTTTTATGTAACTGTGCTAAACTGGTAAAAGGAGGAACACATACATACATACATACATACAAACACATAGACTCACATAAAAAAAAACACATAGATGCACAAGCTTACACACACACACACAAATGCATGAACAGACACAAAAACATATATAATCACATAACTCATGCCAAAATGTTCAAACCTAAATTAGTAATAGCAGGTACATTACTCTATACTGCAAATTAAATGCATTTCAGAATTGCAAATGTGATCTATTTTTATATCTAGAGACTGATAAATAGGGCACAGATATTAAAGGAGAGCAGCAAATGAAGGGTGGATTTTAACAGGAAAGGAGGAAGGGACAGTAATACAGAATGAGAATGAAACATAAATAACACTAAGCAGGTTAAAAAGAAAACATTATCTTATAAGCTTACTTAAAACTATATTCATAGTACGTATTATGTATCATTTACATATATGCACATCACATATATGGAAATATACATAAGCACATATACTAGATACAGATAGATGGATGTTGAAACTATACCTCTCTGCTGATAATGCTAGATCACCCCATCGAGCCATTGAATTTCTAAAAATTCTCACTGTCAAGCAAGGTAAACCTACCTTCATATGTTGATTACAGAAATCAAAGGCTATCAAAATAACACAGGGTACTGACATCACTCTGGGTTGCCTCCCAGAATTTGAAGATATGTCTCTGTTACTGGAGATACAACTAACGATATTGGACTTAGTGTAATTGGACTGGAACTCACCTGGAAGCTTTCTTCTAAAGGACTGCCTCTCATCGTATCTAAAGGAGCTAAACAATTGGCAAGGGACAAGAAGAATCAGTAGGACTAATATCCAGCTGTGACGCCTATGAACCACAATGACCACCATCATGGCAACACATTTCTAAGAGTGAAATAGTTACACTTTTAACTGGGGCTAGCCAACAGCTATCTAACTGGACATAACCACACTCAACAACCGAATACTGATGTTAATATTAATGCCAATATTAATGTCAATGCCAGCTACTGAATAATACATGGTTGCCATTTTCCTAAACCGATATAATTTCAAATTGAATTGTAAATAACTACCATTAAGTATAGATTTCACCACTCATCAAAGAAGTTTCCTTTTGTAGTGTGGTGAATGTGTTAGTAAATAATTAAATAACAAAACTCTAACAGTTCTTTTTGTTTTAGTTTGAACGAGAGTGAACCAAAACATTCAAACTACATTTGTCATCCTGTATTTTGCCTCTGACTGTAGTCTGTGGTCACTGGTCTGCCTGTACTGCTTGCTATGTATTTTTAATCGTCTGTGGTAGTTGCGTGTGTCCTTTGTACCTTTGTCAATACCTTCTGTGTATTCCTTCTGAATAGAGCCTTTTTTTCTTTATTAACTCAACAGCATAGAAAATATCGTATTTAGAAAAATGAGGGATTCTTTACCGAAATCATTAACGTAGTTTTACAAAAGAAAAGTTACTTTACTCAATCAAGCTGATTGAGTAGCACTTAAGACTACAGAAAACTGTTATCATCCTATATGCACACATTACTACCAATATTTATGGTAGATATTTGTTTTATTTAATTTTGCTTCTAATATGTTGGCTGCTTTCAGCAAATAATCTCAACAACACATAATTTTCCACATACATTATTTTACATCAACACCATGATCAAATGCAAGAAGGGTAGAAAGGGTTTATTTGGCTTAGACTTCTACAACACAGTCCATCATAGAATAAAGTCAGGCCAGGAACTCAATCAGAAACTAGGAAGCAGGAGCTAATGAGGATGGCAGGAAGGAATTCTATTTCCTGGCCCTATTTTTATGGCTTGCTCAGCCTGATTTCTAATAGAACTTAGTGCCACAACCCAAGGATGGCTCCATCTATAATGGATCCTCCCACATCAATTACTAGCTAACAAAATGTATTACAGGAATGCCTTGAGCCTGATACTTTTAATCTTTAGGAGGATTATATCAATTGAGGATTCCTACACTTCAAAGACTGGTTTGTATCAAGTTGTCAAAACTAGCTACCACACTATGAATTTAGCTTAGGTTGTAAAGCTGATTACATGAAATAGCCAATATATAATATGGTCAGTGACATTGTTCTCTTACAGCAAGTTAAACAGTCTGTACACAGTAAGGTACCAGGATAAGTATAGTGTTGAATAATGTCAAAGAATGCTATTAATTTAGACTCCACATCTACTGAATTTTAGTATCTTTGAAAGCAAGAGATATTTTCAGAAACAAATATATAGCCCATACAGAAATATATAACTAGTCAAAATGAAGATAATAAGTGATCATGACATGCCCAGTAAGAACTGATATACATATATATATACAATCCCCACAGGGAAGGCTCAGGAAAAAAAATCACTTAAGAGGACTAACAAGATCATAAGAACCAGAGGACAATTGTGTTTTCTATTCATGACAATGTGTTACTAACCATATGACATCTCAATAACATGGTTGCTTAAGCAAGAAATATATAGCAACATAAAACAATAACAACAATAACAATTGGTATGCAAGTGTAGATGGGAAATTTCACAAGTCCCAGCTGTAGATGAAGAGCCACAGGCTACCAATCTCTAAAGAGAAGAAGAATCCGTTTTCTCCAGGTATTAAATCCCTGATTAGTTTTCAAACCCTAAGTGATTATCCTGAATCACATGTACATATGGTCAACAGTAAATAGGTAAAATACATGTATGTATGTGTTGTGTGTTGTGTGTGACTTTTTAATTGGTCCCCAGAGAACCAAAAGAGAAGTTGAAATTCGTTGAGCTGAAGATAGAGGTAATGGTGAGACACCAGAAATAAATAGGGTCTAGGAACCAAGCTCATGTCATGAAAGAACAGAGAGTATTTTTTTTTTTTTGAGAAAAGACTTTATTTCGGTTTACGAATTCAGAGTTTAGGTTTAAGTTCATGATGGGAGAGAAATTATGGCAGTAGGCATAGTTCATGGAGCAAGCTGACAGCTAGTCTCATCAAACCAAAGGATAAAACAGAGAGAACTGGAAATAGCATGCATCTTTAAACTCTCAAAATCCACCTCCAGTTACTTACTAAACATTACCAAACTAAGAACCAACTAAGAGCCAAGTTTTCAAACACTTCATACTTGAAGAACATCTATCATTCGATCCTTCACAGGCAAATCCCTTTCTCTAATAAAATACAAAGGCATAGTGTCTGTTTTCTTTGTTCTTCCTGCTTTCTAGTCTTCCTCAAGGGCACTCTTAAAAGCTTTGACTGTGTTTAGTAATGGTTGAACCATCTTTTCAGTCCTTGAAATCTGTTCTGTAAATGAATTAATTTTGGGATATGGTACACTTGTTTGTTTGATATATTAAATTATCAATCACCTTGATTTATGTGAGATTAATACAATACAATAAGTTATGAAATTAAGGCAAAATGTTGTATTTCCTCAGAGCACACATTTGATGAAGATAAAGATTACATCTAATCGTTAACATGAGAAATATGCTAGAACTATTATAGCAAGTCTTGTAATGAGCCAATTATTCCGATTGGAGAAACTGAATCTTAGTCTGTTAATTGCTTCCACTCTCCTTTGCTGTATACTTCACTAATGCCACTTAGTAAGCCACACAGAGCAGCCATTTACATATCCATACTATTTTCATACTTCCAAGCACTGAAGCAATTTTCCTTTGTCCCTGATAATGTCTCCTTGCTTTGTAGAATAACCAGGTTATTTTAGGCCTTGTAGTATCTGCAGATCTGAATGATCTCCCTTCCTATCCTTTTACTTTCTTCGTACCTATACTGTAAAATTTACACATTCTTACTTTAAGTGATATATATATATATATATATATATCTCCTAATCCTGACATTCCACTTCTTCCTTACAAGTTTGGAATCCTTCCTTCAATAATTGTATTGTCTATCTATAAATACTTTCAATTACTCTGCCTTTTAAACTAATGAAGTAAGTCTTTTGATATTATTAATTACACCTGGCCAAATATGCACTTGAAATTATATAGATCTTTGAACTGTGCTTTTCCTTTATACTATCAGGAATTATACTGAGGAACTAACTGAGTTAATTTCCCATAGTGGTAGGCTACTTTCAATCAGCAGTCCTAAAACGACTGCTACAGGGAAACAAAAAACCTTGGACATCATGAGTATTACAATCGTGTGCACATAAACACATACCATACTCATAATTTAAAATAATAAAATTAAGCCCTTTTAAATTCACACATTGGGTTAAAATTCTAATTAGGTTAAACAAGCAAATTTCCATGCTTTAAAGAACTTAATTACACTAAATTTTATGTGATGCATATATTTCTAAAATTAATAAACAACTCCATAAAGTAGTGAAAATCAGGTAAGCAAAAAAAAAGTTGCCAGTTCCTATCTTCTCACATTGGACAAACTCAAGATTCACTATTGATTTAATAACATATACTGTCATTAGTATTTATGGAACAGTGTATGTACATAATCAACTGCATTATTTACTTCCGTGTTACATGTCTTTCACGTCTAACCAAAACTTGATAAATTCTTTTACCAGCAAGATAAATACATAAATCCAGCAAATAAAAGGGCTTATACCAAAGCTTAATCTGAAGCATCATAATAAACTTTAATCTCTGAAGTCTAAAGACATTAATCAAGATGATTCACACAATAAGGATCAGGAAGCTAGTATTGAAACTTATAACTTCAAAGAAGCTTTCAAGGAGCTGAGCTTAAACCCAGTTTTCACTGGTGTTCAGTTTTAATGTTCAGATATGTCTAAATTTATATACACTTCACACCACAAATATCAGCTCACAGTCCAGGAACATGTTGGACACTTGCCTCCAGAGTCTTAGATGCAGAATGAGCAAAGGTACAACAACGGAGCTGAAGTTCGAGCTGCTTCGCACAGTAAAGCACAGCAATTCTTAGTGGAGGCATAGTTAGTAAAAGTAAATAGGCAGAAAGGAATTCCCATCAGTCAAATTACTAATGAGAATTACAAAGCATTTTGGTTTTGGGATATCTTTTATCAATGGTGAAATGAAAACAAGACCGTTATTTTTGGTGAGTTATTTTATTTTTCTTTAACTTATTTGTATGATTCATGTATGTTATTTTTATTTATAATTTATTCAATACTTAGAAATAAAATTTTATGACACAACTATTTTTAGTATTATTTTATTTTTTAATAAATTATTCATTTTGTATTCCAGTTATATTCCCTCCCTCATCTCATCCATGTCCCACCCCTCTCTCTTTCTCCCCTATCCCTCTTTCCTTGTCCACTGTTAGGAGAAAGCCTTCTCCACTACTGTCTGATCCTAGCCTATCAGGTTCCAGAGGGCTAATATCCAGAATATATGAAGAACTCAAGAAATTAAACACCAATTAATCCAAATAAAGCTGGGATACAGAGCTATACAGAGAAGTCTCAACAGAGAAATATTGAGTGGCCAAAAAACACTTACAGAAATGCTCACTGCCCTTAGTCATCAGGGAAATGCAAAACAAAATGACACTGAGGTTCTACCTTACACACATTAGAATGGCTAAGATCACAACTCAAATGACAACACATGCTGGAGAAGATGTGGAGAATGGGGAACACTCCTCCATTGCTGGTGGGAATGTAAACTTGTACAATCACTTTGGAAAATAATTCTGGCCCTTTCTCAGAAAACTTCCTTAAGATCCAGCTATACTACTCCTGGACATGTGCCCAAATGATGATCTACCATACAACAAGGACATGTGCTCAACTATGTTCATAGCAGCTTTATTCATAATAGCCAGAATCTGAAATTAAACTTGATGTCCCTCAACCAAAGAATTGATATAGAAATTGTTGTACATTTAAATAATGGCCTACTACTCAGCTAGTAAAGACCCAACTAATTAGTTAGTATAAATTAACTTCTGGGCTTATAGATGGGATACACACCTACATGCATTCTACTTTAGTTGTCTTTTAAATCTGGACTATATAAAATTTGTCATTGTTACTTGAAAAACTCTTGATATGGCATTTATTTGCTCAGTGATGAGAAGAGATAGATGTAAATGAAGTTTTGCAACTTTCACGTTACTTTACCTGCCACTGAAACTAAAACTTGAAATAAACTTTGCAATACTAGTGAGAAATTGCGCCTTTTCAAATTTTAATTAGCAGGACTCAGTATAAGAAAAAAGGCCCATTCACCATAGTGGTTGATCTCAAACTAATTTTAAAGTTCTATTTGATATTTTTGAATAATTCATGTAAACCCTTGTGAGTTTTTCCTCTCGTCTTTAACTTTGACATATTATTACATTGTATTTTGATCCTATTCTCCCCTGCCCTCAGTCCTCCCAGATGTAGCCCCATTTCACTACCTACTTAAGTATGTCTTAATCTTAAATCCTGTCAAGAGCAGTTTGTGCTACACATATATAGCTTCGGATATGTCCTGTTGGCTGGAAGACATTGAACCTACTAGGGGCTACACTCTTAAAAAGGCTAACTATCCTCTTGCACGATCTGTTAGCTGTTACTCAGCCATGGGTGAGATTTTCTGTCTCCCTCCCCATTCTGTGTTGGAGCTTTCTCTTCCTTGAATTGGTGAAGGTCTTATGCTTCCTATCTTGACTGCTCTGAGTTCATAGCTAGAAATTCATAAAGGAGATTAATGAAATGGGTAGGGTTAAATTGGGAGGGGAATAGAAAAACAGATAGAGAATGAATAGACTGATGATAATTAACAAAAAAACCATTCAAATATTATATGGAAAATTATTGTGGAAATTTATGAAAATACATACAAACAAGTATCTAAAGAGTCTGTGAGCAGAGATCTGACACAGAAGTATACAACACCTGCTGCTTTTACAAAGAACCTCAGCTCAATTTTCAGTAACCGTATCACAAAGCTCACTACTGGCTGTAACACCACATCCAGTGGATCTGACATGCTTTACCTCTTCATACACCTGTACTCATGTGCACAAGGACACAGGCAGAGAGGTATCCATATAAAGAATCACAATAACAAAACTATGCTGGGTAGTTTTATGTCAACATGACACAAGCCAAAGACATCTGAAGAGGGTAACCTAAGAAAACATTACCATAAGATTGGGAAATAGACAAACCTCTAAGGTATTTTCTTAGGGATTGATAGGGAAGTCCCAGCCCACTGTGCACCCATGGGCAGATGGCCCTGGATTCTAAAAGAAAGCAATGTGAGTAAGCTATGAGAAACAAACCAGTAAGAAGCACCCCTCCATGACCTCTACATCAGCTTCTGCCTCCAAGTACCCGCCTTGTTTGAGTTTCTGTCCTGACTTCCTTTGATGATGAGCTGTGATGGAGAAGCATAAGCCTAATAAACGCTTTCCTCCCCAAATGACTTTGATTATGGTGTTTCATCCAAGCAATAAAAACCCTAACTAAAATAAGAAATAAATCTTTTTTGAAAAAAAAAAGTAAATATAGTTACCTTATCTCAGTTCACAAATGCTTTTACTAGATATCATAAGAATTAGAAAACACCACGTAAAGCCTGGTACAGTTGCAAATGCCTTTAATGACAGCACTCAGGAGACCGATCTCTGAATTCATAGCCAGCTTGGGCTGCACAGAGAAATCCTGTTTAGTAGGAAAACAAACAAACAAACAAACAAAAAACACAAGACACAAATGAACAAAGAACTGTTGGCTTAGATTTTTCACCAAACCTATTTTATTTAGGGTTCTTAAACACATTTACCTCCTTTCCAATCTCCTGATCTTAGGTAGAAGATTAGTAAGGAAAAGAGCTATAGACCTTCTTTAAATCTACTTCCAGCTGATTAGGGTCAATGAGTCTTTAAGGGGTTACCAAACACAATAATTAGGAAACGAGCAGCGTATTCCAAAGACCAGCACCAAGCAGGAACACAAAGTCTGCAAAAGCTTCAAGTTGGATTGCCCTGTGAAGTTCTCTAGAATGTTTTTATCTGCAAAGTCAAGAGGTGAAGCATGAAGATCAGCGCAGCGATGTCAATACAAAAAGTATTGACATCTCTAACTGATGTAGGCATCCATATATTTCCTCTCTTCAGAGTCTACCCATGAATGTTCTCAGTTGGTCAAAGTCATGCCCCACACATGTAAGAGCTCACAGCAAAACATCATGTGCCTTTTCACCAGCCAACATACAACAAAAGATCATGTGCCCAGCCTGCAACAAAATGTCACATGAGAAATCTGAGTCTTCAAGGAAACCATAAATTTCCACTTCAAACAATGACAGCAACAAAATCACAGTTACAGGAATGGGTTATCATTTTTAGAGCTGTTGGAAAGTGATGTAATATGGATCTCCACACATTACAGATTGTTTTTGCCAATGGTTTTGATTACTCTCTGGAACTTGATGGTAAGATCCGATTATTGAAGAAACCACATACTTAAATAATAGAAGATAGAGAAATAAGGTTAGTAGTCATCTGGAAACTTAATTCTATTTGCCTAGCCTTTATAGTCCTGAAGGCATCATTTACAGGATATAGGGAGAACTAATTTCCAATCTTAACCAGCTGATAATCTTGCAAGCTACAATGATTGGCTACCACACTACAGGAATATCTTGTTGGACCAATCTTGGTTGTGGATCACAGGTTTTAAAACTGGGTAAGAGTATTGATTCTTTTTTTGTTTTGTTCCCCTTTAATTTTATTTTATTTCTTTTATTAATTACACTATAGTCACTTTGTATCCCCCCATAAACCCTTCCCTCCCCCTTCTCCACACATGCCCCTCTCCAAGTCCACTGATAGGGGAGGTCTTCCTTTCCTCCCTTCTGATCCTAGTCTATCAGCTCTCATCAGGACTGGCTGCATTGTCTTTCTCTGTGGCCTGGTAAGGCTGCTTTGCCATCAGGGTGAGATAATCAAAGAACATGCCAATCATTTCATGTCAGAGGCAGTCCCTGTTACCATTATTATGGAACCTACTTGGATACTTAACTGCCATGGGCTACATCTGTGCAGGGGTTCTAGGGGTTCATGCATGGTACTTGGTTGGAGTATCCATCTCAGGAAAGACCCCTGTGCTCAGATTTTTGGTTCTGTTGCTCTCCCTGAGCTCCTGTCCTCTCCCTATCTTACTATTTCCCACATCTTTCATAGGATTAGAGTATTGATTCTTTATTCTCTTAAAAACTTGTATAGAACCTTCTAATACAAGAAAACTATTCAGGAATCCTGACATACAACTAGCCAAGATACAAAAGCTAAGTGAACTTTCCACTCATGGACCAAATTAATACATATATAGTACAATCCAAACATCTCAAACTCAGGAGCATCATGGAAAAGGGTGTAAAAGGACTGTAAGAACCAGAGGACTAAGGACATTGAGTGTCTCTTTAAGTGTTTTTCTACAGTCCTCTACAAACAATTCTGTTTAGCACCATACCCAAATTTTTAATTGGATTGCTTGATTTGTTCCTTTTTAACTTCTTTAGTTCTTTATATATTCTGGATATAAGCCCTCTGTTAGATACAGGGTTGGTGAAGATCTTTTCCCAGTCTGCAGTGTGTCATTTTTGTTCTGATGATGGTGTCCTTTGCTTTACAGAAGCTTTTATGTTTCATGAGGTCCCATTTGTTGATTGTTGCTTATAGAGCCTGTGCTGTTGGCATTCTGTTCAGGAAGTTGTCTCCTATGCCAATGAGTTCTAGACTCTTCCCTACCTTTTCTTCTAACTGATTTAGTGTGTCTGGTTTTATCTCCTTAACTGTCATGAAGATGCAAATTAAAATGACCCTGAGATTTCCCCTTACACGCATCAGAATGACTACGCTCAAAAATTCAAGTGTCAACACATACTGGAAAGGTTTTGGAGAAAGGGGAACCCTCCTCCATTGATTGTGGGAATATAAACTTGTACAACCATTTTGGAAATCAATCTGGTGCTTTCTCAGACAATTAGGAATAGTGTTTCCTCAAGATCCAGCTATACTACTCCTAGGCTTATATCCAAGTACACAACAAAGTCATTTGTTCAACCATGTTTGAAGCAGCTTCATTCCTAATATCCAGAATCTGGAAACAACCCAGATGTCCCTCAACAGAGGAAAGGATACAGAATTTGTGGTACGTTTACA
This sequence comes from Pachyuromys duprasi, assembly GCA_028658305.1. Classification (NCBI taxonomy): domain Eukaryota; kingdom Metazoa; phylum Chordata; class Mammalia; order Rodentia; family Muridae; genus Pachyuromys; species Pachyuromys duprasi. Next base: position 50,939,417 of record CM053745.1, read on the forward strand.
CAATGGAATATTACTCAGCAATAGAAAACAAGGCAATAATGAAATTTGCAGGCAAATTGTGGGATCTAGAAAAGATCATCCTGAGTGAGCTATCCCAGAAGCAGAAAGACACATGGTATATGCTCACTTATAAGTGGATACTAGACCTATAAGATAGAATAAACATACTAAAATCTGCACACATAAAGAAGCTAAAGAAGAAGGAGTACCCGGGTTAATGTGATCAATCCTCACTTAAAAAGACAAATGGATGGACATTAGAAGTGGAAGAAAAAAAGAAACAGGACAGGAGCCTACCATAGAGGACCTGTGAAAGACTCTACCTAGCAGTGTATCAAAGCAGATGCTGAGACTCATAACCAAACCTTTGGTAGAGTGCAGGGAATCATATGAAAGAAGGGAGAGTTAATAAGACCTGGGAGGGCAGGAGCTCCACATCGACCAAATATATCTGGGCACAGGAGTCCTCTATGAGACATTTCTCCAACCAAGGACCATGTATGGATATAACCTAGAACCATTGCTCAGATATAGCCCATGGCAGCTCAGTATCCAAGTGGGTACCCTAGTAAGGGGAACAGGGTCTGTCTCTGACATGAACTCAGTAGCTGGCTCTATGACCACCCTGAGGGTGGAGCAGCCTTGCCAGGCCACAGAGGAGGACATTACAGTCAGTCCTGATGAGACCTGATCAACTATGGTAAGATCAAAGGGGAGGAGGGCTTCCTCTATTAGTGGACTTAGAGAAGGGCAGGGAGGGGATGAGGGATGGAAGGTGTGATTGGGATGAAATGAGTGAGGGGGTACAAATGGCATTCAAAGTAAATAAACTATATTTAACATAAAAAATAATAAGTAAACTTCTTAAATGTGGATTTCCCTAATAAATGTGTTTAGAAAAAAAAAACAAAAACAAAAAAGGAACCAGAGGACTACATAGCAAATCCTATATATCAAGGAAGGCTCTAACCATGAAATATTAACAATATGATAGCCAGAATAAGTTCTGCATAATGGCAACAGCAGTTTACCTTCCAACATAAATTGAATATTTCAAAGTGTTCAACCTCTAGATGAGAAGCCACAGGCGATTGGTGGCTGCTGAAAGACGGACAGTTTTCTGCAAAGATGTCCTCCTTAATGTGTTGTTCAGGTCCAGATTATTAGCCATAGACACATGTGTAGGTGGACTAAACTTGGTTGAGTCAGTGGGTTGTATGGATGGGTAGATAGATAGATAGATAGATAGATAGATAGATAGATAGATAGATAGATAGACAGACAGACACATATACATATATGTGGGTGTGTATATAGGTAGGCATATACATAAAACAATGATGGTTAAAAAGAGGAAGGAAACTGAAAGAATGTGAGGGTGATATGAATATAGGAGATTAGAACTACATAAATAACGTAAATGTACTTATATAAAATTTCTCAAGAGAGAAGGGGATAACATTTAATTTAAAGCAAATAATTAACTAAAATTAAAAGTGAAGAATCATGAGAGTATGAGAGATACTGCAATTAATAAAATGAAAATGAGAATTGCGGTTGTTTATTTATTTTGAATAGCAATGACTATCATTTCCTTCTAGACATAATGGTAATATGTCTTTAAAATATTTTTATTAATAAAGAACATAGATTAAAAAATAAGATAAATGAACTTAGTTTGATGAAACATGCCTTTAATCCCTGAAATAGGGAGACTAAAACGTGTATATCTTTTTAAAGTTGAGGCCAGAGTAATCTAAAGATTTCTAGGTTAAATTAAATCAAGTAAGTAAGCAAATAAGTAAGTAAAGTGAGTGCATAGATTATTTATTTTTAACATTTAAATTTTTAGGGGTAGTATAATGTTACCATCATTTTTTTTTATTTTATAATTACATGTGTGATGTAGATCCATGAGGGTGTATGTACAAATCGGTACAGTTGTCAGGAGAGGTTCTGTGAAGACCTGATTTCCCACAGCTGAAGTTCTAGTTCATAACCTTCTAGCATTGCTCTGGAAACCGAATTCAAACCCACAATAGGAGTGCTGTCTTAACACCAGAATCATCTCTCCAGCACCTTTTCACCTTAAGAGTTATTTCTAAAATCTTAAAGAGGAAAACACAGTCTTTAGTAGAATTTTAATTATGTTTCCTACATATCAGAGATAAAAAGAACTGGCCTTAAGAATCTAATACTTAATTTTTGTTGAAGAAATAAAATCTTCTCAGAATATTATAATGACTCCGCCTTTATACGAGTTACATTTTTGAGGTTTCCATATTATCTGTTCAAAAATCTGACTTCACTTTTCACCAAGTAGCTGAGTTGAATCTCAGCATCTTTTTTTTTTCTCCTAGGTAACACGCACAGTAACTTTATATTAAAGCCCCCTTTAAAAGAAAAGAGACAAAAAAATTGTGATGGAAATAAGAACAAAACAATTCTGCAGTTAACTAAGATGCTGAGTAAAAGAGGAACTATTTAGGTAGTTGATTTTATTTTTTTAAAGCTTTATTGAGGCCTGGGGATATAGATCAGTTATAGAAAATTTATAGCAGGTGTGGGGCCTGTGGTATGATTCCCTGACAACATCAAAATAAATTAAAAGAAAAAGAAAGGAAAGGGAAAAATGTATTGAGAGAGGACAGGAGAGTCATATGGAATTAAATTTTTATTTAATTCTAATCAAATTCAAAATTTATAAAAGTAGTAGTACATTAACTAAAAATTTTAAGTACATATATACTTATAGCTCTTCATTTCTTTTCTATAATCTTTTATATATTACATCATCCCTCTTTCCTCATTTCTTAATTTACTCACTGATAAAAATTTAAAACCATTAATGCCGAATTCTACTTTGACTAAAAATCAAAATCAAAGTTTGAAGCTTTGCCTCTCATTTCAAGAGGAGAGAGTTCATTAGGTAACTCACTGGGAAAAAAAAAAGCTGTTGAAATATGCATCTGACTTCTGTCATCCATGTTCAACACAGTAATATAAACAAGGAAGAGAAAAACAAAAATCTGACAGCCTTTTAGGAACCTGGGAGCTGGAAAGTGACATATGCATGTCATAATAATGTTTCACAGTTTACAAAATAACAGTTTATGATGTAGTTCTTTAGTTATTTCCTGTCCCCTGAACCACAATTTCGAAGTATTAATTTTCTGCTTATATTATTTCTAAATGAAGATAATGAACAGTATAATTCCCCCCAAATTGTAATCCAAGTACCTTTGTTAATATCCACATATAATTGTTTCCCTAAGCCTTCAGCATAAAGCTTCCTTTTACAGTAGACACAGACCATCACACACAAACACACACACAGACAATATGAGAGAACAACCAATATGTCGGTGACCAGCTCCAATTGCAACATCTGCAATAGAGTTCCTGGCTCTAAGGCATAGAGAGCATCATGGAAGATGGAGAAAGTCTGTGAGAGCCATTGGATCAGCATGTCTGCTTTGAGATCCTGTTTTCTATGATAGACAGCATCACTGTACCCAGGAAATCTCACCATTATCCACTGCCCAAATAAGGACTGAACAGTGAGTCTCAGCATCTTTTTTTTAATTTATTTATTGTTATATCAATCACAGGTTAGGTACTTTGCATCCCAGGTGCACTACTAGGTAGAGTCTTTCAGAGGCCCTCTGTGGTAGGCTCCTGTCCTGTTTCTTGGGGCAGAGTGCAGGGAAGCATTTGAACGGAGGGGGAGTTATTAAGATATGGAGAGCATAGGAGCTCCACAAAGACCAAATATATCTGGGCACAGGGGTCTTTTCTGAGACTGATTCTCCAACCAAGGACCATGCATGGATATAACCTAGAACCCCTGCTCAGACACAGCCCATGGCAGCTCAGTATCCAAGTGGGCAGCCTAGTAAGGGGAACAGGGACTGTCTCTGACAAGAAGTCAGTGGCTGGCTCTTTGACCTTCCCCTCCAACCAAGGGAGGAGCAGCTTTGCTATACCACAGAGGAGGACATTGCATCCACTCGTGATGAGACCTGATAAACTAGGATCAGATGGAAGGGGAGGAGGACCTCCCCTATCAGTGGACTTAGAGAGGGACAGGGAGGAGATAAGCGTGGGTGCGTGAGATTGGGAGGAATGATAGAAGGGGATACAAATTGAATAAATGTAATTAATATAAAAAATAAAATTGTAATTAATAACAACAACAACAAGAGATTTGACCAATGCTAGTAGCACTACTAGTTGAAAATCCAAAGTGCACCAAGTAACTCTTATAAAACACCACTTGCACCTGAAGAGATATAGTAATTAGTGGTAACTCATGGCTACTAGGAAAGGAAAAATTAGCCTTCTCCAGGTGTGATTCCCTTGATCTGGACCTATTCTAATTGATTAAAGCCAAAGAAGTATACATGTAAACAGCACTAACAGAACCCAGCATATTGCATGTGTGTTGTGTGTTTTTGGGTGTATGATAATAATAAATAAAAAGAGGCCATGAATATGAGTGTGAGTTGAGAAAAGACAGGAGACGTTGGAAGGAGGCAAAGGGGTGAAATTATGTAAATGCAGTCTTCAGGTATGAAATTCTCAAAAAATAAAAAAAAAACATATTTTTAGAGAAAAGTGAATTTCCCCTGTATAATAAATGAAATTTTAATTTTATATGTTTATTATCAATATGATAAAGAATTCTCACACACATTAACTTGTGTGAGTTAAGCATATCAGTACATATTTTGGCATAAGATTATGTATACAAATCATTGAGAAGAACACATGTAATTTGTAAATTCAAAAGTTGATAGGCTACTATTGTCAGAGAAAATCATTCCAAAAACTCTTCTGTTTAAGACTTTATAATTTCTGTATTACCTTAGGGCAGTCAGATATTTCTACCTATGCTATCTCAATAACCTCACCATCCATCTCCCAGCCTCCATCCAATGTCATCTACCTTTATCTGGGCTACCTTTTATCCATAATTTTATGAATACTTGCTTTTATTCTTCATCTGAGTCTTTTCTTTTAATTCTTTATTAATTACACTTTATTCACTTTGTATCTCTCCTGTAGTTCCCTTCCTCCTCCCCTCCCAATCCTTCTCTTCCTCCATCCTTCTGCAGGCATGCCTTTCCCCAAGTCCACTGATAGGGGATGTTTTCTTTTCCTTCCTTCTGATCCTAGTCTATCAGGTCTCATCAGGAGTGGCAGCATTGTCTTCCTCTGTGCCCTGGTCAGGCTGTTACCCCTTCAGCGGGAGGTGATTAAAGAGCAGGACAATCAGTTCACATACGAGACAGACCCTGTTTCTATTACTATGGAACCCACTTGGATACTGAACTGCCATGGGCTACATCTGTGCAGGGGTCCTAGGTTATCTTCATGAATGGTCCCTGGTTGGAGTATCAGTCTCAGGAAAGACCCCTGTGTTCGTATTTTTTTGGTTCTGTTGCTCTCCTTGTGGAGCTTCTGTCCTCTCCAGAGCTCACTATTTCCCACTTCTTTCATAAGATTCCCTGCACTCTGTCCAAAGGTTGGCCTTAAGTCTCAGCATCTGCTTTGGTAGTCTGCAGGGCAGAGCCTTTCAAAGGCCCTCTGTGGCAGGCTCCTGACGCGCTCCCTGTTTTCTCCTTCTTCTACATCTGGGCCTTTTCAAGTCATTATTGGAGTTCCTCCTCCTGCTGACATAGTTTCTTCTTCATGCTAATCCATCACAGCATCCTCCTTTTTCTTTAATTCGTGTGATTATCTTGAACCCAAAGCCCAGGGATCTTAACCACTCCTACCATTTTTTTGCACTGCCCAGGTATAGGTTGTTCAATCAATCAATCAAGTATAATGTCTTAGGCAGGTTTACACAACAAGGATAGGTGTATCCAGGGAGCAAGCAAATATTGAGTTCCAGCAACCAGCATCAATATGTAAGCATCAGACCAACCTCTAACAATTCCCCTTTTCTGTAAAAATAAAATGGTCATTTTCTTACACAGTAAGAATAATTATGAAACAATTATAAAAACAATAGATAGACAGATAGACAGACAGACAGATAGATAGATAGATAGATAGATGTGATTATTAGTATTTGTGGAATTAGTATTTGCATACATACTTGTAGAAGAATTTTGTGTTGCTTTGAAAAATAACTGGGGATGTGTGAATGGAGGATGGAAAGAGTGAAGGGAGGGGAAACTGGTCTGAATATATTATATGGGGAAACAAATATTTTCAATTAAATAAATAAATAAATAAATAAATCATACTGCTCCTAAAAAATTAACACAGCCAATAATCAAAAATAGGATTTCTCTTTGACCTCCCTACCCCCGAAGGGAGGAGCAGCCCTGCTAAGCCACAGAGGAGAACTCTGCAGACAGTCCTGAAGATACATGATAAAACAGAGTCAGATGAAAGAGGAGGAGGTCCTCCCCTATCAGTGGACTTGGAAAGGGGGAGGGAGGAGAAGAGGGAGGGAGGGTGGGATTAGGAGGGAATGAAGGAGAGGGATACAGCTGGGATACAGAGTTAATATAATGTAACTACTAATAAATATTTAGAAAAGGAAAAAAAGCTTTTGTGTAGTAATGAAAATAATATGTATGCTTCAATTATTATTTATATATTCAAATTATATTTAAATAACATGTAAAAATAAAATAAAATAAAAATAGCTTAACCGTGTTTATAAAATATGTGTTTCACACCAAATAGAGAAAAAGCAGGAGCCATTACAGAGACAAGAATTGGATTAATCAGAGAATCCCAGTGTGTTTGCGTCTTCCAATCAAATTTCCTATCTCTTCAAGTACATCATGTCCTTGAACATTTGATTTTATTAGTGGAGCCAACGACAATCATTTGGAATTCTTCCTGAGCATCCTAGAAAAGACTAGAAATGTCATAGCACTTGTTTCTGAAGAGCAGCTCTGATGAATTGAGAGTGACTTGCCTGAAACTTCAGTTAAATTTTTTGTGCAGCTATAGATGTACAGTTAACAATTAAGCAATATTTCTATCACTTACTTGCTCATGCTTCATTCTATATTATTTAGAAACTTTATATCCTCAAAGATCCCAATGCTTTCATGCAAGACCATAAGAGTATAGCCCTGTATAAGACAAGGAAATCAACATTTCACTTCTTATTGATTCTTAACCAAGCAAAAGCCTTATTTTTTAATTAAATTTAATAAAGAAGACACAATTCTGTAATTTCAATTGTTATCAAAACCAGACAACATATGAGGACATTTAAGTTATGCTTCTCCTCAAACTTTTTGTGATAAGATTTAGATATCCTCTGATTGGGTAGCAATTGAACCACAAACTGCTTTTCTATGTATGCTGTTCTGTAGGCAGCCAAGACAGGTTTGAGATGATCAGCACAAAGCATTCCATAATTATAAGAGAAGAAGAAAATAAAACAGAAGCATGTAACTGTAATCTGTTAAAAGCTTATAAACCATATTAGTTCCAAAAGTATCTTGGCACCCTCCACTGTCTCTTTTCTGTAGTATTAGTGGACTGGAAGTGACAATTGCTGTTAGTAACATGGATTGCACCAATTAATTTGGTGGCTTCTTTCATCTAAGTTACATTTCACTTGAGCTCTTACATTCCAATTCATAGGGGCTGGAGAGATGGCTCAGAGGTTAAGAGCACTGTCTGCTTGCTCTAACAGAGGTCCTGAGTTCAATTCCCAGCAACCACATATAACCATCTAGAATGGGATCTGGTGCCCTCTTCTGGCCTGCAGGTGAACATGCAGGAAGAACATCGTTTACATAATAAAGTCAATAAATATTTAAACAAACAAACAACCAAAAAAAAAAAAAAAACCAAACATTCCAATTCATGGCTTAAGTTGGTCAGAATTGTAAATGCAAGGGCAATCCTAGTAGCTCCAAGGAACGTCCTATATTTGACTGTACAGTGCCTTTGATCTGCTGTTCCCACTACAACATCATTCTTACAACAAACAGACCCTATTTCTAACTCCTGGTTCAAGAGTTCTAAACTTACCACTTTCACAAGTTTTCGTCCTCTTGTGTTTTGTTTTTGTTTACTACTTTATTATTCACATTTAAACAAGATACTGTGCTGTATCTTCAAGTATTTCCTTTTTAACCATGTACTTCTGTGGTTTCTCTCAGCTACACTTCTCTTTTTAATGAAATTTTTATTTTTTTATAATAATTACAGCTTATCCCCTTTGTATCCCAACTGTAGCCGCTCCCCCCCCCCCACTCCCAATCCCATCTTTTCTCCCTCATCTCCTCCCATGCCCCTCTCCAAGCGCATGGTTAGG
>CM053745.1:50948218-50964048 GCA_028658305.1 Pachyuromys duprasi
GGCCACATACACACATGGTCCTTGATTGTAGAAACCGTCTCATACAAGACCCCTGTGCCCTGCTCAGTTTGGTCTTTGTGGAGCTCTTGTTCTCCCCAAGTCTCAACAACCTCCCCCAGATCTATCGTTACTTCTCGCCCTCTGTCAGAGGCTTGATCTCGAGTCTTAATATCTGCTCTGATACATCGCTACATTGACCACCCCCCCCCCCCAGAGGTCCTCTTTGGCATGCTCCTGTCCTGTTGCTTGTTTTCTCCTCCACTCAATGTCCATCCCATTTGCTCATTCAAACAAGCATTGATCATACCAATCTAGGTCCTCCTTGTATATCCTCTCTAGGTGTGTAGGGGACGAATATTTTATTGTTGATTTTTCACAATGGAGAGGAATTACAAACTCTCCTTCTAATGATTCCCTCCTGCTTTGAGTCGCTGCACTAGGTGAGAACAATAAAGGGGGCATTCACAGGAAAGCATGGATGCTAAAGTAGTCCAGATGCGGACAGCACATTTCTAATAAATATAGAGAAAGTGCGAGTCATCTTCTTCAGTTGTACCCTTTGATTACTCTAACATTCTCCATCAGATTGTCTTAATAAAATGACACTGCAAGTAGCCATAGTTAAAAAAAAATCACAAAAACAAATAGGAATCATGGATCTGAGAAAGAACAGATATGGAAGACTGTAATTGATTTTGCGGTAAAGTGTAAAAGTGGTGGGTGGAATGTAGGACACACAAGTATAAAATAATTAATTTGTCAGTACTGAGATACGGTCACATATTTTCATTGGTAAGGTTTTAGAGACTAAAAGGAACTTTATATACAAGCAAAACAAAAGACCCACAGAGAGCAGTCAGTGATCCCAGGAAAATGGGAAGTAAGATGAAAAAAAACAAAACAAAACACTATGAAGTAATATTTTAAATGCCTCAGTAATCTACCCCTGGCATCTACCCTTACATAATATTCATTTCAGAAGATAAGTCCATAATATTTATGAGGCTCTCCAGCCTGAAATTTCTTGAAAACAGAAAGAAAGTTGAAAATTGGCAAAATTTTATCCTGAAACCTCATTCTTCTGAGAGCTACCTCAATTACTCACCTTATGTTCTTCCAAATGACTCAAACAAAATCAGATATATTACAGACAAAGTAATCTTCAATAATCCAAATTAACTTTATTTCATAGACACGAACAGATCGTTGTAATTTAGTGGTATAAAAGAAATAATTAAGGGAAGACCATGCAGCCAGTCCTGATGAGGCCTGATAGGCTAGAGTCAGATGGAAGGTGGGGGAGGACCTCCCCTATCAGTGGACTGGGGAGAGGCATAGAGGAAGAAGAGGGAGGGAGAGTAGGACTGACAAGAGATGAGGGAGGTAATTACAGCTGGGATACAAAGTGACTAAATTGTAATAAATAATAACTAAATAAACAATATTTGTATGTGTGCCTCATCAGAGCAAATACTCTTTCAATAGATATTTTGTTACTTTGTATTCCTGCCTCTGACTTTTAGTAGAAAGTATGTTTTAATCTTTTCAAAAATTTTTGTTGGTATCCCTGATATTCAAGCAGAACTTTAAAAAATGTGATTTTAATGTTAAATAAATATTTAACTTTAGTAAAATTACTAGGGAATATGAACTTAATTATAGTTTTTCTCAGTGGAATTTTCTTTTACTATCTACTCTGTGCAGACTAATGACCTTGGTAAATACATATTACATGATTACTAATGTTTAAGTGACTTATTTTTACTAATAGATCCATTGCTCTTTCATTTCCCTCATTACATACTACTTTAATAGATTTTTAAATGCTAGAGAATCAGAAGCTTACTATCTTTAGATGGCACTATGTTAATTTACAAACATCGATAATGCGTAATATAATTGAATCACAGCAGACTGATAATCTGTGTTCTCTGGTTCTTATCGTTAAATTTTGCTAACATATGACTTATCTTCTGCATAGAGAAAATATCCAAAGACTGTGTTTTACTACTGTTTTAAAGTTGTAACTGATGTTCTGTCCATTATAAAAATATTTTTATTGTGATCAATGGTTTTATCATTTTAGATTATGAATTCAATAACCTAGAAATTGCTCCTGGAGCTAAATATTATTTTAGATGATTAAGTATTTATTTTATGTAGAATGCTTTAGCCATGGTGTATGAAAGAAACAGTAGAGAAATATAATTTGAATCATTTAGAGAAAGTGGCATTTTCTAAGTTAGACCTTTCATTTTCATTATTTTAGTTAGTAAGAACTAGTTTTTATTTTAGATATTTCCAAAGACAACCTTGATCTTCCAATGTTTTCTTTTTCACAAAATTTGTGTCCTTATCTTCCATTGCTTTTAGATCAAGGTACATTCATATTTCAAAATGCTAGTTAAAAACATTATGTAAACTATTTTGTTGACAATATCATAGAAATAACTTAGGATTTTCTATGTATTCTTTTTTCTAGTTAGCTTTTCATCAGTGCCTATGGAGAAAACCAAGAGATAACCTTGGGATCTAGTCAGCTCATGCAGAAACATGAAAAGAAAATCAGTTTGAATTGCAAAGACAAGGTTGTGTGCTCCTAGGAATATTCTGAAATACAAAAATGAAAAAAGAATTGTCTAATAAATGAAGCAGGTACAGACAGGCTTTGGCTTTTACACATCCAGCATTTGTACCCCACATGGATTCCAAATTGAGAATTAAAAACCGTACAACTGTCGGGAGAGTGCTGTCTGAGTCTAGCCATCACAGGAATAAATTTAAAGAGACAGTGGTTTGAGTCCAGCCATCACAGGGACAACTTTTCCATCTTTCTGACAGAGTTAAATTGGTTTATCTTCCCAGGCCCAGGAACCAACCCCTATCCTGGTTTGTGGAAGATGTGTATGACAAGCTTCCATATTCCATGCCATTCTGGCTCATTGCATTTCAGCTCAGTAGTCTATTCTGCAGCCCTAATCAATCAATAGTGGCTTTATTACAATAAATTTTTGTCATATACGTTGATCTGGTATTTGAGTTATGTAAGATTAAGTGGATCCCATAACAAAATATCCTTTAACATATTATTTCACTTACTTCTAGAATTGTTGCTACGATTATGTTATTTTAATACATGATTTTAAATAAAGTTAAATATGTTATGTAAAATATTTGTTCCTTTTAACTTCTCTTACACATAGATGACAGAGACCAAATAGGCATTTGTAATATTTTAATCACTCTAGTAATAATTTAAAGTTTTGATTTTATATTGATGATTTTAATTACAGTATTATTCTTATCAATAATTGAAAATTATAACATTAATACTAAATTTAAGCTTGATTATGGAAAGTAACATGTAGCTATGGCAATAGCTTGTGATATTTGGGAGATGTATGGTACCCTCTTGGCCAACAACTCAATAATATTTAACCCATTCCTTGAACTGGGAATCTTATGCTATTAGATAGCATAAGATGTCTAATTGGTACATTATTTCCCACCACTATATGGTGACTCCATTTAAATTTTAGAAAGCTCCAGCATTTGTATATTTTAATGTGGATTTTTAGAAGTCCTTTAATGTTGGTTGTCATTCCCCATATTTCCTATTTTATCCTGCCTTCCCATCAAATTCCCTATTTAATTCTCCTATGCCTGTTTCCCCTTTGTCTCTATTACATTGCATTCTGTTTTACTTTTCTTGGACAAGCCCTTCTTCCCATTCCCCATTATTAGTTACCAAACCTCTCTCATTATTTGGTTCGAAACACACATATATAAAGCTTCAAGGCTACCATCCACATACGAGATAAAACATGTAGTATTTGTCTTTTTGAGTATAGGTTGTCTCATTCAGGATGATTGCTTCTACATCCATTCATTTATCTACAAATTCATAATTACATTTTCCTAAACATCTGAATAATATTCCACTGTGTAAATGTCCCACAGAGCTTCACAGTTGAATAATGTCCAGAGTGAGAGATTTAGTTTTATAATAAATTTATTATCCCTATAAGGGATAACTTCATTAACCATTCCCTTCAAGGCTCAGGAATATACATAGAAGAAAGGGTAGAGAGACTGTAAAGTCTGAGCTGTTGGATGGCTCCAGGAAAATAATATTTTGCAATCAAAACAGGAGTGGTCCACAAATGAACTCACAGAGACTTGTGACATGGAGTACACCCATAAAACCAAGGCAGCCAAGGTCCCACAACATACAGGAAGTAAACATGGGGTTCCACCTTTAACCAAGAAGCTACTTGAAATTGATACTTCCTGGTAAAGGGAAAATAGGTTTCCTCTAATAGAGTGACACTGTGTATATCAACCATAATACTAGGCCCCACAGCTAGGAGTAGTTGCGAAATACAAAATGGGTTCTATTTTTCCTGTTTTGCTTTGATATTTTGTCTTGCTATTTTTAATTTTTGTTTGTGTTGTTATTTTCAGAGAGAGAATGTAAGTAAATCTGGAAGGAGTGAGTTGGGGAGCATCTGTGAGGATTCAGGAAGAAAGCATATATATATATTTCTTTATTTCATTATATATATTATGAAATATGATATAATATATCTTATAATGAAATAAAGAAATGCTAGATACCAAAATGTAGATCCATGATCTAATGAGATGGCATACTAATAGAAAATCAAAGCAACAAGCAAACAAACACAGATGAATTGAGCAGTTTTATCAAAAAGAGCAAATATCCTGAAGTGTAGGTGTAACTTTGTCCAGGAACGAAGCTTGTGAAAAAAGTCAGGGTATTTCTGAGATTCTTTTATTTTTAATTTTATTATAAGTTACATTTTATTAACTCTGTATCCCAGGAGAATCTGCTCCCTCATTTTCTCCCAATCCCAATTCCAAGTCCCTTGTCTACTCCCCGCCCCATTCCAAGTCCACTGATAGGGGAGGACCTCCTCCGCTTTCATCTGACCCTGGTTATCAGGTATCTTCAGGACTGACTGCAAAGTCCTCCTCTGTGGCCTAGGAGGGCTGCTCCTCCCTTGCAGGGTGGGGAGGTTGTGGCAGCTTTTTTGTAATAACCAGAACCTGGAAACAACCCAGATGTCCCTCACCTGAGGAATGGATACAGAAATTGTGGTATTTTTACACAATGGAATACTACCCCAATATGAAAAACGAGGAAATCATGAAGTTTGCAGGCAAATGGTGAGATCTAGAAAATATCATTCTGAGTGAGGTATCCCAGAAGGAGAAAGACACATATAATATATACTCACTTATTTAGACCTATAAGATATGATAAACATACTGAAATCTATACACCCAAAGAAGATAAACAGAAAAGAGGACCCGGGGTAAGATGATCAAGACTTACTTAGATAGACAAATGGGATGGACATTGGATGTAGTAGAAAACAAGTAACAGGACAGAGTCCTACCACAGAGGGCCCCTGAAAGACTCTACCTAGCAGTGCATCAAAGCAGAAACTGAGACTCATGACCAAACCTTCGGCAGATGGCAGGGAATCATATGAAAGAAGAGGGAGTTAATAGGATCTGGAGAGGATAGGAGCTCCACAAGGACCGAATAGATCAGGGCACAGGGGTCTTATATGAGGCTGTTTTTCCAACCAAGGACCATGTGTGGATATTACCTAGAACCCCTGCTCAACTGTAGCTCATGGTAGCTTTGTATCCAAGTGGGTACTCTAGTAAGGGAAATATGGACTATTTTTGACATATTTCTGAGATTCTTATTCCAGAAAGTAAATGGACTAACTACCTTAGCCCAAGCAGCTGTGTTTGTCTTTTTTCATTTCACATCTCTGATAATACTGATTATATGGATATTGAATAATTCTTTTATTACCATGTTTGTAAATATGTTACAGTTAGCATTAGTTCTTACATAGATATCACAATATGCTTATGTGTATTCAAAACTTGTAACTAACTTTTGTCCTTTAAGTGAAACCATTTCTTTTTAAAAATTTATAGACTGCCTTGTTCCAATTTTTATTGTTGTAAGAAATTACAACATTTTTTGGCCTCAAATATTATTTGCTGAGTAACTAGCTTCTGCAGGTCAGAAGGAAGGTTAAACTTTTGGTTTGACTGTAGGGTCAGAAAAAGTCAGTATCAGTGTCAATGAGGATGCCTCACATCCCACCAGCTCCAGTAAAGGAGTCGAGTCACATTCAAACTCACTCTGTTTGGGGTGAAATCTGTGCCTGTGACTGAGGTTCTAGATTTCCCGTGAGCTATGGGCTGCAAGGGCCATCTTTTCTCCTTACACTTATCATCATTTAAGTGCTTTTCAGGTACATGCAACAGTCTTTCCATGGCTTCCACTCTAATCCTAGTCCTCAGAAACAGCAAGCCACCTCCACACACAATTTCAATCTGTTCAGTTTTCTCACTGTTATACCTCACTCTTCCCTTTCTGTCATCATGTTGTAGACATTTGTCTGTGTTCAGTAATGAATTTAATTAACCCACTATAAGTATGTTAATTATCTTGGGATAATTTAAGATACAATCCCTATCTAAGTCATGACTTCAATTACAGCAGCATTTATTATTATTTTTTTAAATTTTTTTGTTTTGAGAAAGGGTTTCTCTCTGTAGTCTTGGTCATCCTGGAACTCACTCAGCAGACCAGGCTGGGCCTCAGACTTGTAGGTTTGCCTGTCTCTGTGGTTCCAGCGTGGTGGATCAAAGTCATGCACCAGCGCTGCCTCTCTTCAACCAATTTCTCTGTTGTGTCAGATGACATTAACAGGTGTGGAGCTCAGGATACTATACTTTCTGTGGAGTCACTTCTCTGTCTCCCACTGTTGCGAAAACCACATCCATTGATGTACTTTCTCCTTCGCTCTGGTAACTTTTCTGTTTCTCAACTTTTCTGAAGCAGATATGCGTTCTTAGTATTATATAATGCCATCATCTTCAAGTGAAGAAAAATAAGACTTTTCTTATCTTAATAAGCCATGAAGCATAATCAAAAGTATAATCACAAATACCGTAAGGATTTTTAAAAAGTACCTAATATTTGTGCAAACTATGGATGTGATCTGTGCAAATTATTATTCATGTATTTGGGCAAACATGTGTTTGTTGGTGCATAGATGTACACATGCATGTTTATAGAGGTCAAAAGTGACATTCCTTTGTCACTTTATTATTTAGGTAGGGTCTCCCACTAAACCTAGAGTTCATGTTGAAATGACTTACAGAGATCTGATCCTCAGTCATATGCTTGAATGGCAACTGCTTTATGCACTGAGTGGGGGGCACTTTATACCCAAAGTCTGGAGTTATTATCCAAATATTAGCATTTTAGATGAAAGATCAAAAAATACATACATTCATATTCAAGTACAACATATTTATTTCTGGCACTTTCCCATGTGAAACCATATAAGATTTGAAATTCCGAGGAATATTATTCTTACGTCCTCAACGATAAGATTGAATGAATGTTGGCTGAAATCAATAAGTGTTTGACAGAATACTCTATACATAGTTAATGAATAGTCTGAATGGGCATTGCATTTAAATGGTTGTTTCCTTTTTCTCGTTTAGTCCCTTCGAGAGCTTAACATTCTTTCCCAGAAAAAAGACATTGTAATTTGTACCTTTCAACATGTTCCTTCTCCTCTGTGACTTGAACATTACCCGGAATCCTATGTTACACTGTGCAACTACTGCACTGAAAATGTCTTGATTGTTCAGTGCTCAAAAAGGTCTTTTAAGACTTTTGTTCTGCCTATGGCTGCCCAAGAAATCTCATCAAGTTTGCTATTTTCTAAAATGTTTAAGGCAAATATGAAAAAAATATTCTTGTTCATGTTTCAGGGTCTTTTCTATCAGTATTATAATTAACCTATCTCTTTGGCTCATTTTACTCTAGACTTACTTATAAAATCTTTCATAAATTCATTAGGTATCTGTATTTATTCATTAGGCTGTTTGCTGTTTGCTGTTTGCTTAGAGACAGAGTCTCTATGTAGTCCAAGGTGGCTCCCCACAGCTTTATCATCATCATCATCATCATCATCATCATTGTCATCAATGTTGTTACTAGTACTATGTTTGTTCTTTGTCAATTTCATACATACATATGTATATATATATATATATATCAGATAGTGATTACTATACCCATATCCTCTCTAAAAGTTTGAAATTATTTCTTTCATGAGCTGAAGACTTTTGAGTTCAATTGTATAGTACAAAAACAATCAAATACAGGAGTACAGTGTATTTGACACCACCAGTCAGAGACACTTTTAAGATATGTAATCTCTCTGCAGTCTGTTCCCTGTGCACCCAGGACATTTCTGGAATAATGTATATAACTCAGAGAATTATGAGTAGGGCATTGTCAAGTTTGCAGACATGCTTGAATTCTTTGTGATGATTCATGGCCAGTTTCCTATGACCGTTGTAATCAGCTAAATTCCTGTTAAAGTTCAGGAAGATAGAGGAGCTACTGACAAATTTTATTTATAATTTTTATATTGATTACAGTTTATTTACTTTGTATCCCAGTTGTAGCCCCCTCCCTCATTCGTTCCCAAGCCCAGCTTCCCTACCTCATCTCCTTCCTGCCCTTCTCTAAGTCCACTGATAGGGGAGACCCTCAATATTAGAAAAATGAGTCTTTTTCAAATAGAGAAAACCATGGCCAAATATGATAAGTTTGAATAAATATAATTGTGAATAAATAGAAGTAAAATTAAATTAATCACTTAAACTATTTCTAGGAACTAACAATTTAAAATCTATAGTTAAATATTTTTAAAAAGTAACATCTAAGTGAGAATTAAATATTCCTTAATAGAGTTACATAGTTTTCACATAAAGTGGATAAAAACACTCACATATAATAAATATCAATGATAACATAAAATTACTTATAGATAACATAAAAAACATCTTATTTAAAATAATTTTTGTTCTATAAGATGGAATATTTCTTATTTCTTTAACTTCCGTGTATATTTAATCTGATTCCTGCCAATTTTATGCTGTTATGAACAATTTTAAAAGACCCATTCATTTCTATTGATAGTTATTCCAATTGCTACAGAAGTGATTTAGATTTTCTTCATATGAAATGTACCCAAACAATTTAAGTCACATCATCAAAAAAATCTGACATGATAAGAAATTTAAGAAACTGATTATAATAATGGTGAAACCATTATTGAAATCTAGCTACTGTGTTCAAATTATACTCCCGTCATCTAGAGCAAACATGCATAGAAAACAGCAGCTCTCTGTTTATAGTACCGCAACTATTTATATTCAGTATACCCTTACTTGAACATGAAAGAAAAGCATTCACAGTATAAGAGCTTGAGTTTGTACACTAATATGTCTTTACTCATAACAATTTCTTTCTTTCTTTATTTATTTTCTTTTGAGGTGTTACCAATTTGTTTTGCTCATTTTGTGATATTTTTATTGATTTTAAATGTTTAATGCAATGAAGTTATATTTAGTTTATATTAAATATTTTAAGGCAATATGAATTATATCACTTCCTGTCTCCCTTTCCTTTCATTCTTTTTCCTAGTTCCCTCCAGTTGACCTCCCTAGAATCCCTCTCATTCCTTCCCAGACTCAAGTTGGTGTGTGTGTGTGTGTGTGCACAAATACATTTAAATGACAGACTGAGTCTATTTTTGTCATTTGCCTGTGTATGGCTTCAAGGCTAGTCACCAGTAAGCATCCACATCACCAGGAGAAGCTAATTCACCTTCTCCCGACAGTCAATGGCTGTCAATGGATGGGCCTTGGTGAAATTTCCACCTTCCATATTAACATATCTGTTGATATTTGTAATTTTTAGTTTTTGTTTGTGCAGCTAATTCTAGAAGATAATGTTCCACAGAGAAGGCTTTCTGATATTTTTGGCTCATGTAATATTTCTATTCTCTGGTGCATCATGTTCCCTGAGTTATATATGCAGGAGCTGTGGATGTAGATGTACCTTTTGGGGCCGGGATCCCCATGATCTATTAATCTCTGCATTGTGCTCATTTGTGAAGATGAAGAGAGGTCGCTCACTCCTCCAAGGAAGGTAGATCACATGCTTGCCACCCTGTTTACTATCTAAAGGCACTTCTCACCTCTTTCTACTGTATTCTTCTTGAGGTGATTGCTTATTAATTTAATCACCACCTAGTTCAGTTAATGGTATGCTTTCTAAAAACTGGAAGTGAATGAGCTACTATGTGATCAGTATCTAATGCAAATTATTATATCGATGAATAAAATTAAACCTACTAATAGTATAGAGAAGTGACTCATACAGCCTCTTGCACTTCTGGGCCTGATGATGTGGATGATGAGGATGGCGATAGAGAGTTTTCAATGATGGGTCTGACCAACTTACATTGCTATGTAAATAATCTAGAAAGCTATTCCTAATGTTCAAACTATTGTTTGGCTTACTTAACGCTATTACTTAACGTTATTATTCATATTTTTAAAGACAAACAGAAGCTCAAAAAATCCTCTTACATTTACATTCCTGTAAAGCTCTCCTCTGGTCATAAAATGTCCATCTATCCAAGTATAAAAGATAAACATTAAAAGATAAAATATTAAAAGATAACTACTGCTCCTCATTTAAATTGAGAATGTTTTTTCATGGAAGCTTATTTTCTCAGCAAACTATTTTCTAAAATACCAAATAATAAACCAACTATTTTTCTCATAACGTTATCAAAATGTCAGAGAGAATATATAAAAATGAAAGATGTATGAAAAAGTAGCATGAATGTATTCTTCTTTAGCATAAGAATAAAATATAATTTTAGAAAATTTAGATGAAGATACGCTGTGTGGGTGGGTATTCCCAGAACCATAGTGCCAGATTATGGATATATTCCTATGATTTATTGGTCAAGTATGCTCCAGGGCCCCCCCAAACAGAATATATGGTAAAATCCTCTTGCTGAATATTCTGAAGATGCATCGTATTTAGCAAAGCATAAAGAAATTGATCTCAAACTGAGAAATATTTCCTCTCCACTATCTTCTTTTTATAGTAGGAGAAAAACATCATCAGTGATTTAACTACAAAACTGGCCTGTGCTGAAGAGTGGCATGATAGGTATGGTAAGATGGTATATTGAAAATTCAATAAAAATCACATTAAAAAAAATAAAGAAAACCTGGATTCAGAGATCCTAGATGTCTACTATGTTCTTGAATAAACCTGAGGTTAAAGTGTTTCCTAAACATTTATGTTTATTCTCTTTTAAGGTAATTTTTTATCTATCTATCTATCTATTTGTTTATTTATTTATTACAAGGTATTGACTTTTTATCCTACTGTGGGCCCTTCCCTAGTCTCCTCCCAGTCCCGCCCACCCTTCCTCTTCTCCCCTTATGCACTTTCCCTATTCCCCTTTTAGGGGAGGACTTCTTCCCCTTCTATTTGACCCTAATTTTTCAGGTCTCATCAACTCTGGCTGCATCATCTTCCTATGTGACCTGGCAAGACTGTACTCCCCCAGGGGGTAGGTGATCAAGGAGCTAGCCATTGAGTTCATTTCACAGACAGCCTCTGATATCCTTACTAGGGTATCCTTTTGGAGACTGAGCAGCCTCTAGGCTTCCTTTCAACAGGGGGTCTAGGTTCTCTCCATGCACAGTCCTTAGTTGAAGTATTTGTCTCTGCAGGCCTCCTGCGCACAGGTTTTTTGGCTCTGTTCTTGTGGAGTTCCTGTCTGTTTCAGGTCTATCTCCCTCTTCTTCCATAAAGATTCCAGCACTCTGCCTAAAGTTTGGCCATAAATCTTAGTATCTCCTTTGATACGTTGGTGGGTAGAGTCTTTCAGAGGCCCTCTGTGGAAGGCTCCTGTCCTATTTCTTGTCTTCTCCTACTTCCAATGTCTATCCTGTTTGACCTTCTGAATGAGGATTAAGCATCTTCCCTAGAGGTGTACTAAAGAGTAACAGTAATGAAAATGGCAGGGTAATGGCATAGAAACAGAGAAGTGGATCAATGGAATCAAATTGAAGACCCAGAAATAAAGCCACAAACTTATGGATACTTGATTTTTTACAAAGAAGCCACAACTGTACAATGGAAAAAAGATAGCACCTTCAACAAATGGTGCTGGTCTAACTGGATGTCTACATATAAAAAAATGCATTTAGACCCATATTTATCACCCTCCAGAGTAATTCTAAATCCTTATTACTCAATGCTCTTGCTGCTGTACCTTTCTGAATTCTACTGCTTGGACACTACCTTTTTTGTGAGACTACCCCCACACATGGGTCAATAGTTTTCCATTCTCCTTCTGTCTTTTCTACAAACAACATAGTATTTAGCTCCTTCTCTGAATTGCCTATGCCCTCACTTTCCAAAGCTTAGCACTATTTCATGTGCTATCATTCTGCAGGTGTCAGGATGCAACCATTGGGCTCAATTGGCCATATCTGCCTACCATGTTTCCCACAGAGATACTTAGGAATCTCTGACTCAGAACCAGTCCCTTTCTTCACAGAAAATCTGGGAGTATTTTTCCTTTCTGGAAAGTGGGTGGTATGATGGCAATTCTGTCTGAAATTCTTTTGCTTTTCCCTCGATCTTAATCTTTGTCATCACCTAAATTTATGCTATCCCAGGTAGCCTTGATAACTCACTGATTTATTTTTCATCATATAACCAAATTCTCTTATTTCTATTTTTCTCCCTCTTGACAGTTTCAGTTGTGTGTGGTTTTCCTGTCTTTTGTGCTTCTATAACCATTAGGAAACACAGGATTATATTCCACACGTCTACAAATCACACTTACCGCAATAAAATAAAATAAAACCTTGGAATAGGGATGTTCAACCTCAATCCTATCTTCTTCTATTCCACCTTAAGTTACCCATTATCTCAGCAAATACTTCAATGTGTGGCAGGTGCTGGGACACTGAATGTGGTATAGCTTCTCTGAAGATTGCTACCTTGACCTATCTTCTTCATCCAAAGCTAAAATTTCTGAGGTTTCTGTTAGAGTCACTGGACTGAAGTCCTTGGACCTTGCTTTGTTTTCATTGCTGATGTTGTTTGAGATAGGCTAGGCCATCACTGTTCATTGTCTACTACTGACTAAGTGTATGCAGAATATCGGTGATAGCCAGTGATATCTAGAGCTCATGGTGCAGCTCCTGTTTACTGCTTTTCCTAAATATTGATTTCTAATGAGCAATATAGACAAAAATATTAGTCTCTTCTAAACTGTTCCATCTAAAACACAAGGGTACTGGTGGATGTCTATTGGTATGTTAACCTGAAGTGTATTTCTGTTTCTTTTTGTTGTTGTCGTTCAAGTGAAGTATTTACATTTTTCACTCAAAACATTTGGGATGATCTCATTTCTCTCTAATAACTGAATGGTGATCAACAAGCATTGAAATTGAGGTGACATTTTATTATGTGACTGAAATCAAAAGTTAATAAAGAGTCATGAGCCCACACTTTATTTTTTATAAAATAGAAAGGAACTTTAAATGAAGATGTATAGAGGAAAATTTTCTTGTAATATCTTGCAAGGTTCCCAGTGGTTAAGGGGAGTTTAGAAAACAGGGTATCACATATCTCACATGACTTTTAAGCTTTATATATCATAGGCAGAAGCTGAAGCTATACCATGTGTTATGAACACCAAGTATATCACATGAAAGTGCAGCTTATGAATGCTATTGATAATTTGCACATTTGAGCTCTTCTGTCAGGAAACCACTGATAATAGTAAATGTTCTCTATTAGGCTTATATGAGAAAATGAATCAATAAGTACTGATTTTAATAGTGGGAGAAAATTATTTGCCAAATCTTATCATAAGTAATTAACTAAGTTTGAATAAAATTCTTTGTAACTCATTTCTTTTACTTCCCATAAGCAGGGCTATTATTATTCACTTTTCTCATCACTGAAGTTGCCCAAGGATTTCTCCATTATTTCCAACTTCACCTAGTAGTAATGAGATTCTCACATAAACAGAAGATTAGGCATATAAATAAGGCCGAGCATGCCGCTTACTTTTCTGTTAGACAAGAGTAATTAATTGTTAAAGAGTATATAATCATAAAATATTTTGTGACTATATATTAAATAAAATAAATAGAGTCAAAACATTTAATGCAGATGAAAAAGTAAAGCAGTTTATTCAAGTTTAACTTCCTTGGGTATTTTATTTTTTTATTTTTATTATATTGGATTAGATATTTAGATGTAAGAACCTTAAGCAGAATATATATTCTAATATAGCAATAAAAGAAGTAGTTAATATATTGTCCAAATAATGGCCCTCTTATAGATGTTAAATTATTATGTCTAAAATACATTTTATAATATTATAGTACTTTACTTGCACCAGGTGGTTTACAAATGCCTCACTTGTCTATTCAGGATCTTGCTACATCTCACTACTACAAATCTCTTTCAATAGAAGGATAGACTTGTTCATATCACAGTCAACTTGGCTAGTTGAAATACCTTGTTAATCTTTTTAAAATTCTTGGTAGTTTATATCAATAAGATACAATTACAAAAATAATATTGAATAATAAAACAGAAAACATATTTTCTAAACCTAATAAGAGAAAAATAGAAGCAAAGAATGTGTGTGAATATACATATATATCCTATCTCTATTCTCTGTCTACCATCTATTTATAATCTCTATCATCTATCATCAATATCTATCTGTATGCTCATAAAAATGCACAAAACTCTTCTTTATGTTACACTGCATATGCATGACAAACCATATCTAAATTCTGATACAGAAATAAAACAAGTAGCTAATGCATTGTCCAAATAGATGGCACTCGAAGAGATGCTAAATTTTTATATCTATGAACATATACATGTGATAAATTTATAGATATATGAACAGTATACACCATCTCAAAGGCTGTGTGCTTCAAGGAGTTAACACAGTTAAGGAGATACTGCTATCAAAATCAGTTATGTAAAATCACTGACTACAGTCATACTGTGCTCCCTACTTACACCCCTACAATTAATTTAGTTCAGAGGAGAGTCTTCTAATAATTACTGATGGCCTGTTCTGACAATGCCTGAGATATTTTCAGGCACAACAGGGACTTATATTCATTTAAAATCTCTTCTCTTCTTAGTATGTGTTGTCATGAGCTGCTGTCAGATAACACTGGTCCCTGTAATTAAGTTGTCAATGCATATCTGTAACTCAGGCATTTGTTAGCTTCCCAAAACATACGGTGAGCCACATTCAGTTTTAATGTTCATGTTGTTATTTGAAATTAGTATTGCAGCACTCTATCTCCTGAAGCATAATTCTATTTTGTAGCTTTGTATTTTATTCAATACATAATCATTGTGATCACCCGGAGTGTAAGAGGTGTCTGGCATTAGACTGTTGACAGCAATAATGATTTTCAAAGACTTTCTGCATTCAGGAGAAAGGAACCTATTTCCTTGATCCTTCCTAGATATATATTTCTGATCTGATAAGCCATTCAAGTATATTTAACTTTTGTTTCATGTAAGCCTTTAAAGAAGTATATGTATGATCCAAAAGCTCACAATCTTATAGTAGTATAATCATACTCCATAGACAGTTTCTAAAGGTATTTAATTACATAATAGATGACATTGCTTTGAACCCAGTAATTGCGTTAAAGCATATATGTTTATATTAATTCTCATTTAACATGTAAGATTATTGCTATCCTACCTTCTTGTCACAGAAAACTTAGAAAATAAGAATTTCTTATGTAGCATTAACTAAGTTACATATGTCATCACTTGAAAAAATATGCCATAATCTCACTAAAAGGCT
>CM053745.1:50964148-51007405 GCA_028658305.1 Pachyuromys duprasi
TTTGATTGTTCTGTGCCACAGGATTGTAAGAAATTAATTACTTTTATTTATAAATTACCAAACTTCTAGATTTTTGTTATGACAATTTAAATGGTCTAATTACTAAAGAAAAACTATTGCTTATTGGTAATGAAAATATTACTGAAAGTGTCACAACATAACTTTCTTTTTTGCATTGAAACATAACACATCATAAACATTTTAGGGTGAAAATGCTTTCTGACAAATGAGTCAGGATGAATATCAGTGATTATATTAGTTCCTCGTATAATAATTAATTTTATGCTTATTAAATTATCTCCAATAGTTAAAAATAGCTTTATTATTTGAAACTAATATTTCTATATCCTCAAGGTGATTCACTGTGTGAAATTAGTGGAGAAGAATTAGTCCATTTTTATCTATGAAAAATGAAGACCCAATTAATTAAAAGTAAAGCCTGAAAATAAGGTGATTAAAACTATCACTACAAGAATAAGCTAGGTAAATAATATAAATGTAAAATTTTCTGATTATTACAATTTCTATAGTAAGGAAGAGATATTGGTGCAGCAGTTGGGAGCAAACTAGCTGAATACCATCATCTGCATAGAGAAAACTGAAAAATAAATACTAAATTCCTCTCTTGGGTGACTGCTACATAATTTTCCTGCTAACTAAGAGATGACATTTAAATAGATATTTTTGACATTCTGTCTGCTGCTTTTTAAAAAAGAGAAAAAGGAAATATTATTAAAATTGGGGAAGATTATATTATATGTGAATAATATATGCTTTGCACTGTGCCAAAAAACTTGGCATTATTATATATGTTCTATTACTTAATTATGAACAATAAGTCATTAAAGGTTTTCACATATCCAGTAAGAAAATATTTGTAAATAATAACTCCTCTGAATGGAATGTATAAAAAAATGACATTCAATGTCACCATATCACTTACAAATTGGAAGTACATGGCATTATTCTAACACCAGAAAATCAACAAATAATCTACGTATTATTTTATAAGCTACATATAATAGATGTGAAAAATATATCAGGATAAAGACACTGGCAAGGATTATCGAGGTTTGTCAGTATCTATATAAGTGACTGGAGCTAACATACATGCAAGCAACACAGAGAGCTCCCAAGGAGAAAAGTAAACACACAGCAGATTGAAGCAAGAGAGATTTGGATAAATGGACAACTGAAAATGGAGACCAAATGTCAACATTGTCACTATGTCTGTAATAATATTGTATCCTTACCAGGCACTGAATGACCTACTGTCTCCCACAAATCCACTATGAATATATGAAAATAAAGACAATAATTAAAAGAAGAAATGGTTTATAGTAGTATCCACCAAGGCAGAGCATTGTGTAGGAGGATGAGTGATTATCAGACACAAATGCTTGTAGAGGGTATTAATGACTTTGGTGGAAAATATCTCATTATAAAAGGACATTAAAAATCAACCAGCCTTGATGAGACTTGATAGGCTAGGGTTAGACAGAAGGGGAGGAGGTCCTCCTTTATCAGGGGACAGGGGCGAGAGCATAAGGGGAGAAGAGGGAGAGACCTACAGCAGGGATAAAAAGTGAATAAATAGTAATAAATAAATAAATTTAAAAAGGAAAAATCTGACTGAGATGAGTTTAAGAGAGAGTGGGGAAAGCTGGATAAAAGAGTCAAGAAATATTCTTTCAAAGAGTTGATCGCACAGTAAAGGAAGGATAGCAGAAAGAAAGAAAATTGGGTGCATAAACGGTGTGTTTTAAGACATGGACCATGCATGGAGATAACCTAGAACCCCAGCACAGAGGTAGCCCCTGGCAGGTCATTGTCCAAGTAGGTACCCTAGTAAGGGGAACAGGAGCTGTCTCTGACATGAGCTCAGTGTCTGGCTATTTGATCACTTCACCCTGATAGGGAAGCAGCCTTACCAGGCAACAGAGGAAGACAATGCAGTCAGTTGTGATGAGACCTGATAGGTCAGTGTCAAATGGAAGGAGTGGATGCCCTTCCCTATCAGTGGACTTGGGGAGGAAAATAGGAGGAGAAGATGTAGGGAGGGTGGAATTGGAAGAGAATGAGGGATGGGGCTACAGCTGGAATACAAAGTGAACAAACTGTTATTAATTAAAATATAAAAACAGACATAAAAATTGAATAAATTTTAGTATATGTTTTATCAAAAAAGTAATTTGCTAAAAGACAAAGAGATGATAAGGAATGCTAGAGGTAAAGAGGTCAGGGCGATAGGATTTGATGCAGAGTCACATCATGTACATGATTGTGTAAAAAAGGCATCATGCCTCCATACCAGATAGGTTATTCATAGCAACAGGAAAGAGGCAAAGTGTCCATTGTTAAAGATACTGGTAGGGAGTTGATATATTTAACCCACTGGAATTGCCAATAAAATGCTTATAATTTGATAAAAGCTGATAATTTGAGAAAAGACAGTTAATTCTTGCCAGGGACAATGATGGAGTGTGTGCAAGAGAAAAATTCAATATTAAAGGACACTCTCAAGCTCTGTTGTAGGCTCTTTATGTAAAATTTATGAACATCTGTTGTTTTTGTT
This sequence comes from Pachyuromys duprasi, assembly GCA_028658305.1. Lineage (NCBI taxonomy): Eukaryota > Metazoa > Chordata > Mammalia > Rodentia > Muridae > Pachyuromys > Pachyuromys duprasi. The sequence goes on from CM053745.1 coordinate 50,966,724, forward strand.
TATTGTGTAGCCCTGAGAAGAGGTAACTTGAGCAACTGAATTTAACAGAATCCATGAATTTAACATTCCCTCAAATAAAACCCTCAGTATACGTGAAGAAAGAAAAAAAGACGTGTAGCAAACAAAACAAAAGTTATTGAGAAAGTATTCCACCCATGATATTTAACAACGCTAGAACATTAAAGACAGCTTCAAAGGAAAGAGGAAGGACAGTGGTAGAATTCAGTGAGATGTCACAGTGATTGGGAAAGGTTACTGTACATTTTAAACACCCTAAATCTTTCTCTCTTGATGTAGCAAACATTAAAAAGGGACCAATTTGACAAATTTTACATTATAGCGTAGGGAATATACAAAAGTTTAACTTATCCTGTACTATTTACGCCTTCCAGTTCTACTTCACTAAATGACAGTTATACTAAAAGAAACAGATCTCTGTCGTAGTGTACTGTTTCCTTCAGTACTCCTAACATTTTCTTCCCTACATCATCACAAACATCATTTTACTACTTGCACACTTGCTATTCTTTTGAAAATTAATAATTTATTTACTAATTTTATATCCCTGATCATAGCCCCCATTTTCTCTCCTCCCATCCAACCCTCCTTTTTCTTCCCCCTCCCACCTGCAGTATTTCCCAGGAAAAAAAAGGGGGGGGGATTAACCTACCCTAGATTATTAAGTCACATCCTTTTACCCCGTGCTCTGGCAAGGCAGCCCTGTCAGGTGGAAATGATCAAAACCATAGGCAACAAAGTCCACTGTCAGAAGCAGTCCTGCTCCCTTACTAGGTTACCCACATGAAGCCTGAGCTGCCCAGATTCTTAAATCTCGCTTAGAAGGGGAAATAGAATGGAGAGAAGTAATGAAGAGAGAGAACAAGGTCAGAAAGCGAACACTGAGAAATTAGGGTAGAGATCAGTCATGGGGATAGCAAGGGGGGTGGGGGAGCAGACAGAGGGTTTGCAGAGAGAAGAGAAACTGCAAGCAGTGGCATCTTTGTGACAAGCTGAAGATCTAAGACAGGGCAGTCTTCCTGAACTACATGGTGGTGTCTCTAGCTGAGACTACTCGTAGCAGGGTTCATAGAGACCGAAGAGGACACCCTCTAACCAGGCAAGACTCCTGGTGGAGGGAGGAGAACACCAACCCACACACAAAAACTTTAACATAAAATTTACCCTGCCTACAAGATGTTCAGGTTTAAAGACAGAGCAGCTAGTGAGGGAACGTCCATTCAATGCCTGGCCCAATCTGAGACCCAACAATGGGACAGCGCCAACCTCTGACATTATTAAGGATATTCTGCTATGCTCCCATACAAAAGCCTAGCACAGCTGTCCTTTGAGAGGCTCTACCGAGCAGGGGATAGAAATGCTGAGACACACAGCCAAACGCTGGGCAAAGCACAGGGAGTCGTTTTGGAAAGTGGTGGGAAGGACTAAGAGACCTCGAGGTGACAGGAAATGCACAAGAAGACCAACTGGACCAACTACCCAAGGCCCAGAGTAGCTTGTGGAGGCTGAAGCAACAATCAAGGACCAGGCATGGACTGAACCGAGGCCCCTACATTTGCTGGCCTTTCACTGTTTTCACACAACCAAAAGAGATTCAGGCTGCTGACTTTAGCCCAGTTCTCTCCTTTCACTTAACAAGTGCCTTCTAACTAAGCATATAGAGAACTGCTTAAGGGCATTTTTCCCAAGAGAATACAAACACCCGCCAGAATAGCTGATGCTCTAAATGATAAATAAAGACCTTTACTCAATTCATACACACATATTCAGAGAGAGTAACATAAAAATTCAAACAAATAAACAGCCAATTTTTTTAAATTTAAAAAATAAGCGGTTGAAAGTAGGTTTAGAAGTTTATACAAGTTTAGAATTTTTGTTGATTAATTAGAAGTAACCAATTATTTTAAATAAAAAAGTGCTTGAAAGTAGGTTTAGAGGTTATTTATACCATTCTTACAATATTTTTGATTACCTTGATTTTTATATTACATATGAAATTACTTTTAGTTGTGGCTTAGAATGAATTTTTTAAATGAAACTATTACTATCCATAGACCTTTATGATATCATTTTTATTTGCTTCAATTTAGATAAGCATAAAAAGTTTCTATGCATCCTCAAATTATATTGATGCTATGACAACGATTAATCTTAGGACGGAAAAAAATTGTCATTATAAGAGAACTCAGTGTCACCTAGATATTTCAGTATCTGGAAAATAAAGTAGGACAGATTCTCTATTGTGTGTTTCTGATTTTCTTCATTTTTTTCCATTCATGCTTAAGAGTGTGCATTCACAAGCATGTGTACATGTTCCCACATTTTTTTTTGTCTGTTCCAGTATGTGAAGAAAAAGATAGGAAATGCTTACAGACAAATGCTTGAATGCAGGTCAGACAGAACTGACACAATATTACAAATGTGAGGGATACATGCATTTTTTATTCTGTATGTTCTGAATAAGGATCAATTCTAGTTTCTCTGTATGCTTTAGAAAAAATATATTTCTGTTTTGAGACTAAAGTAGTAAATCATATCCTGTGCTAATGAATTATATTATAAATTAAATAATCTCCAAATCATTACAACAGAATATCAGTTAATGATACATGAAAATAAATAGAAAATAGCAAAGTATGAAAATGGATTATTGTGTAGAAACCCAGTGAGAACAAGAATAGGATTTGTGAAATCATTACTCTTACTAACATAAAAGTTTCTATACCTGTTAGTGGACTTAAAGATAAGTCCGAGATATGACCAAGAATGATCGCAGATATTTGAAATACATATGCAAATAAATTTATTGTCTGCATTTAATATAAAGATGAAATTGCATGGCTACTAATAATTGCACTAAATTTTATTTTTATTAATGATATATGAATTATACAACTTTGCCATATTTCTAGATTTTTTAAAATGTCAGATAATAGAAGTTATGTATCTTGTACTTTGATACCAGGAGAATTACTCATGGAAAAACGTAGTGTGTAATTTACCAATATATTATCCTAACAAAGATACCTTGATGTCATCGTGAGTCTGCTGTGATAAAATTATTAAATTTATTTGCATGCAAGTAAAATTAAATTTCTCAAACTTAGCCTATGATCAATAATAACTAGGTTTAAAACAAACAAATTAGTGTTCTAGTATAAAGCATGGGCAGTTGCTCTTGCCCTATATCTTCCAGGAATTATGTGAAATTATAGGGTACTTTGAAAAACAAGAAAATAGGTTATGTAACTAAGTTCGTAACTCATCAAATATGTCAAAATATCTTATTAGATCTACTTTTTAATAAAGCTATTTTTATTTTTGTTATTGTAGTTACACTGAAACATGAATATACTTTCCCACATTTTAAGTTACTAATTATCATGATTGCTTTCAGAGAAGTTGGCTCAAATTTCCTCATCGTATTAAAAAAAAAACTATCTTATAAAATACCTATGAAAAAAGGTATTGGAGCATTCTGCATAGAAAAAGATATAAAATTCCATATCATTGTTTTTCCTCCTGGTTGCTCTTGAACAATTGTTAATTTTGCCTGTGGCATCACTTGTGTTTTGAAGTCAAGACTTTGAGACAAGTAAAATCATATGCAAACTATCAGAGAACAGACATGGGTACGTATTTGCTAATAAAGAGGTAACTACAAATGAGCCTAACTTATTGTTCTTTTTATTTCCTTGTTTGTATGTTTTTAATTGAAATAAAATTATATCACAGCATTTCTATTTTCTCCCTCTAGTCCTTCCCAGCTAGACTTCCTTGTCTATTTATAAATTTCCTTGAAATCCCAAAGCTCATAGGAATCAGCTTGAAAACATTGTCCAGTATTTCTGCATTCTAGCTTCTATGTATAAAGGAAAGCTAATAAAATTTTCTTATGAATAAATTTCAGATTCAGAAGAAAGTTGCCAGAGCAATAGTAAATAAGCACAAGTTCTACACCTCCGTTGTGATTTGTATTTCTAAACAATGTTTTCTTCTAGTAAAAAATTGATGAAATTCCTCAGTATGAATATTCTGAGAAATTATGAATTAAGTAAAATTAAAAATATCACACAAATATTTAATGTGCATAATGATCAGTGAGTACATCTGATTCTATAGAAACATATATACAGTAAGTTTGATACAGAATATAAGTTGGTCTCACTGTCATTTCATGCACATACATCAAAGACCTTGAAATGTCTGTATAACGTTTCCTCTGTACACAGATGGTGGTGTCTTCAAGCTGTGAAGACAGACATCACTACACAAGCATAAGGAGGGGATCCTGAAGTCACTGTCCCTCCATGCAGCAATGCCTTGAGGACAGCACAATCTTCCAGCACTGAGCATAAAGAGGGATGTTTTCCCAAGGCAAAATGTCTTCTGTATACTTAAAGAACAGAGAAATTCAAGGTTAATTGTATTTTCAAGAAACTGTTTTGTTTTGTTAGGAAAGATCTCTACTCTTAGAGTGTTTTTTCTAGTATCTTGAACATGTTGGTACACATAAGTCATTAGAATTCTCCTGGATCCACTAAAGAACAAATTCAGAAAGAAAATTAATTTATAGAAACAGTAAGTGCCAAAAGAAGTATCATTCAATATGTTTTTTCAACCAGTGGGAAATATTTTACTTCTCCTTGAGACTACTCACTTTCATTTTGAAATGTAATTCTAGTATGTATAGCATCATGCATCTTGTAGAATTTGGTTTTTCAAGCCACACTGCGTTGTTTCTATGCAACATAGTTCTTGCTCATTCACAGAAACACAATTTTTAAAAGCACACATAGTAAATATGCTAAGGTTTATACATTAGACCTTCAACTACTTAACTCTGGTATTAAAGATGACAAATAAGCTGTACATTAAAATATAAACGCACCATAAAAATCATTGTGTGCCATTGAAACAAAGAAAAGGGAAAAATAAAATAATAAATCAAAAAGAGGGAATAGGCAGGATTCTTTTTTCAGAATGTCTACTGGCATATATTTAAATTTTTCCCCAAGATTTTTGTTTGTTTGTTTAATTAATTCATTAGTTAATTAACTCTTCTTCTATCATACATCACATCCCTTTTGTACTTCCTCTCCATCCATACCTCTCAGAACTCCCCCAACCCCAACACCTCTTCTCTCAAACTTAACAAAAGAGCAGGCCTCCCAGGGATAGTAATAGAACGTGGCATATCAAAGTTACCATAAACCTAGGCACAAACCCTCATAGCCAGTTTGAACTAGGCAACCAAGTAGAAGGAAAAGGGTCCCAAGAACAGGCAAAAGAGTCAGAGTTATCCCCATTTCCACTGTTAGGAGTTCCACAAGAATACTGAGCTATACTACCATAACATATATGCAGAGGAACAAGCTCAGACCCACCCAGGCTCTGTAATTTTTATTCATAAATAGCAGGTTCATTAGAGAACTAAAAACTATAAGAGAGTGTAGATAAGGCAATTATTGAAGGTGACCATCTTCAAATTATGAACTTGGAAATGGGTTGCATAAGCTACATCAGTATATGAAACAGTGAATGGGACGATGTTTCATTACAAGGCACAGACACTCAACTAGTAAACAAACACAATACGATTTTCACATGTTCAGCCACTTGCTGCAGTACAATAATATAATCTAAATCTTGTAGTTTGTAGGCACATGCCCTAGAGTATAAGCATTTACTTCATTTCTCTGGGATGCAGTTTTCTCACCTATGAAAGCCGTATACTACTTTAGATAATACCAAAAAATATCTTGAGGTTAACCATCCTCCTGAATAGCAACCTATTTCTTACATGATTTTATCAGAGGCTGAACTGGAGATACTGCTCTTCTGTTTCATTTTGCCTCATGTGTAACACTTTCATTTTACCAGAGCTAGAAGACTGCTATTTTTCATTTTCATAACATTCTGTTTTTATTAGTTTCTTTCTCTCTTTCACCAATGTAAATCCATAATGAATTATGGTTTACTTCTCAATTAGGTAAAATAAGTTTTTAACTACACAGTGAAAAAAAATACTTTTCCATCTGTAATGAAATGCTCAATGAAAAAAATTGCATTTTTTTCTTTCAGTTTTCTTTTTTGTTGAGGTACTTTTTTGGATCTGTGGAAGAACACAGACAAAGGAGGCAGTCCTTGAAGCAAGACAATTGACAAATAGTTCCTCTAAGCAGTTTACAAAGACCCTGTTGTGCCGCTATACCACAGTTGGAAAGTTTAATGAAAAAGACAAGTAAAGAGCCAAATAATTGACTTCTTAAGGAACTAATCCCTTGAAAATGATGAGAAATCTGACTGTCATATGTGCCAAATGCAATAGGACAGCATTATTAACCTATTAAAGACTAAAGTCAGCTTCTTAATAAGCAATACTTAAGGGTTCCAGTTCTCAGAGGTAGATGAGATGCTTGCCAAATATCACAGGCTAAATTAAAAATGGGATAAAAAATGAACATAAGGCAGATTAAAGAATTAACTATTCATTCATAAAACCAGAATTGTTCACTGTGTTCTCAATGGCAGAATTTCTAATATGAGAAAAAGAATAACATCTCAGGGATCTACAAATATGTTTTTCTACATATCATTACAATTTTATATGCAATTAAAATAATATCATATACAATTCTGTTGTGACAAAAATGAATTGTGTTTCTATCCCTGAAGTCTAAGTTATTTTCTGTAGAGTGAGCTAAATAAGAAAAAAAAGCTTCAGTGTTCTTTGTTTTCAAACTGTAAATTAATAAATCACTCTACAGATTGAGTAGCATATTGAATGAAAGAATGTTATAGTGCTAAGTAAATCCAGAGTGAGGGAAGAGATTCTTAGGTTGTATTTGGCTCTTTTTTTCTTAAAAACCACTTGACATTCTGAACTGTATAATTGTAAACTGGCACTAATAATATTCACTTCTAATATACAAATAGCTATGGGTTTAACAAAAAAGTTATGTGTATGAAAAAAAATGTGTAAGTGGTAAACACTATAAAGTTGTTTGTTCATTAACCTATTCTGGAAGTCCAAATAGTATATCCAAAATTGTATGCATTGACAAACTTGATGATTTTTAGATGAGATAATTTTTGGTTGTTGTTTTAGTTTAGATTTATTCTAGGAATCAATATAGTTGAATTTTTGAATGTTCTCAATGCTCACTTGGGTCTAATATTGGTTATTTACATTTGAAAATAATGTTTCATGGCCTAGTATTGTCTGCCAACATATTTTGACCTAATGAGTTCAACTACTCATGAGGTGTATGACCTGTTTATGTAACATTTTAAAAATTACCATTGACCACTGTGCTATAGATTTTGAACCATAATCTTCATGATCAATAGAAACACTTTCAGCTGTCATCAGTTTCCATTATATATTAAAATAAATATAGCAGATACCCCAAATACCAATTGTCAAAGCTATTACAAAGTGAATAAAGTGTAATTAATAAAAATTAAAAGAAAAGAAAGAAAAAAATTAAAATTCAATCTTTTTATGCTAATAAAATTATTTATTCAAACTTTCTATTAAATCAGTTACAAATAAAACTATTTTGTTAAATATATTTGAAAATAAGAGAATAAAGATTGGTGTAAAGGTATATGCTTGTATATTCAGCCTATGGGAGAGAGATGAAGACAGACCTGGATTTCAAAGACATCCTCAGCTAAAGAGCAAGTATGAGACCAGATTTGAATATAAGAGGATCTATCAGAGAAAATGAGGAGCTATGATAGAGAAAATAAGTGAATGAGGAGACAGTTGATCATGACTTTCCTTTTACCATTTTTCCTTCAGTCAATTTGTTACAAATTCTGCACAACTCTTTTAAATATGTGTCTCTTCTATAGCATATACACTTTCTAAAAGATAATACCAGTAGGCTGGAGAGATTATAAGTGTATAAATTTCTGAGATGCAAATTTAAGGAATGGATCTCATACCCTCATCTCCTACAACAATAGTGTGTGGGCATGACTGGGTCTCTGTAATCCCAACGTGGGGAAGGGAGACACAGGATCTTTAGATAAAGCTGATTATCTACATTAGCTAAATAAACAAAATATGGGTTCAAGTGAAAAGCCATGAATGATGGAAAAAAGACATGTCATATCTACTAAACAACTATATAATGATGTGTACAGATGCATGTGCAAGGCATATATACACACCCCAAGTACACATATGTACAAATGCACAGTAACACAATATCAAAACAAACCACTAGAAAGAAATTCAGAAAGTGGATATGAAATGCATAAAAAGAGAAATACATATATCATCTTACCACTCAAAGTTAAGCATGAACATTATAAATTTATACTTATACATACACATTTAGTAATATAATGATTAGTAACTAATATAATATAATATAATATAATATTTATATACCAACTTATACAACGATTATATAGAAAGGGAGGGCCCCCACTGGTACCAACCCAACCAGGCACAACAAGTAGCAGCTGGACTAAGTACTCCTCTCTCACTGAGAAAAGACAAGGCAGCCCACTTAAGGGAACAGGCCTCAAAGGCAGGCAACAGAATCAGAGACTATCGCTATTCCCATTGCTAGGGGACCTACATGATGACCAACCTGTGCACCTCCTACATATGTGTAGGGGGCCTAGGTCCATGCTGGCTTTTTGGTTGGTGGTTCTGTCTCTGTGAGCTCAATTGGTCCCATATTCATTTACTCTGCGGGCCTTCTTGTGCTGTCTTTGACCTCTCCAGCTCCCTGAGTCCTTCCACTAATTCTTCTACAAAACTTTCTGAGCTAGACCTGTGTTTGGCTGAGGGTCTCTGCATCAGTTTCAATTGGTAGCCTCTCAGAAGATATTTAGGCTTCTGTCTGCTAGCATAACTGTTACAGTTATTTTTATAAGACTGTGTTTGTTTTTCGGTTTCACTCTTAACCTGGCTATAAATAACTGAAAATTTAATGTTTGTATATAATACGATTCACAACACAATAACTGTGCAGATATCAATCTCTTCTTAACCCTCTAAGCTAATTTGGTTTCTTCCCAGGATATTTGCACTTTGTTGCTTTCCTCCTGAAAACTACCTTCCGGTCCTTCTTGGACATCTGCCTGTGGCCTAATGCCCAGGCTGTATCTCTTACTTCCTTTTCTAACTCGGCCACTGGTTGCCAGGATGACCAACCCTGTTTTCTTTCCTGCTCAGTGATTGGCTGTAAGCTGTTTTACTGACATATCAGAGGACTATTGATGAGCAGAGTTTCGACAGCATTAAGACAGGATATTCTCAGAACAAGGCTTGCAACCAGGTATGGAGAATACAAAAATCAGCATTTGACTTACACAATAACTTTATGGCTACACGTAACAGAGCATCAGTAATAACAGGATATCATTTATAGTGTTACAGATTTGCTCTTTCCTGTGGGGTGTGTAGCAAAGATCTTCAACCATTTGACAGGGGCTAATAGCCACAATATATAAGAAACTCAAGAAATTAAACACAAAAAACCTAAATTACCCAATTAAAAATGGGGAAGAGTTTTGGCGTTTTTGTCAAAAATCAAGTATCCACAGGTGTGTGGGATTTATTTCTGGGTCCTAATTCGATTCTATTGATCCACCATTCTGTTTCTATGCAATAATAAAATCCACACAGTTTTTTATTACCATTCCTCTGCAGTACAGCTTGAGATCAGGGATAGAGATAATTCCAGACTATCTGTTGTTGTACAGGCCAAGTAACATAATGGTAAACCCATCAGAATCAGACCTGACTTCTCAATTCCCCAACAAATGGGAGATATTTTTATTTTCTGATATCTTCTTCAACTTTTTTCTTCAGAGATTTGAAGTTTATTTGGTTTATTTTTCCCCAAACAGGTCTTTTGCTTGCTTGGTAAGAGTTACACAAAGGTACTTTATGTTATTTGTGGTTATTGTGAAGGGTGTACTTTCCTTAATTTCTTTCTCAGCCCTTTAATCTTTCATATACAGGAGGGCTACTGATTTTTTCAATATAATGGAAAAGATCTTCAACAAATGGTACTGGTCTAACAAGATGTCTATGTGTAGAAAAATGCAATTAGATCCAAATTTATCAACCTGGACAAAATAAAACTCCAAGTGGATCAAAGACCTCAACATAAAACCATACACACTAAATCTTTTAAAAGAAAAAGTGGGGAAGAGCCTTGAACTCATTGACCTAGGAGACAACTTCCTGAACAGAACACCAACAACACTGGCTCTAAGATCAACAGTAAATAAATGGGACTTCACTAAACTGGAAAACTTCTGTATGGCAAAGGACACAGTCATTAGAACAAAAAGGAAGCCTACAGTTTGGGAAAATATCTTAACCAACCCAACATCTGACAAAGGGCTAATATCCAGAATATATAAAGAACTATAGAGGCTAAACACCAACAAACCAAGTAATCCAATTAAAAAATGGTGTAGAGAGCTAAACAGAGAATTCTCAATAGAGGAATATTGAATGGCAGAGAAACAGTTAAATAAGTGCTTAATGTTCTTAATCATCAGGGAAATGCACACCAAGGCAATCCAGAGATTTCATTTTATACATCTGAATGGCTAAGATCAAAAACTCAAGTGATAACACATGTTGGAGAGGATGTGGAGAAAGGGGAACCCTCCTCCGTTGCTGGTGGGAATGTAAACTAGTACATCCACTTTGGAAATCAGTCTGGGACTTTTTCAGCCAGTTCGGAATAGTGCTTCCTCAAGATCCAGCTATACCACTCTTAAGCACATAACCAAAATATGTTCAAGTACACAACGAGGACATTTGCTCAATCATGTTTGTAGCAGCTTTATTCATTATAGCCAGAATCTAGAAACAAACCAAATGTCCCTCAACTGAGGAATGGATATAAAAATTGTGGTAAATTTAAACAATGGAATATTACTCAGCAATTAAAAATAAGGAAATCATGAAATTTGCAGGCAAATGGTGGGAACTAGAAAAGACTATCCTGAGTGAGGTATCCTAGAAGCAGAAAGACACACTTATACTCACTTATAAGTGGATATTAGACATATATTATAGAATAAACATACTAAAAACTATACACCTAAAGAAGCTAAGCAAGAAGGAGGACCCTGGGTAAGATGATTAATCGCACTCAGAAAGGTAAAGAAATGCTCATCTGAAGAGAGTGAAAACAGGAAACAGGACAGGAACCTACCACAGAGGGCCTGTGAAAGACTCTAAAGAGCAGAGTATCGAAGCAGATGCTGAGATTCATAGTCAAACTTTTGGCAGAGTGCAGGGAATCTAATTAAATAACGGGAGACAGGAAAACCTGGAGGGGACAGGAGCTCTACAAGGAGTGCAAAAGAACCAAAAACTCTAGGCTCAAGGATCTTTTTTGAGACAGACACTCCAACCAAGGACCATGCATGGAGATAATGTAGAATCCCCGCACAAATGTAGCATATGACACCTTAGTCTCTAAGTGGGTTTCATAGCAGTGGGTATAGGGACTGTCTCTGACATGAACTCAGTGGCTGGCTCTTTGATCACTTCCCACTGAGAAGGGAGCAGCCTAACCAGGCTACAGAGGAAGACAATGCAGCCAGTTCTAATGAGACTTGCTAGGCTAGGGTCAGATGGAAGGGGATGATATCCTCCCCTATCAATGGACTGGGGGAGGGTCATTGGAGGAGAGGAGGGAAGGAGGGTGTGATTAAGAGGGGCTGAGGGAGGGTGCTACAACTCAGATACAAAGTGAATAAATTGTAATAAATAAAATTTTAAAAAACTTATGTGGGGTACAGTGATAACCTGAGAATTCTCAACAGAGGAACTGCTAATGTCCACGAAGCTCGAAAAGAAATGTTCAGCATCCTTGGTCACCAAGAAATATAAATCCAAATGACTCTAGGATTCTATCTTACAACAGCCAGAATGGCTAATATCAAAAACTCAAGTGACAACACATGTTGGAGAGGATGTGGAGAAGGGGAATCCTTCTTTTTATGTCTGGATACAAACTTGTACAACCTACTTTAGAAATCAATAATGAGTTTTCTCAGAATACTGGAAATAGTTCTCCAAGACCTGGATATAGCATTTCTGTGCATACACTCAAATAATGTTCCACCAAACCATAAGAACACTTGTTCAACTATGTTCATAGCAGCTTTATTTGAAAGAGCAAGAAACTGTAACCAAACTAGTAGTCCCTCAACCAAAGAATGGATATAGGAAATGTGATGCAATTGCACAATGAAATACTACTCAGCTCTTAAAACAAATAAAAAACCAAGAACAATAACAAATAATGCTATATGCAGGCAAATAAATTGAACTCGAAAAGATCATCCTGAGTGAGGTAACCCAGACCCAGAAAGACGTGCATGGTTCGTAATTCACATATAAGTGGACATTAGCCATAAAGTATAGGATAACCATGCTACAACCAACAGACCCAGAGAAGCTAAGTGACAAGAAGGGTCCAAGGAAGGATGCTTGAGTCTCACTCAGAAGAGGAAATAATATAGACATCTGAAGTAGATGGAAAGAGGAAACTGGACCAGAGAGTGTGTGGTAAAAATCAAAGGGAGAAAAAACTAAACAAAGAAATAAACAACAGAAAATCAGCCCTGCCAAGTATTATGAGAAAAAAAATGCAAAGGGAGTGGATAACCGGTTAAGAGGAGGGCAAAAGGGAGCTGGGCATGGGAAAAAAGACAGAGAGAAAGGAAATCAGTGGGAGGCACATCTCTGGGATAGGACAGGCTCCTTTGAGTGACCCTAGCTGAGATTACTATTAGCTGGGGATATGGAGCCTAAAGTTGCCACATCCTGTAGCCAGGAGGTACTCTGAGTGGACAGAAGGGGATGGCAATCTACACATAAAACCTCCGACCCACAATTTGTCTTGAATACAAGAAGTATAGGAATAAAGATGGAGCAGATATTGAGGGATGACTCTGCAATGACTGGCGATTGCATAGTCACTATATATAAAACTATCCCTTATTTATTCACCCCTTACTTGTTTTCAAATGACAGAATCATGTTGTGATTGGAAATACCTTACCAGGCCACAGGGGAAGAGGACATACTATTCCTAATGCAAGTTGATGAAGTGGGGTAGATGCAAAAGTAAGTTCTCCTTTTCGGAGGAAGAGGCTAGGAGGAAAGAGAGAGAGGGCAGGACTGGGAATGGAGGTGGTATGGGGCTTCAATGAAGATGTAAAGTGAATAAAAAATAAGTATATAGAAAAAATATAATGTTTTATTTTAAATATTCAAAAAGTTTGTAATAATTGCATACATTTATATATTAATAAAGACCATGTACATTCCCATATATAAGCAAACAGAGACTATATAAGTGTGCCATTTGCTTTTTCGAAAGCATGATGTCACCTATTGACTGCCTCATTTTCAGTTATTATCTAAGGCTAGTTCATGGAGGCACATAATTATTAATTCTGGATGATATCACTTTTTCCATCTTTCTGTTCCATAGTGTCCTCTCTTCTCTTCTCTTCTCTTCTCTTCTCTTCTCTTCTCTTCTCTTCTCTTCTCTTCTCTTCTCTTCTCTTCTCTTCTCTTCTCTCTCTCTGTGTTTGTATCTGTCTGTCTATCATTCTCTTTCTCCCTCCCATTCTCCATCCTTCCTCCCTTTTTTTCATGCCATAGACTTTATTATATTTAATTTTGTAACCTTTACTATACATGATCTCTAATAGAGAAAAATAATTAGCCATTTAAAATGGTAAGTTAAAAACCCAGAGATACTTTCAAAAGTTTCTTTCTTCTGGTGATAAGCATTAATATAGTTCTGGGTAATCTACCTGTAATGCACCCAAACTTTAAGCTTGCAGCAAAATTTGACATTACCTATTAGTGATCTAGGACTGAGATGTATGACTTCTACATCCATGCCTGATTCATCTTTTCAGTGGCTTAATAGTACTTTATTGGAGTCTTCAAAATAATTAATGAACAGTACAACTTGTTACCAACAATGTGCTGTTCAATTTAGATGAAATCAGAGATCAAATATTGTTATGGTCATATCAGTGAATATCTGCTACACATCACAACTGTTCATTTGTTTTGTATTGTTTTTTAAATGATACTATAAAGATTGTCTTCTATTAAAACCACCAGAGATATAATTTCATCAGAGAATAAAACATATTACCATGTAGATGTTCAGATTTACTGCTGATGAGCATGTCAATGACTTACTTAAAAACCTGGACAGTAACAGAACAATATGTGGGAGCAATAGTACATTTCTAAAGCAGACCCTAAGTTTGAAAATAGTCTCCTGAATAATAAATGTTCTTGTGAGTGGCCTTTGATAAGACAAGGAAAGCTTAGCAATTGTGCACAGGATAACGTTAGTAGTGATGAATTTACTTAGAAATTACTCATTAAAGTTAACATGACAAAAGTTATAAGCATAACATATATTCTATTATATACTCATGATGATAAGTCTTAATGCAAATTTCATTTAATATCACTTTAAATCTTTTCTTTTACTGAAAGTATGCCATAACATTTCTGACTACTAATGTCTCAGACAGAATGGAAAAAACCTATTGTAGCCACAATACATGCATCTTTGATTTTTATTACATTCCAGTTCAAAATCAACTGGTCTCTAATTTGAATGATGGTTCTATATGTTATCATGAAGCCAAGAGAGAAATCTAAAGTATTTGTCGTGTGGCAGCACTTAGTTTATATTTTGTGTAAAAATGTGAATAATCTGTTGCACAGTGTAGTAGAGAAACAACTAAAGTTGGGAATAAACACATGCAGAATCATGTAACTACAGCATATCCCTAGAAAATGCTAGGGACAGCAGGCGTCCCATGAAACTCCTCATGGTGAAATGGAATGCTTTAGTTTTAATACAGTGTGACTTTACAAAGATCACTTTTCATTTTGTTTCTCTTTTGCAGCATGGAAACCAGCTTAACTCATCCATTTAAAAAAGAAGAAACTTTTTGTTAAAAATGTGAATACTAATATGGTTTACATTTGAAAGTATCCAACACTGGATACTCAAGAGATTTACAGGAAGTCAGTATAAATTGCAGAAACTGAAATACTAAGGACGAGCTATATAATTTGAGAAAAGCACTGCTTTAAAATCTGAATCAAGTACAACTCCAGAGAGTGATTCCATTGAACATGAGGTTCATCAGTTAGAGTAATGTATGCAAATGGCTGAGAAAAGCTTTTGGCATCCAATGTTGCTTTAAATCATGAAATAAAATTATTCTAGGCAATACTTACACTACGAAGAGTGTAGAGAAAATGAAGTTTCAGGAACCTAACAATATAGAAATTACTGCTATATACTTCTGTCAAGTATTCTAATAGTATTAATGGAAAAAATAACTTTAGTCTCTAAAGTAGCTTGATTGCTAAACTGTAACAATGTTGAAAATGTTCCACATCCCAATTCAAAAGCTATATCTTGTATTAATTAACCTAAATATTCTTTGTCAGGGTTGTATGGTAGCACCAAGGACTGCCAGGACAGTAATTGTGTGTGCATCCTGAATTTCTGCCAGTACAGAATGCAATGGCATTAGCATGTTCACAAGTCACAGCCCTGCATCCAGTGCCGGAATGCTACAAAATGTTTTGTAACTATTTGTTGCAGCAGTGGAGGAAAAAGAGTAAATTAGCTTTAAGAAAAAACCCATTATAAAATATAAAACATAACATTTAGTACTGTAGAAAAACTGCAGAGTCTTTTAATAATTATTCTACTTCAAATGAAGCAGTACTTTTTGTATCAACAGTACCCAAAATAGGAAGTTCAAACCGGAAAAATAAAACGAAGCTTTTACCTCATTAAGTAAATTAAAAACAGATATTAATATAGTTTCATTGGTCAATTAACATTTTTCAAAAATAACATTCCATATTGAAAGAAAAATGGAACTAAAATGCTAAACTCTATTAAAATATAATACATAAATATTTTAATTATCAAGTATTTTCAATTGAGTAATGTAAACAAAATAATTGTAAGAATTACAAATACTAACCATCATTCAATTCCCTTCATATTTCTATACATACCTCAATAAATATACACATATATTAATGAAGTCATTATGACACTTGTCTTATTCATTTACACATAAAGCATATAATCCCATTTAAAATGAAATGATGATTATCGTAATGACCTGAAATATCTATGTTCTATATTTACATGAAAAGCTTTGCATACCATTATATGTAAACACATTCACAAACACGTGTTGTACGCTTTTCTCTCTGATGGAATGAATGTTTTATATACTGTTATTGAAATATAAAAAGCAGTTTGGCTTTATCAATTATTTTGTGCATTTTATACCAAATAAATCATCACAGAATTTAATCTACCAAGTTAAGCATTTTGTTATTTCAATCCTGAAACAGCCTTGTTATGCAAAACAGTCTTGTTATGTACATAATTCACATTTACATCTCAAGCATTTTTGTGTGTCTGTGATTTTGTTTGTCTTTGTGCTGTTGTGTGTGTGTTTAAATGTTTGTAACTCCAGCATAGGAACATATCTCTAATATACACACATAAACAAACACTAGTATAAATAGACACACATCTAGGTGGTATCATTTAGTGCTTATAGTTTTAGAAATAAATACCATGCTGAAAAATATAATAATAATATGCTTCTATATGACACCAGACTATAGTAAAATGCTAGTTTATCTATTTATTTATAGTAAAATATATTATTTCTACTGGAAATTTTTATGAAATAGATAGAAATCAGAAATTAAAAGAAAAAAATTACTACTCTAGGAGTAATTTTCTGATCCTTCCTTCCTTCCTTTCTTTTTGGGGGTGGGTTGAGGCAGGGTTTCTGTGTTTAGCCCTGTAAGCTATCCTGGAACTCATTCTATAGACAAACATGGCCTTGAACTCACAAGATAGCCTCCTTCCTCTGTATTCCCCAAAGTGCTGGGCATGACCCACCATGCATGCCCCATGTGCTTGATTTTGCTTATATTTGTGTACACTGCAGCTGCTTTGTTTCTCATCATAGTCCCTTACCTCAGTTCATGTCCATTATCTGTGGGCATCACTGTGCTAAATGCTTTCGGCTACAAGAATAAAAGAACAAAATGAACTTTGTAGAAAGGCTTTGAGTGTGGTAACGGAAACAAATAATTAATGAATTTCTATCTATTTACAGAATGGCAACATTATGCCCAGGGAGGTACTCTCTTCTTTTTCTCATCTTTTTCACTTATAAAAGGGTACCCTTTTAATTTGACATGTTATGCTAAGAGATGAAGAGTTCAGCCAGACAAAAATGAGCAGTGTAATTTGATCTTTCCAACTCTAAGTTTGAGTCATAGGTCTGCAAGTGTACTAGCAGACAAGGGAACATTTTAAAATAAATGTCAGGGACAGTTATGAATTGTCTCCTGGATGCAAGCCAGATCAGGCGTAAAGGTAGGAAACTTGTGAACATCAAAGCACATGACTTTCGAGGGTGGAATATGTGGTCCTCAGGACACTGAAACAATAAAACCAAAGGTTGCCTTGTATAACATTTCTTGAAAACTTTTCAAATGAATGCAGGATTTTCTTTGTTAATTTGATTATATCTCCATGCCCTTTTTTTTTTCTTTACTGTCCACTTGGAATGAAAATAAAATGGAAATTTTAGCAGGGAACTCTTACTTCTATTGTCTGTTTCAATCTGCTTCTGGTCTTATAAATGGCCATCTTAAAATCTATGACCCATAAATCTTGTCAACTTTATGGCCAAAAGGGTTCCATAGGAAACCACAAATATTTAGGCAGTTGCCAGGACTAATTTTGTTCTCCACAAACAGACAGCAAGGGCCTATTGCTAAGGGAAACACCTATGTTACTCCTTGAACATGGAGAAGTCCAGAGGGTGCCTATATAAAGCCTTCCCACTAAGATTAGCTCCTGCACACTAAGATACCCAAGGAGAAAGGTACACACCAAGCCAACAACGAATCCCTTGATCTACAGTGGTATCCTGACTGAAAGATATGCTAAGGTCTCATTTTCCTTAAGGCACACAACAAGAGACAGAACCCATACCTGAGACTGTGGAACCAAAAATTTGAGACTAGATAATGCAGGGACCTAGGGTAAAATCAATTATTATTGTTGTAAAAAAAAAGATAGATAGAAATAAAATTACTCCTAATAATGTTCTACTGTACTCATGAGTCAGTGCCTTGCTCATCTAAGAGAAGCTTCCTTCTTCAGCAGTTGGGAATAAGTATAGAAACCAAATAGTCAGGCATTATGCAGAGAGACCTCGGAACACTTAGTCCTAAGGGTAATGTTGCCATCAAATCCATCCTCTTAGGATTCGGAAAACTGTGGAAGTGGAGTAACAAAACACGTGACAGCCATTCCTGCAATCTCTGCTCTATCTTTATCCCTGCACTTGTGTAAGCAGGACAAATTTTGGGTCAAAATCTTTGTGGGTGGGTTGTTGTCCTCCTCCCTCTCCTGAAAGTTACACCCAGAGTCACCCCCACCCCCTTCCAGAAATACTCACCTCCACCAATTTCCATTTTCTCTCCTAGTCCTCTCCACATCAGCCCCCACACCAGGTCTTCACACACCTGATTCTCGCTTCCTTCACACCCAGCTCCTTCCTTTTATCTACTTCAGATGTCTACTGTATTTCCCCTTCTTTTCTCAGCTTCTTTGGGTCTGTAGCAAGATTATCCTGTGCTTTATGGCTAAATCTACTTATAAGTGAACCATGCATGTATTTCTGGGTTTGGGTTACCTCCTTCAGGATGGTATTTATAGTCCCATCCATTTGCCTGAAAATTGCATGATGCCTTTGTTTTTCATAGCTGTGTAGTAAAAAGCAAAAGATTTATATGATCTAAAGAGAAACCAGACCATTCATGGAGATAACATAGGAGCCCTGCACAGAGGAAGCCTATGGCAGTTTAGTGTCCAAGTTGTTACCATAGTAATGTGTGGCAGCCAGAGTGGATTTGAATTAGCCAAAATGGAGTGCGTATCTGGTGCTGAGCTTGAGTAGTGGTCTTTAGTAAATAAAGTTTTGCCTTCTGACTTTGGCAGTCAGTCAGCTTTGGAAAGAATTACCTTGGCAAGCTTTGCATTAAGGAGCTCTGTTCCTGGGAACAAGATAGACAAGCTCTGCACCGTTCCTGGGAACAAGATAGACAAGCTCCTCGCAGTTCCTGGGAACCAGATAGGTAGTTCTGTGCAACCTTGAGTGAATGCTCAGACGAGCTGCCAGCTGACACAGATGGATGTTACAGTGAAGAAAGTTCCTTGTTCTCTCCTGCTTTTCTGTAGCTGGCTCCCCCTTCAATAAATCGGCACGTTGATCAATGATTTGGTGTCCTTCCTGTAGCCTTGTTCTCTCTATCTCCCAACCCTCGTCTCAGGTGGTATCTAAGTGTGGCTGCAGGCAGCAACAGTAATGGGAACAGGGACTGTCTCTGACATAAAGTGATTGGCCTGCTCTTTGATCACCTCTCCCTGATGGGGGGAGCAGCCTTACCAGGTCACAGAGGAAGACAGTGCAGCCACTCCTGATGAGACCTGATAGACTAAGATCAGAAAGAAGGAGAGGAGGACCTCCCCTATCAGTGGACTTGGGGAGGGGCATGTATGCAGAAGGGGGGGAAATAGTTGAGAAGTATTCCATTGTGTAAATGTACCACATTTAAAAAATTTTTATTTGTATATTAATTAAATACTTTGTATCCCAGCTGTGGCTCCCTTCCTCATTCCCTCCCAATGCCACCCTGCTTCCCTCATTTCCTTCCATGCGCCTCTCCAAGTCCACTGATAGGGGAGGTCCTCCTCTGCTTCTATCTGACTCTAGTCTATCAGGTCTCAACAGGATTGGCTGCATTGTCTTCCTCTGTGGCCTGACAAGATATACCACCTTTTAAAAATCTATTCATCGGTTAAGGGACATTTAGGTTGTTTCAAGTGTATTGGTATTTTGAATAAAGCTGCTATGAACATATTTGAGCAAGGGTCCTTATGGAATGGTGGCTAACTTGAGACCAATCCCATGGCAGATAGCCAACTCCTGACTCTACTAGTTATATTCTGCTCTGCTTGCAGACAGGAGAGTAGCATAACTGTTTTCTGAGAAACTGCATGTAACTGGTGATGGAAAGGGATAGAAAGACAAACAGACAAACAATAAGCAGAGCTCAGAGAGTTTGCAAGTGTTAAAAGGAGGGATTGAGGAAGACAGAGATGTCAAGGACACTGCAAGAAGACCTATAGAGTCAACTAACCTGGTTCCATGGGGGCTCACAGAGACTGAACCACCAACCAAAGCATGCATTGGCTGGATCTAGACCTCCTACATATATGTATCAGATGTACAGCTTGTTTTTCATGGTTGTCTCCTAATATTGTTGTAGGGGCTTTCTCTGACTCTGTTGCCTGTCTTTGGATCCCTTTCCTTTGGCTGGGATGCCTTATCTGGCCTCAGTGGGACAGGATGCACTTAGTCCTGTTGCTACTGAATGCTCCAAAGTAGGTTGGTACACATGGGCTGTCTTCCTTTCTTTAAGGAGAAGAGAGGGAGGAATGGGAGAGTGTGGGAGTGGGTAGACAGTAAGGAGGGGGCTGTGATTACTCCGCAAAGTGATTCATTAAATAAATTAGTGGAAAAAAATAGAAGTAAAGAAAAATATTGTGAGAGCAGAGAGGTCATAACATAAGGAGGCCCTCAAAATCATCAAGGTATATGCACACATGAATTCACAGAACCTATGGCAGAAGAGCAAGTAAAAAGCCTGAACATGTCTGCACCAGATGGGATTCTACAGCCCAAAGGAGAAGCAAACAGATTTCCCCATCGGTAACACAGAATCAATCTCCAATTGATAATCACGTGCAAATGAAAATGTAGTGGGTTTTTTTGTTTGTTTGTTTGCTTGCTTTGAGTTTCACTGTGAAAAATCTAATCTTAATGGTAGGCTGCATGTCCAGTAGTAGATGGCTGAAAACAACAATAAACCTCAAAAACTTCTTTAGAGTTTTTGTTTTGTTTTGTTTCATATGTGTATGTGTGTTTGTGTGTGTATGTGTGTGTGTGTGTTTCTCTTCTTTACCTAAAAGGTCCTTTGTGTTTGTGTTACAGCTTCCATATTAGTGTTATTAAGGGAATCCTGAGTATACAAATGAGCGTTTCTTGTGCCTTCTCTTGAGCTCTTTTTTTCTTGTTTTGTCTGATTCTGATTTGTAAGTTATAGTTTTATCTTATTATAGTGTATTTTAGTTTATTATTATTCCTTATAAGACCGATTGTTTCTAAGAAGATGAAAAGTTGGTTCCAGATAAGATGGGATATGGAGAGAAACTGAAAGAAGTAGATGACAGGGAAATTCTGATTACGATGCTATGTGGGAAAATATCTATTTTCAATAAAACAAACAAAAACAAGCTGAAAGAAAATATTTTAGTATACAGATGAGTCAACTGGGGATTCTCTCTTTCTCTCCTGTTTTCTGTTTCTCTGTCCACTTCTACCCCTCTCTTCTCTCACTTTCTCCTTCCTCCCATCTGTCTCTCCTTCTCCCTCTCTCACATATCCATACATACATCCCAACATATATTTGACAACAAATTATAAAAATTAATAGTCATCCAAGTTCTATACATTTTGATCTATCTAGTCAATCTGTAGGCACTGCCATTGGCATATTTAAAAGGGAGCTATCATATGCAGATATAACAATTATTTATTATCTTCACTTTTATAGGGTTGGCATCACCTCCCCCTGGTGGGTACTAGGCCACAGAGAAAGATTATGCTTTGATGAGACCTGATAAGCTGGAGTCAGATAGAAGGGGAGGAGAAGGTACTCCTCTATCAGTGGACTAGGGAAAGGGCATAGGAGGAGAAGAGGGAGGGTGGGTGTTACGGGGAGAAGAAAAGGGTAGGGGCTCTAGTGGAGGTACAAAGTGAATAAATTGTAATAAATAAATATATAAATAAAATTTTTAAAAGAAATTTAGTAAATTGACTGCCTAAAGTTGAGAAATATCTCAAGATTTTGTCTCTTTATGTTGCAGATATTTGTCTTTGCAAAGTGTTCTGACAAGAATTAGAACAGATCTGTTATCAGAATTTAGATGAACTCAAATGGTCTATTTTAAAATTAGGCTATCACCTTAGGTATAAATCTATTCATTTTCCCCAGTGGTCCTTTTACTAGAAAATCTCAAGATAAGTCTATCATATGGACTTTCATTTATACATTAGAATAAAATTTGAAATGGAGACACGAAAGCTTATTTGGCATAAAAATATGCTTAAAGCATTGTAGAAAAAAATTTCCTCATTTGTACAGACTCAAAACTGCATACTCATATTTAAGGCTCTCCTTCTTCAATTTCTTATTGCTTATGAAATTTTTATTTTAAGTTGGTAATTAAGACATATTCATTCTTGATGTTTTGGAAAATAGCTTTTTAATTTTTTCTTGTAGAAACAGAGCATAAATTCATGTTTCTCACTATTAGTTATATAATCATAGTCTATACTTAGTTATGAGTAATAAAAATGCAAAACATGGATCTCCCAAAACTCATTGACTCTTTCTAATTTCTCTTGACCTTCATGTTCTTGAATATCTTCTGCCACAAATCAAAATGTGATAGAGCAAAACTTATCTGCAACAATAAAATGAAATGAACAGAAAGAATGAAATCATTTTAGGCTATGACTTAAATAATTGATATCTACAGTGAAACAATAACTCACATGCATCCACACTCACACACACCCTTTTCTGCTTTGATTTTATTAGTAATTTGTATATTAATATTATTCATTTTAGAATATTTTTAGAATAATATAACATTTTAGAATATTTTCTGAGTTTTCTGCTTTTCTTTTTTTTGCTCATTTGTTAGCTTTTATTTTTTAACATTTTTATTTTATATTAATCACAGGTTATGTACTTTCCATCCTCTTGTTCAGTCTGAATTATTTTGTCCCTGGAAATCTGGAACTTTCGTCAGGGTATGGAGTAAAGTTACTGATTGCTTGATTGATTATATTTTGTAAGTCAGAGATCTACACTCATGATATCTTGGACTTTGTTTTGTTGTCTTTCATGTCATGCAGGCCCAAGAAGACACAGTTATTTCAGCTTTTTCTTAAAGAATATCTTACCGTTAAAAATGATGAAAAGTTAAAACAGTAAATACTGAACAGCAATGGCAAACAGCTCCTCATTTACAGAAAAAAATAACATTGAGCGGAATTGGGTGACTTATTTCACTATAATATTTGATAGTTCTTCATTCATCATGTCCACTGTGGACATTTACTTTGTTCCCATCTCAGTAACATGCATAGAAATTAAATGTAATGGCAGTATTAACATTTAGAAAAATAATAATCTAACTCTTAACTTGAAAATATATGTGATAATGCAATGGAACATGATACAGAAAAGGGAAAACAAAAAAGTCAACACGCGTCACTGGGGAATTTTTCACTTTATTAGCAATGCTGCTCAACCTATCAATATTACATCAATGCCTTCAAAGAGTTACTGAAAATCACAGAAATATGAAATTTGTGTTTTGATCATCAAGAAGTAGAATCCAAACTGAGTCAATCTAAATTTGTATTATTTTCGTTATGTTTGAGAGCTAAGCATTCCTGTAGTGTTCATATTGATAGAAACGATCACATCTGACTCACATTCTGAGCAGAAGACTTTACACGAAGGTCAAGGTGCTCAGGGGTGTTCAGGCCATGGGCGCAGCTTCCATCAGAGCATATTGTTGTTGCTTTTGAAGTTCTGTGAGGTTTTTGCTTCACTGTCAGTGAAAAAGTGTATGAGGATGGTTGTAGCATGAGGTGCTGGTGGAGAATGTCAGAGGTGGTTGGGGGTGGTTTTGTTTTGATGTAAGAACTAGATTTAGAGCTGAAGAATGGCAAAGAGTGACGTTAGATAAAGGCAGAAACTCTATGTAGCTTATAGACTGAGATGAAAAAGAACACACTAACAGAAAGGGGGAAAATAATACAGTTAAAACTATATATATATGTATATATATATATATATATACATATATGTAATTTAACATAGATGGCTTAGAAATCACTATTCAGTATGATTTTATGTGTAACATGAAGGAAGGTAAGTCTGAAGATCTTCATATTTTCTAGCTTAGACCTGGGAAAGTCTTGTCATAATCATAGAAATAATTTAAGAAGGATGCAAAATTAGGGTACAAAGGAACTCTCTGAATATAATGGTAGACAT
Organism: Pachyuromys duprasi; assembly: GCA_028658305.1. NCBI lineage: Eukaryota > Metazoa > Chordata > Mammalia > Rodentia > Muridae > Pachyuromys > Pachyuromys duprasi. The sequence continues at coordinate 50,991,061 of CM053745.1, forward strand.
TTAGCATATAAATTCTGGCAAGTTCTTTGAATTTACAAAGCACTTATGACCATGCAGATTTTATTAACAGAGTTTGAGATGACATTAACTCAAATAAAATCACATTGACCTTGTCTACCAGTAACACAGGTGAAAAGGACGTTGAAAATGCCCATAATTGTTCAATACAAGATAAATATCTTATCAATATTGTTTTGCATACAGTTCAGCTAAAATGACAATGTGAGGTAACATTTATTTTTGCTTTGACTTTTATTCACTTGTTTTTTTTTCTATTAATTTGATTGTTTCCTCTAGAATAAAATTCTGACTTATTTTTGGAAATATGTTCACTATCTGTAGATTCTTAAATTATCAGATAGTTAAGGCCTACTTAGTGCTAATATAGTTTTATATGTGTATGGTACATGTTAACCTATAGATAAATAAGAAACAATAAATAACTATCAATGATAAATAAAAATATCATAAATATATAAAACAATAAGCCCATTGACATCATATTAAGGAAACGGCTGAGGTATCTATGGTGATATTTGTTGAATACTGGGGAGGCTAGAGTAGAAGAGTGAATTTGAAACTAGACTGGGAAATACAAGAAGGTTTTTTTCTCTCTGTCACACACACACACACACACACATATATTCTAACTGCATTCAGGAGTCAAGGAGGAACACAAAGCATCTTTTGAAACCTCAAAGCCCAGCAACAAACTTCCTCCAACAAATGACCACATTAATTATCCTTCCAAAATAGTTCCACCAACTATGGACCAAATATTTAAATATAAGAGTCTATTATTACATTCTCATTCAATCCACCATAATTATTAATTTCTATGAGGCATATTTGCATCACACTCTTTCTTCCCAAATCATAAATCAGTGAGTAATACAGAGGAGAAAAAAGAAGCTTGGGAAGACAAAAGAGATGATGAGGAAGAAGAAAAAGAAGAAAAGAAGGAGGAAGAGGAAGAGGAAGAAGGAGGAGAAGGAGAAAAAGAAGAGGAGGAGGCAGTGAAGGAAAAAGAAGAAAAAGAGGAGGAAGAGGAAGAGAGATTGCACAAGTCAAAGGTTAATGAAAACTGACGTGAAAATGAACTTTCAGATATTACAGTGCCAGTGAATGTCATAATTCATACTGTCTGCAGTTGCTTTTACAGGATCAATCCAGTGAAAATTCTAGCATGGATAGGTGTGGACTCAGAAAGGTGAAAATTGATGAAAGACACTCAGGTTTGGTTGTTTGCTTGCTTGATTGTTTATTTCAGATATGTATTTTCTGATAGGTTATCCGTGTTAAATGGCCTATACTGTGCATATACTGGTAGCACTAATTAGACTAAATGTGCTAAAAATAGAGTCTCAGAAGTTGGAGGAAGAATTTCTGGGTAGTCTCAGAAGTGTTGAGAGTGAGAAATAGGGATAAAATGAAATGATTAAACATTTTATATACGTTTTACCAAATTCTCCAATATAAAAACAAAACAAAACAAAAACATTTTAAACCAATTGATTAAGGGGATTTTAAAAGGAAGAGCGTCCATGCAGTATTTCTTTTCAAAACTACATTATGAGTGTTGACAGTCTCCAGCACTTGGTCTAAAATAGAGGAACTGATGTGATCTAAAGCAGTGCATAGCTCATGTTTTCAATGTGGCCTAAATGTCAATAAAACAAGGGCTTCTCTATACTCTTTCCCTTTGGTTCCTTTAAGAGAAGTGTTAGCTGGGCCAGCATTTAGATACAGAAGCTGTACTGTAAAGAACGGCATTCATCTGTATATTTATAATGAGAAATGCAATTCAATGTAATCAGCAAGGCTCCTTTGAGCAAAAGACAATGTTTACTTCAACAGTTTCCCAATTTTCATATATTGTCTTTCAACTTATGCCAGTATTTTGAAAGCATGTGTCCTTATTTCAGTTTCAGAAAATGATAAAGTTCCTGTTACATTTTTTAATTCAATGACACAATAACTAAACCAATTTTTATTTTAAATCAATTCTCTTGAAAACAAAAATATTATCTAAAATATCAAGATTTTAAAGTAGAATTAAATTACAAATAATCTACAGTAATTGATGTGTAAATCTTTTGACCATAGAGACAATTAATATATTATATTGTTACTAAAATATGGATGATAATAAAGTGAAAGATTAGATTAAAAAATTAGAAATGAAGGTACAGTGAGTGTATTTCAGAAACAGGCTGAAATACACATGGCCCTAGAAATTTTCTCAGTGTATAGCCATATGGAGAAACCAAAGGTGATACAAGCTTTGGTTTTTTTTGTTTTTGTTTTTTTTGTTTTTTGTTTTTTTTTTTTTAGTCAGCACAATGGGAAGACAAGCAGATATTAAATGGACAGCTTGGCTTCTAATCCAAGCTTTAGTACTTTCTAAATGATTAATTTAGGACCATTAAGCCTTGGAAATCTTGTACATTGAACAAAAGTAATACAAAATAATAACATTGTTGAGAAGATTTCATGGTATAATATGTGTGACTTATCTTTTAAGACACTAATATAAATTAGATCTGAAGCAATTACAGAAATATTGAAAGCAAAGGCTTATAGAGAGATCATAATAATCTTTGTTTAAACTCAGATTTACAATTTATAAAAGGCATTTTTTTCTTCAAGTTTGTTTTCTTACCAGTGGAGTGTAAAAATAATTTAAAACCTAAAAGGATTACTGGACAAATATCTCTGAACATGAAAATTTCTTGACAATTCTTATCTAAAGAATAAAGTTTCTTGTTTTCTAAATTCTTATATTGTGAACTACTACCAACTAAGTTGTATGCCGAAGTACTGAAAATGTCTATCCTCATGCAGTTTCCCATATTATGTAGGTCAGATTAGTGTAATGGTGAACTTGACAAAAACCATAACTTGATCTCAGCTAATGAATGTAATAATTATTCTTTAGACAATTATGTATAATGACTTTAAATTGTTCTCAGAATTGAATATAGGTACAAAGGCAGAAGGCAGTAAGACATCAGTCTCGAGTTGATGTTGGTGCAGTGAAACATCATGTGCAACGCAACCCGAGGAAAAAGGATGTATATGGCTTACATTTCAACATCACTGTTCATTACCAAAGGATGTCAGGAGAGGAACTCAAACAGGGCAGGAGAAAAGATGCAGAGGCCGTGGAGGGTTGGTTCTTATTGGCTTGCTCATCAACTTTCTCAGCCTACTTTTATATAAAACTCGGTTCAGCCAGCCTAGTGAGGACCCCACCAACAATGGGCTAGGCCCTCCCTCATCAGTCATTAATTAAGATAACGCCCTACAGGATTGCCTACAGCCCTAACTTATGGAGCTGTTTTCTTAATCAAGGTTCGCTCCTCTCAGGTGATTCAGGCGTGTGTCAAAGTGACATAAAACTAATGAGCACAACCTCCAAACATTAAGAACAATTTCATTGCCAGTCATTATGTATTTAGTTATATCAGCAACGGTGGTGACTTTTCCTAAAAGAATACAACTATTACAAAAAAAAAGTATTTTATTGGGAAGAGCTCCTGAAAATAATTAAGTTTTTCAAAGGGTGATGGTAGAATGTATTGGTTCCTAGCCTACTTCACCATACTGAAAAGGCAGATAAACACCGTGAAGTGTATACAGCAGAAAAAAAGTACTTCAGTAATCTTATATATTAACTGAAGTGGGTTAAAAGCATATAAAGAGAAGTTTCCTCTTCATATGTTTTTATTTTCTCCAAAGTGCCTTTCTACTTTTTGTTGAACAGTCTCCATGTGATAGTATTAATGGACTTTATACAATCCTTTTAGCCAGTGATTCTACAGGCCAATACATTTTATAGCCTCAAAAGTCACAGCGAGCACAGTCAATTTGTACTCTCAGTAATCCTAAACATTTCTTTTTAGCTTGTTCCTTAGCTCTGTAGATGCACCTGGAAAGGCCTCTGCCATAGTCATGAATTTAGAATACGTAGTAAACTATTAACCAAATCACTGAAGTAGTATTTTCTTGAGTTAAAGGTGATATACGTTATAAAATTTAATAAAAAAAATCTACAAACAGGCCAAGAACCTGCACTAGAAATTGCCCTTGCAGAACCTGTTGCTGTAGGTTTTTCAATTATACAAAAAGCTACTAGTCAGCCTCAGGAATTTTCAGGCATCAGTAAAATGCCTCAAACACTTAACATTCTGCTTCAATTTTTCCTTAAAGCGCTTTGTTTTCTTTGAGATCTCTGATGTTTTAATGCCATCATTCATTCCCAAGCCAGGCCCTGCCCAGGGTACAGTCACTGCTGTGAGCATCATTTCTACGCAGATGAAGTCAGCTCATACTGTGCTGCATTGGTGAGAAAGGTGCATTGCCTGTACTGTGGGCCACTGCTTCTAGAAATGGTGATGAATCTTCACGGAAACTCTGCTGTACATCAGTCATGAGTGTGTATCCTGAGACTTTATTTGATTACTGTTGACATCATTGTATGTTAACATTTCTCATGAAAAAGTACATAAATCTGAATTAGGGGTTTTTAATCTACCTATATTCTGAAAACAATTATGAGATCAAATTCCTACACTCTTGAGTTTTTGAACACTTGCTAATTTTCTACTTTTCTTGGACAATATAAACTTGGCTTCATATGCTTCTGATAAAATCAAATGCTAGACATTTTCTTTCAGACAAGCGTTTGCAAAACTCATCTTCAGTCTCTTGGAAACAAATAATATTCATATCTATTTTTCTTGTGAACTTAACCCTCAAAATAATGACTAGACTGAAGTGGATACAACACATTTTGGACTATCTTAAACATGTGAATATAAATAGGAAATATGCTGAGAAGTCTATGTCTACTTGGAGGATTTAGGTACCTATTATGCATTTATGCACTGCTAGAAAACAGGAAGTCCTCAATAAATACACCAAACTAGAGCTTACATGTAAAACTAGTTGGGCAAAAGAACAGAAATCCTTACTTTTATGGTTATATAATAAATTGAGGCACTCTTTTAAAAGACAGACATATGAAAGACAAACATACAAAACTACATTCTCTGAATCTTGTAAAAATATATCTATTGCCAACATCAAGAAACTAAATTTATTAATTAATCTTGCTTCCTGGTATGGGGATATTTTTCCAACAATGTACAATGTCTTATGTTTTTGCTAAATTTGAGACTATAATATAAATATCATGCCTTATCTCTCAAAAGAGTATATTTTCTCACCTATTTTAAAAGACACAGCACCTGGAAAACTATTTTTTCCTCTCATGGGGATTGAATTAGGAGTTAAGTTTTAAGTCAGCTGTTTTCAGTTTTTTCTCTGAGTCTTTTCTTGATTGTACCATGTGTAAGTCATGGTCAGCCAAGGTACTTGCTTCTCAGTACTCACAAATAGTGTAAGGTCCTGAGCAACTGGGAATAATTGAAAAATCCCATTGTTCATTGTTCAATATTTGTCCAGACCCATTTTTCTAAATATGTTCGTTAATTTTTTATATCTACTGCGAAACTTTTCTATTTTTTGTCAGGTTTCCTTGAATCCAACCACCATCCACAATAACCAATAACTTTATAACAGCATAGTCCTAAAATGTCTTCTATAAGGTTTGTTTAAATACTGTAATATTAATGAAACAATAGGTGTTTGAAAGTAGCAATCTTATTTTCCTCATCTCCTAATTCAGTAATGTTTGCAGAATGTATTTATTTTTTAATAACATTTTTCCTAGTCATTGAAACAAATACCTTAAAAGTCCAAAGAATTCACAAATGTTTCCTCAGTGACGTTATTTTTGTTAGTTTTGGAATGAGAAACAAATAGTTTTCATAAAAAAACAGTTTTACAAATTTAATCATTAGTGTACAACAATACTTTATTTAATGATGTATATCAGCTACTTTGTTTTTCTTAAGAAAGCATGAAATACACAATTAAACATGTATATTTAAGGAAACTGAATTGAAATATTTTATGATAGAAATATGTAATTAAAGTGTGCCTACCTTACGTTATATAAATCATAAAATAATTTGAAAATTGTTTACATTATTTGAAATAAACAGGAGATGACAAAATGGCACAATGCAAAACACTTTTGTCCTAGTTAAAGAACCTGAGCTTGGAAAAACGAGAACACATAAAAGACAGGCAAGTGTGGAATCTTGCCTGTAATCTCAGGATGGAGAAATGGGTATCCCAGTAGCAGGTATTACCTAAAGCAGCAGAATTAATGAACTCCAGTTTCAACAAGAGACCCTCCCTCAGTAAATAAAGTGGAGCTTTTTCAAGGAAGATAACTAATATCAACCTTGGGCCTCCATATGGTCACACCAATACACATACAAGTATTCACATACATCTGTGTACCCCCACACAGATAACATATATACATGTAAAACCAGCAAAGAATAAAATTGCTATGTCAGACATATGAACATGCATATAAAAACACTTGTGTGAGTGCATGGTTTTAGAGAGAAGAAATAAAAATCCTTTATATGGGTGTATCTATATTCTGGAAAGAATACAGATATTTCTATTATTGTCACCATCTATTTATAGTAGAAGGGAAACACTGAGAACACAAAATAGCAAGCATGAAGGGAGTAAATCAGGCCAAGGGAAATGGCTTAAAACTGGATGGTATAATTTTTATACTTTCTTAAGACATATCTTTAGTTATAGAAATTTGAGTATTTTCATGCACAAAAATCTATTGTTTTTATGTAAAACTTAAAAGTATAATGCCAGGTCTTTTCTCTTTCAGTGTTCTTGTACAATTCACTTAAAAATATTTGTATGAGTCAAGTAGTTATGCTAGAAATATAAACTCCACTGTATTTCACACTGCAATCATTCTTTGGGAATGAATCAAATAGAAATGTTCCTGAATTCTTATGAAGTGTCATGTACCATTTACTGCACTATCAAAGAGCTCAATGAATTTCAGGGGTCTCTGATCAAGGTAGCATGTAGGCCATCAACTCCACAGGCATCTAGTATGAACCAACATTTACCACACTCAAAAGAGTAGGAAATTTTCCCAGGAGTAGATAACTAGGCTACATATGTAACTGCTGGGTAATTCTCCTGCCTTCAGTAGCAAAAGTAAGGCATGTAAAGAGGGAGTTACCTTCATTTTTACTCTTTCAAAGAAGTCTAAAATTGGACTATTGGAATGTTTTCTTTATATTGATACTTTAAGACAAAATTTAATTTTCTTCACATTTGTTGCTTCTAAAACCATAAAATGTATAGACTATTGAGAGATTTTTCCAATCATTTATACACATGACTTTTAAGTATAAATTTCATAGAATTTACCTGGAGGTATTGTAATAGTTTTTATGTTATTTTTCTGGATTCTTTCCTCATATAGTCTAATTTGATTCAATGAATTTATATTGAAAATAACATCCCCAGAGGAAATGAAAATCTTTTGGTCCACACATTTTATTTTGTTTCCTTGAACAATGATTCTTATGCCTGAGAGTCATCACATTATTATTTTTTTTCCTCTGCAATTTCCCCCCAAAACAAGACACTCTAACCTGGATGATGTTCTTGAAGACTCAAAACATGAATAAAAATTATATTGCTCAGGAAGTAACCACGTCTCAAAGCTCAGGAAGTTCCGGAAACTTTTAGGATTCTCCATGCTCCTCCCTCCTAAGGTTATATATACAATTACCAGAAGAAGATAACTCTACAAACTTTAGAGCTATAAGTCACATAGGAAGCAGCCAGGGAGTGACTTTTCATACTCCTTGAGGCACACTTTTTGGTAAGAGAATGGCTTTTGAGTATTTAATAACCTTGTAAATACTTCTCACCCATACTCTAATATGTAAGCCAATAAATTCATTCATTCATTAAGCTATACTGAAATAGTAGCATATCCTTTGATCAAGGCTGGTGACTTATTTGGAGGAAATACACATATATTCATGTCTCTAAAGGAAAAGTCACCATAATACATTTTTTTCACATACAGGAGAATTCCAGATCCATTTTTATACTTTTGAATCTTTACCTTGATAGAAAAAATGTTTAAATGACAGCAAACATATTAATAATCAACCACCTTAGTAAATCAAAGGAACAGTGTCACATCTACTGATTTCATAGACTATAAATTATATTAAATGTTACTGATGAAGAAACTGAGAATCTCCTCTTTGTCTAACAAGATGCACAGCCAAGAAAACTTGCCTATGATCCAGGGTAGGCATATGAAAAGGGCCTAATCTATGTCCAATCTATTCTGAATAAACTTAATTTCCTTTAATATCAGATAGATAGTATACTCTAACTGAAATTTTAATTAATACAAATCTTTATATCTATAGCATTAATATATTTGTACTTAGGTCAACAGAAACAGAACATATATTTCAAAAACATGTTTTCAATATTAAAAATATCTGTTAAAGTAATGAAGCTCAGTGCCATTGTGGTCATAAAGTAGATCTGAATCAATGTTGTCTGAAATAATTATCATAATTTCTGAACATAGTTCAAATTCCTGAACCAGAAATGTGTCTTTCCTTTTCTCATTCACTTTTTACAGTAGGAAATATGTTACTTATAGGTTTGTGAAAATCACCACATTAAAAATGTTTTTCCAGCAAAACCTCCTGTCTTAAAATGGCTTTGGGTGAAGATCCATGGCTGAGGGAGAAATTTATACTATTATAGGAACATCTTAAAAGTGCACATGCGATCATGTGACAACCAACAAGTGAATTACTGCCTTCTTCGATGACTTGATGAAGTAAATATTTTGAGTCTACATTATGAGGTATGAATTGTTTTGTAAATTATTATTAGACAAATTTGAATATATCTCAGCATTTTCTGAGTATAACTTATTGTAAAGCAAATTAGATAGACATTGAGACATTTCACATGAGTAAGCTAATATTTTTTTAATTTGTGTTTTATGTTTTTTACCCATAGGTCTCCTGATCAGGTTTGCTTTATTTTAAAAAGCAACTGTTTAAATTTATGTATCTTTAACTAAGTAATAAATTCAATTTCTTAGAATTGAAATGCACATTCATTAAATGTACCTAAAATTTTGGGGGTCATTGAAAGAGCACTCACCACAAACTAACCTCTAATTACAGATAATCATGTTTACCCAGAAATACAATAAAGGAAATATGGACAAATTAGTAACAGTAATGTTGACTAAATGAGGTTATGCATTTGCATATTCACATTATATTTTTACTTCTCTGCATATTTTCATGAAATAATGTTTTAACTCACAGAGCAGAAGTTTATAATGCTAATATCTTAAAGACATTAGTTGAGATCTGATGAAACTGAAGTAGACTTCTGTTAAGATCCTCTCTTGGGGGCTAGAGAAATAGCTCAGGGGTTAAAATCACTGTCTGCTCTTCCAAAGATCCTGAGTTCAATTCCCACATGTTGGCTCCCAGCCATCTATGTAAGATCTGGTGCCCTCTTCTGGTGTTCAGACAGGACATTGTATACATAATGAAGTTTTTCTTTTGCCAGTATATAAAATCTACTTTACTCTTTTTTTTCATTGTTAATTAACTACACGTTTTTCACTTTGTATCCCCCCTGTAGCTCCCTCTCCTTTCCCCTCCCAGCCCCTTCCTGCCTCCCCCTTCTCTACCCATACCCCTCCCCAAGTCCACTGATAAGGGAAGTCTTCTTTTCTTTCCTTCTGATCCTAGTCTGTTAGGTCTCATCAGGAGTTGCTGCATTGTCTTCCTCTGTGGCCTGGTAAGGCTGCTCCCCCCTCAGAGGGAGGTGATCAAAGAGCAGACCAATCAGTTCATGTCAGGGGTACTCCCTGTTCCCATTACTATGGAACTCACTTGAACACTGAACTTTCATGGGCTACATCTGTGAAGGGATTCTAGGTCATCTCCATGCATGGTACTTGGTTGGAGTATCAGTCTCAGGAAAGACCCCTGTGCTCAGATTTTTTGGTTCTGTTACTCTCCTTGTGGAGCTCCTGTCCTTTCCAGTTCTCACTATTTCCCACTTCTTTCATAAGATTCCCTGCACTCTGCCCACGTGTTGGCCATAAGTCTCAGCATCTGCTTTGATAGTCTGCAGGGTAGAGACTTTCAGAGGCCCTCTGTGGCAAGTTCCTAACTTGTCCCCTGTTTTCTCCTTCTTCTGATGTCCATTCTCTTTGCCTTTCTGGATAGGGATTGAGCATTTTAGCCAGAGTCCTCCCTCTTGATTAGTTTCTTTAGGTGTACAGATTTTCCCATAAAGAAATCTTAAAAAAATCCTTTCCTGAATTACTTTTACTTTTTGGAGAGAATAAAACGCCCCAAATCTAGTAATTAGAGTAAAAAAGAATGTCAACATATTCAGTTGATTCTAATTACATGATGAAAAGTGAAAATTTTAAGTCTACATGATAACAAGCAAACTAAATGATGAAATATACTAAAACATATATACATGTATATGTACATATATATGAAGGTATGCATCATTTAAAATAGTTATGTATTCTGGGATAATTAACATTAGAAAAGTTCATATCTGTGTGAATGTCATAGCTGACATTTATAAAAGCTGAGATGTCTACTCTGTTAGAAGTTGATATAATCTAACGTAATTATTATTATATATATATTGCAAGCCATTGACTGAATCACTGTATTTCATAGTGTGCTCACCACTGTCTCTTAAAAAATTCAAGGGATTTATCTATATGACACATAATAAATAAAATAATTTGTTTTTAAGAATAACCTATTTAAACATTATGTTTCGATGTCTTAGCACCATATGTAATTTAACTGTTGAATATAATTAAAATGAATATTTAACAATGTTATAACCTTGCCACTCTTCTAACGAATTTATCTTTATTTCTCTTATGCAAGTGTCTACAAAGTCAGGATTCTAACTGGTTTCACTGTCATTATATCCATGAACATTCTCCTAAAATAACTTTCATGGTCATAAGACTCATGAAGAATATCTTTCCCTTGCTTCTCTTTATTTGAGACTATAAATATTTTCATCTGTGATGAATATTGCATCCTTTGTATAAATCTTAGATCTATTATTTTTATAATAAATAATTTTATATCTACTTTGTACTTAAGAACAATGGTATTTGTAAATCTCATATTCATCTGTGTAAGTCTCACGTTATTCCAGTTAACTTAAAGCATACACTTGCTTTCACTTGATAAGCTGGTCATTTTGACAAGCACACCATTTCATTTTTGACCTAATTTCTTTTCTTACTTTTTTATTCTTTTTAAATTTATTCACTTTAAATCCCAATTATAGCCACCTCCATTGTCTCCTTCCAATCCTACCCTTCCTCTCTCTCTTCCCCTGTGTCCCTCTTCTCAAGTCTTCAGATAAAGGGTGCCTTATGTCCCTACCGACTGACCCCAGCCTATCAAGTCTCATCAGGACTGCCTGTAACCTCTTCCTCTATGGCCTGGAAAAGTTGCCCCACCAGGGGGAAGTGATCAAAGGGCAGGCAACTAAGTGCATGCCAGCCTTTGCTCTCCTTACTAGGGAACAAATATCTTTATCTAATTTCTTGATATAAATTCTCAGAAACCTTCTTACACTATCTTTCTTATATGTGCGTTTCTACATAGTTAAGTTCTAGCAACAAACATACATTCCAAAACTACCCACTCTCACTTGACACAACAACTTTAAATCTCTCAATACATGTCTTCATGAATCAAAGGAAATAAAATTTGACTGAAAGAAAATAATACATATCAGTCTTTCTCTCTGGTAGTAATGCCTATTTTTACATCCTCTCCAGATGCCTAACCCTATCTAAGTTTTGTAATCTCTGTGAACATTTTTTATTATTAAAAAATTCACAGATAGCAAGACAAATTTTTATTTTATGTACTTGCCCTTTCTCATGCACTATTATTGCTTTATACGTCTTTGATATTGCTTTCTTCTTTCTTTCTTCCCTTTATTCTTACTTGTATTTGGAAAAGATTTTCTTCTCTATTTTGTTCCATTCTTACATATGCAAATTAATTTCAAAAAGATTTTTATTATTAACCCTTTTGCAAGATATTTTTATCATTCTATGAATTTATACTGCTGGGTATCTTACTCAAGAATTATTTTACTTACACAATGGAATACCACTCAGCTATTACGAACAAAGAAGGAGGCATAGGTGGAAAAGAGGGAGGGTGGGCTGTCTGGGAGGATATGAGGGGGGCTACAGCATGGATACAAAGTGCATAATAAATTGTAATAACCAATAAAAAATCAAACAAAGAACTATGAAATTTGCAGGAAAATGGATCTGGAATGAGGTAACCCAGACCCAGAAAGACACTTATGGTATGTACTTATGGTATGCACTCAACTTTTTACGGGATTTTAGCCATTTAATACAGAATAAGCATACTACATGGCACAGACCAACAGAATATTAAAAAAATAAAAAATAAAAAAAACAAGGAGGATACAAGGGAGGAGGCATAAATATCACTTGGAAGAGGAGAAAGAATAGACAGAGGTAGTGGCTAAAGAGAGGTAAAAAGGTAGGAGAAGCAGGTAGAAAGTTAAGAATGTGAAAATCAGACCTGGGGAGAGAGAAGGAGAGAAGACCAAAACCTGAAGAGAAAAGAGAAAAGGAGAGTAGGGGTATCTCTGAGACAAGTTGGAGACCCAAGTCAGGGTAGGCTCCTGAGAAGACATGAGAGGGTTTTGAGCAGAGGCTGTAGAGATTGAAGAAGGTACCCTCTAAACTAGACAGGTTGAGGAACACCATCCCACCCACAAAAACTTTGAATTCAAATTTACCCTGTCTACAAGTTGTGCTGGGATAAAAATATAGCAGATGGGGTAGAGATTGAGGAAATACCCAACCAATGCCTGTCCCAACCTCTGACACTCTGAATGAACTAAGCTCTCTCCGGTAAGCTTGTAGACAGGAGCCTGTCAAATATGTCCTCTGAGAGACATTACCCAGCAGTGCCTCAAAACAGATGCTGAAACTCACAGCCAAATATTGGGCGATGCATAGGGAGTTTTTTGGAAAAGTGGGAGGAAAGAGATAAGGACATGGAGGTGACAGAAACTCCTCCAGAAGATACTAACCATGGCCCAGAGGTACTTGTTAATTTGAGAGCATCATTCAAGGACCAAGCAAGAACTGGATCTAGACCTCCTACAAATATGTAGCAGATGGACAGCATAGGCTTCATGTGGGTCCTCTATTAATAGAAGTGGGGGCTTAATTGCGCAGGGACTCACTTGCCAAATCTTTGATCAATTCACCCTGGCAGAACTGCTTTGACATGTCACAAGGGAAGAGGACATACTCAGTTTTGGTGATGCAGCTTGATGAGCTGGGATGGAAAAGGGAGGTCCCCCTTTCTGCAAAATAGGAAAGGGGAAGGGAAAGAGAGGGAGGGTGGGACTAGAAGAGGAAAAATGTTGCGGTGTAGCCGGGATGTAAAATGAATAAATAAATAAATATTTTAATTAAATTAAATTTTAAAAGAATATAATTTTCTTCCTTTTTGCAAATAAACTCCTCAGAGACTGATGACTTTACTTATAACCCTACAACCAACCAAAAAAACAAACAAAAACATTGTGTTATGCATAAGAAATCAGTAGCATTGCATTTAGAGGCTAATTATATTCATCATTCCAACCCTCAACAATGATTCATGGTCCTCAATAAACAATTTATAAAAGCCTAAAAATTTTGGGTCATAATCAGTGTAATAATTAAAGTAATAAATAAAATATAAGATACTCAGATGCAAATAATGCATAGTGATTCAGGACAGAACTTCCGAGTTGCAATGCAGTTCATATAAAATGCTATGAGTATTTTTAAGGACGTTGTTGCCTTATGGAGTAAAATGAGAAGTGTTTAAAAGCTTCAACAGAGCTTTGATATGATATAAACTAAATCCCAGAATTCGTAGAAGCTGTCTGAACTGGAATGTTTGAGTAGAGCCAAAACTAGAATATTAGACATAAGAATATTAGAACAATTCAAATACAACATGAGATATTAAATCATTATAACAGTTTCCCAGGGAAGAAGGTGTGAGGCTGGAAGAAAAGGTCCGATTAAACTATGTGAGTGTTTATATGAGTGTGTGTGTGTGTGTCAAGGAATGGGAAATAGAGGAAAATAAAGGAAATAATATTATTGGATCCGATCTGAATAATTCAGCATGGCAATGTCTTGGGTAGAAAAGAAGTACATTTGGAGAAAAAAATGTTCTAAGAAGCCATGTAACATATCTAGATTTTCCTAGATACTCCAGGGTAAATTTCAACTATCCCCCCACCACACGAAGGAGGTATATATTCACCCCTTCTTGGATGATGATGATCAGTTTTATCAACCAGATGAGAATGCTAGGCAGTAAACATACACTAAAAAAAGAAGCAGCTCTGTCTCTGTCAAAAGGAAAATATTTTAGACAAATGTGAAATAATAAGCCAATGGAGGGAAAGGAGACACTGGGGGAGAAACTGAAGCACAAATCTTGAAATATTGGGAGATAACTGAAAATAATTGCTTGTAGAAGAAATATATTTTTACCTCTTTCAAATGTTAAATTTAAGGAAGGGCTAATAAGTGAGAAGTGAAAAATAGTAATGTGATTTCTCTAGTAAACCTTAAATGGACAGTTTTAGGAGAGTTTTGAAGAAAATAGTAAATGGCTAGACCAATGATTCAGTGGTGAAGCATTTGTCCATGATGTGTAAGACCTGTCTGTAACAACATAAAATAAAACAGTAACAAACCAAAACCAAACAAGGAAAACAAGTTATATAAGTTAAAAAAAAAAAGTAAAGAACAGGATGAAGACAGTTCTACATTCAAGAACAGAAAAGATTAACACTACCACAGTAGAATATCTGGAGTGTTAGGTTTAAAAAAAAAAAAAAAGAATTGTAATATTTTCTGAGGAAATTACAAAAACAAATATGTTCTGATTCTCCCAATGTTCTGTACATAATTAATTAATGTAAACTTTGAATAGCAATATTCAGGCCATGATATATTAAAAAACATAATAAAAGTGGGTTTTGTGGCAGATGGCAATTTTCTATTGAGAAAAACAAATAATTTCTTTTTAAAAAATGGGAGATCCTAGATGGCTGCCACGAGAGGACACTGTATCTGAGGAGTTGGACAGCAGAAACAACACAGTGACCAGGAGACTGAACTCTGGGACCTAAAACACCAGCATTTGTGATTGCCAGGTGAGCAGAACTCCTATGGTGAGAAAATCAAGTGGGAAAACCCTAGGGACACCTAGTTATTACCCAGAAAAATCTCCTGGTGACCTGCGGCTCACAGCTCCGATCTGAACTAGCAGCCTCACTGGGCACCCGCAGCTGCCATAATAGACTGGATCACACAGTCTCCCAGGGAGTCTGAGGAGGAACCGGGTACTGTTTTCACTGACCTGCACACTGCAGGGAAAAACTGCACACATCCGCCAGCAAAAACCTCACTCCTTGTGTGAGTCCACAGGCAAGTCTGGGAAGGACCTGGGTTCTGCTTCAACCCATGGGTGTACAGCAGTTGCACACCTATCGCCGGAACCACCTCAGACTGAGAGGGTCAGGGGACCTTTTGGACCAGACTGCTCACTGCAGGCGCACACTGCACTCGTCCTCCAGCAAAAACCTCAGTCCATGTGTGTGTCCTTGGGCCAGACAGAGAAGGCCTCAGGCACCATTTCAGACAGGCCTGCATACAGCAGGTGCACACCATTCAGTAACGCCTGCAACCAACCCAAACCCATTGTGTGTGCCCCAAATATCATCTCAGACAGTGGTGCACAGCCCCTAGACCAGAAGGGGGCACCAAATCTCCAGTCCAGGGGAGAGCCCTTAGCAGCAAGCCCAGGGCAGAGCACAAAGCACCCAGCTGACATTTCAAACCAGGACACCCAACATCTAGCACAGAATGAGGAGCAAAGTCTCCAGACCAGGAGGGTGACGAGCCTCCTGTGCTCACAGCTTCTAGCACAGAGCGTGAAGCCGGGCCCACAACGCCCACAACAGAGTTCAACTGAGACAACACACACTAATAAACCACTGGAAATCCGTGATCTTCTTGAAGAATACTCCTGACACAGGAGATTGACAGTTCCAGACTGAAGTTCAGCCTTAAAGCACAAACAGCTCCTTGATTATATATAAACAAATGCCCAGAAATCGGCGAAAGAACTCACCCCACAAAAATCAGAACACCATGGCCCCACCAGAAACACCCAAAAGCAGTGGAGATTTTAATTCAGTGGAGACACAGGAAAAATATGTTAAAGCTTTGATTATGCAGATA
>CM053745.1:51007905-51029019 GCA_028658305.1 Pachyuromys duprasi
TAATACAAAACAAAAACCAATTATTTATAGAAGCAACACTTCTAGAAATACATTTTCTTTGTTCCTGAAAAATAAAGTGAAATCATCTAAGAAATATTTGAAAATAATGTCAGAATAGTCTATATATAATACTTTATGCTGGAAAGCAATGACAGCAAAGTTATTTTGTGGGAAATTAAAACATTCGAAATTGTTTTTAACACTGCCCAGCCAGTGTCTACAAAATATTGCTGACTCTGTATTTCTGTCACAGTTTAGAATAATAAATTGTAGGAACAGTGGCTAAGAGAAGAGAACCATGTGATTGCCTTATTCAGGACAGCATGTTGTAAAACATGCTAATGTCTTAAATAATAAATTTGATTTTCATGCTTTAAAAAAAAACACTCACTTTGGAGTTCAGTAATTTAACTGTTCATGAATTAGTCTGTTTCAAAAATTTTATTTAAAATGCCATCATCATTTGGAAACATTTATTTGTGTTTTAATGGGATAAAAGAAATAATTTCACAGAAGTGTAGGTTTGCCTGTATGTTTTTCAGACAAGGAGAGTTCGAGTGATTTGCAATGCTGACAGAAATCCTCTACATATCAGGAATGCTGTCACCCCTCTACCTGCAGAGTCTGGGAGAACTGAAACTAGGTCAGGCTGTTTTACAATGCATAAACACTGTTATATTGTCTCTCTGGTAATCTTACCTAGGCATTCGCTCTTTGTGTCTATGACAAACTGTTACTACATATGTCATTTCAGTTTTCAAGTTCAATGTAAGTTTATAACTAGTTGACTCATATGTAAAACAGGTGCTAATTTAAACTTATTAGTGAATAAATTAAGCAGAACTGTCTAAATTTTCCTCTTGACAGACTAGAGGAAACAGAATTTTCTTTTCTAATAGTGATAATCTGTTCTATTATATTCTCATTTACTACCCCAAAATTTGCATCATTTGATAGACATAGCTGGGAAGCACTAATATATGTCACCATTTATATGATCACTGAGAGCACTTTTGAAAATGGATTTGCTTCATCTTGTTACCATAAAAAGTAATTCAATAAAATAATGTCAGAGAAACAAATATAGTTCAAACTTGAGACATTGGAACTTAATCAAGGATGCTATTTAATAATGGGGATGACCATTGACTGTATGGAAGCAATTAGATTGTTCCATGAAAGGGAAAGGAGAAATCTCAAAGTAGATTGGTATGTAAAGATGTCTGCTAACATACTTTATCAGAAACAAAACCCTTAAAGAATAGAAGTGTGCCTGCCTACACATAGTCACATTGCCAATTAAGAACATTTCTTTAACTTCAAGTCTCTTAGGAATGTATATATACAGCTAGATTGCTGTCATTCTGATGAAATTTGTTAACAAAATATTATCTTGAAATAGTCATGCTGCTAAATATTTTGCAATTAGTAAAACTATTTGCAAAGATATGAAGAAAGTTATAAGCATTTGCATTTTAACACTAGTTATAATTCTTGAATAAATGAGAGCTTGGAATGATTTTTTTTCTTGGAAATAGAGAAAAATATAATGTAATAAGTCAGAATAATTTATTTGAGAAAAGATCTCACTGTGCAGTCTTGTGTAGTCTGGACCTTGATAGGCAGAAGAGACTGGTCTCATACAGAGATCTGCATGCCTCTGCCTTCCGAGTGGAGTGGTGGTATTAAAGACAAACGCTAAAATACGCAGTTAGGTCAGAATAATTTTACCAGGGCTAGTGGCTGACTGTTACTTTGCTGAGATACCCAATAGCTGCTCAGCTGGATATCTCATGCTTACTAAGGAAAAGGACCTTGGTCCTTTTCCATTCTATTAACTTAAAAAGACATGTTTCTGAAAATCTCATGTTTACAAGGAGTTCTGGATCCAATAATAATCGGGGATGGGGATGTCTCTCTTGTTTGCCTTTTAATCCCTTTCCCCTACCTGGGATGCTTTGTCTGGCCTCTGTGGGAGAGGATGTTCTTAGCACTGCTACAGCTTGGGGTACCAGGGTGGGCTGGTACCCTTTGAAGGCCTCCCCTTTTTTGAGAAGAAGGCAAGTGGGGAAATCAGCTGTAAAGTGAAAAATAAATAAATAAATAAATAAATGAAAAAAATTACAAATTTCCTTTGAAAAGCTTATTTAGAAATTTCATTTTGTGTATAGTCATCAATCAACTAGTACATTTAGATTAAAGAAATTATATATAACAACTACTTGGTGAAATAAGAATATATTATTTATTAACTTATGGATAGTTGTGTATAAAGACCTTGGCATTACACGTATTTCTTAGAATAGTCTCTGTTTAATAAAGAAGGAAAGGTAACAATTGTAACTCTAGTCAAGCAGTACTTCTAAAACAATTCTAAATATGGATTGCCTAGTATCCAAGCATATATTCTGAAAGAAGTAAGATAATTTATAAATGATCAGGAATTAGGTCTCTGTCTTTTAATGAGTGCACTTGATATATACTATGTAATTATTCAAAAATCACTGAGAAAACACATTAGTTCTATGCATCACCATCTCTTATTACTATGCTTTGCTGGTTAGCAAACATAAAGAGACTATACAAAAGCTGGCTTATATATATATATATATATATATATATATGAAAAATAAGTGGTTGTATTTCAGGGAGATTAGATGGTAATTGTAAAGTCTTAATAATATTTATGCTAACTTCTCCCACCTGCCACACAAGAACACATATTCTCCACTTACCTACAGCCATGATTTTCTCCTAATGAATAAATCATGTGTCTATGTATAAGTAGATAAAAGTATTCTACTATAAAGAAACTAAACTATCTTTTAATATCTTGAAGAATACAATATATTAGGACTGAACTTCCACTTGAGTTCAGCATTTGTATTATAGTGTATCTGCTCTAGCTTATAGCATACATCACCTCAGTTGGAACCTTCTTTCTTTTCACTTGTCTTAGAAGCTCATCTACCCAACCTGTTCTTCATATTCTAGGAGATGTCTCTTATCTTAATTATTCAAATGTATTCATGCCTTTTAGGACTATTTTATCTTTTCTTGCTCTTGTTTGGATCACAACACTTAGCCACCAAATACACCAGATATTTCTCCCTAAACTATTTCATCTAAAACTTTTGTGACACTATGAATTGCCTCATGGCTCCAACAAAATTATTCCTGGGTCCTTATTGGTGTGTGCTCTCATGAAATTTTCTAAAAGTAAACAGAACTAAACAAAAAAGCTTAACACACAAACTTTGCAATTTCTCTCATTTTTCTTGAATTTCAAAACTTTCTTCAACTGCTTCTTTTATTTGCTTTCCACCCTGTCTCAAAAAGAAACACAATAATTATTAACAGCGTATCAACAAGGAATCATCTTCCTCAAAACTGAAGCTTATTGAGAGCAATGGCACTGGCTTCTTCTTTTACAGAGAATCCATTCCTGTTTTTTTTTTTTTTTCATCAGACTTTAGTTGGTCCAGTTCATAGGTCAGAAATGATCAGCTGATAGCATTTCAAATACGATATTTATAGTCTTCCACCATACTGCTCTTCTTTTGTTTAATTATTGCACTTTTCATTTATTCCAAACAAAGAACTGTTGTTCAACCTTGCTTTACTTTAACTATGTTCACACATTATTTAATTTTCAAAAGACAAGATAATGTACTTTTAGCACTTATACCATTATATGTCTTTTTAATAACTGACCCAAACTCCAGCAAATTCTTCACAAAAAAATTCAAAGACTGAACGCTACTGCACAGTGAGTTGCTCTGCCTTTACTCACAGCAGGTTCACCACACTCAGATTCCTACTTCCATTCACTCTTTCCCACTTCCTAATGACATGATAGTCTCACATTTTCATGTGTTCATGTACAAACAGTATCCCCAGAATTTGTTCTAACCTCACTGTTTCCCACAACCTGCTGTTGTGGAGCCTAGACGGCTCCTTCTATTATAACTATTTCTGTATTATTGTGCAGTTCCCAAGACTATATTTATAATTCAGTTCTCTTATTCATATTTTGTGTCAATGTCAAGATGTTCACACTCTTCCAAGAAAAAGCTTCTACTCTTTATGTAAAAAAAAAATGGACTCACCCTTACTCATAAAATGCTGATTATTTTTTTACTTTTTTATTTATTATGTGTTACAATTTATTCACTTTGTATCCTGACTGTGGCCCCCTTCCCTCATCTCTACATGGTCCCACCCCACATCTCTCCTTCTTCTTCCCCATGAAGCTTCCCTACTCCACTGATAGGGGAGGTCCTCCTCCCCTTCTATCTGAACCTAGCCTATAAGGTCTCATGAGATCGGCTGGATTGTCCTCCTCTGTGGCCTGGAAAGGCTGCTGATCTTTTTAATGTATATATTTTTCCAAATTTGGGTCACCTCTACCTGATAATTGAGACTGAAACTGTACTAGTAATTCTTTAGTTGTTTCTCTTTGTTTATTCCAAAATAGAGACATAAAGTCCTAATTTCCTAAGATTATGAGCACATTCCTTATTTTCAATAATGTCGAATAGTATCCAGTAAATCCTAAAATTAAAGACTCTACAGAAAACTAGAAGCTTACATTCTATATGATTAATTTTTCTGTATTTAAAAATGAAATTAATATGCTCAGAGATAGATGATACACACATTCATGTATAGAAAGATTATTGAAAACAATAGATGAACAGATTTTGAACATTTTTATTAATATAAAACTAAGTGTTCTGTATAATGATGTGAATAAATCATCCAATCTTTATTCTATACCATAATAGTAAAATGTTTAATAGACAAAGGCCACTTATTTCTTTTAAATATTAATTAATGGCTTTTTATCTAGGAGTATAGGGTAGAAACATATGGGAGTGTTAAACTCTGTCATATAGATACCAAAACCATATTCTCCATTGTATTGGCTAGTTTCTCTGCTGCATTGACAAATTAATCTACTATCACAATACCTGACCCTTGGTGAAAGCAGATTAGTGAGGTAGACAGAAAGTATCTGCCTACAACTTTGGAGAAAAATATCTGACACATCAGCATATGGCTGTATTCTTCTCAATTAATTTGTGAACAATAAACAATCTCACGCTGGCTGAAGCATTAATTTTTTAGAAGTACTGTAATATGTGGATGAAATCAATTCCAATAAATAAGCCAGAATTTTGGCTGATTTTGAAAGAATATATCAATCTGGCAATCCTATTCCTCAATTTTCCATGGCAACAACTGGCTGGAACTGAGCATCATGTTAAAAATATTACATTGTCTTTCCTTCTGGACTCATTTATTTAACAACTAATGTTGATTGCATTTTAATATCAAAACTGCTGAAATCCAGGATTAAGTTAAATTTCTTTCACACAGCATCCATGGATCTTAACGGCATGTTGCTTAATCACCTTCTTAGTATTCTTTTTTGCGTCTCTTATTGGCAGCTTCAACTAAACCATCTCCTTGACTTTCTGTATGGACTCAAATAAGTTCAACTGTGGAGCACATACCTTCCAAAACCCTCAGCAGAAAGTCTCCCTTCCTCTCCTTTTCCTACGTTTTGTAAAATTATTACATAGGACCAGAAGAAGACTGTATTTCTAGTTTTTATAACCTTGTGTCTTGTTCTCTTCACTGCTCTCAGACTTGGAAATCATCAATAAATAAATTGTAGCAAAAACAGAAGCACCAAGATTTCCCCAGGGTTGATCTAATAACCAAGATGTGTATTAGGTAATAGAGGATAATAAGCACAGCACAGAAACACTGGGAAAGTGACAGTTTCACACTCAGGTGGACTGCGATGAAAAGTAGTACTGACCGCATGAAGTGCTTGAGATGGCACATTCATTGAAGTCTTACAAGTGGTTTATTTCTGAAACTTTTAACTGGATATTTAGAGGTAGACTTTGACATCAGGTTACTCAAAGTGTGGAAAGTGAAAATTTGTAAGAGAAGGGACCACTGAGCTAGTCTTTTCCTAATTTGAAACTCAGACCTTAAAAAAAAACAAAACAAAACAAAAAACAACTTTTAAACACTTTGCTGTCCAAACGCTCCATGCATCATGAGTCTAAAACTCAGGTTTGTATGCAATTCCATCCTTCACACTTTTAATTAATTATCAGAGGGTATCTATTCCACATTTCTTTTAAAACATATTCCTTCTAAATGATTATTTACTCCTATAAATTCCCAAGTAAACCTTCAGATTCCACTTTATTTATATTTTTTCTGGGGTTTATCAGTATGTTTTTTCATTAATTAATTTATTTAATAGGATTTGTCAAAAGCTCAGAATGGAGAATGAAGAAATTTAAGATGTTGACAAGGAACATCTTTCAGGAATCCTGTTAGGATTTTCATATGTGTCTTCTAATAAGTACATGTAACAGGAAACATTTAAAAATGGATCTCTTTGACAAACTGTTGTGTTTTAATTTATCACATTATCTTCAACATTTAGGGTATTACTTTGGCTCATGAACAAAAGTAATTTCAGCACTTGGGAGAAGCCCCAATCTTTGAAGACCTTGAAACCAATAAACATACCTATGAAATGTGGGATTCTAAGACCAGTTTTCCATATATTCTGTGAGTTTGGTAAGCTCACTACAGAGGTTAGTTAAGTACCATTCAGAAAACTTAGTGACTTATCCAGGCATCTAGTCATTACTATGTTGTTCTGTAAAGAATGGAAATTCACATGTTCATTTTTACTAGAGGATACATTTGTTTCCACATATTTGGAAATATATCTCTACAAATGTTTGTGACTATCAGAGTAAGACCATTTCTATAATCATATTGCCATACACACTATGTAAAAAATACACATGTTCAATTTGTTTGGGCATAGAAATGCATAACTACTGTTTTAAAACCTAGTAACAGAACATATTTTGAATGGACAAAGCATGAGGTTGCTTCTAACAATGTAAACAACTAAGTTCAGACATTTATTTTCATCACTGAATCAAAGCTGATATTTATTTTAATGTTCTAATTCACTAAAAATATAAATTGAACCAATTACAACCTAAGTGTCTGGCAGTTTTATAAAAGTAAAAACACTTGTGCACAGACGTTGCCTATAATTGTTACCTAGAGAAATATTTGTGGGAAATAAATTAAAATAAAAAATAGTGATACTGGTCTATATTGCTTTTATTCAGATGGAAAAAGCTAGATTTTATATTCCTGATAAAGAACTAATGTAAAGATATCGAACAAACATGAATGCTTGTCGTCAAGTTATTTGATTAAGCTAAAAGACGGATGTCATTCTAATTAATGCTCATTCTCTGATCTCAGAATAAGCTGATATCAGGGCCGCTCCTGGCTGCTTTCTCACCATAACACAGTACTTGGTTTTCATGTCTACTTAATAATTTTACTGCTGTTTTCATTTATAACCTTTTCTCTCTGTCCTTGCCAGCCTCCGATACACACGCTAAGTTGCATATCCACTTGAGTTTTCATTTTCCTTCTTAATAGACCTTGAAATTTCCTTCTTAATGCCAACAATTAGTCAAACTGAGGATTCTCATTAACTTTGCAGGTTTCCTGACTAATGTCTCAGGGTGATATATTTTAACCTTGTGCATATTTTTCAGTACTGTAATATATTTAATATAATGCTGCCTCACTGTACCTAGCAATTTCTTTCTTAACTGGGCTAGAGTGTAGCGGTATCGAGCGGCCTGCTAACGTGTCCACACCAGTTTAAAGAACATGCTTTTCAGATTGCCCTAAAGAAAAGAATGTAATTAATGATAAAATATGCTGAGGGGCATAATCAAACTTTGGGCACAGTGCAGGGAATCTTACAGAAGAAAGGGGAGATAGGAAGACCTGGAAGGGACAAAAACTTCACAAGGAGACAAACAAAGCCAAAAAACGTGGCCCAGTGGGTCCTGCAGAGACTGAAGGATCAACTGAGGACAGTGCATGAAGAGACCCTAGACCCTCTGCTCAGATGTAGCCCGCGGGCATCTCAGTCTTTACAGGGGTACCCTAGTAAGGAAAGCACGAGCAGTCTCTGGCATGAACTCAGTTGCCTGTTCGTTGATCCGCTCACCCTGGTGAGGTGGATTTCCAGACCACAGAGAAAGGATCCAGACAATCTTGATGAGACCTGATAGGCTAGGGTGAGATAGCAAGAGTGAAGGACCTCACCTCTCAGTGGACTAGTGGAGAGACATAGGCGGAGAAAAAAGGAGGGTGGGACCAGGAGGAAATGAGGGAGAGAGATATAGTCAGAATACAAAGTGAATAAATTGTAATAAATGATAATAATAATTAAGAAGTGAAATGCAAAAAAATGTTATATATATACATATATATACGTATATATGTATACATATATATGTATATGTATATATATATATTCGGAAACAGTTTTCTGCCTCAACTTCATGGTGATTATTCAATAATGTATATTATGTATACAGTGTTGTAGAAACACAGCTAACAAAATGCAGCTCTATAATTTTTCTTTGTAATGGATCTCAAAATGTATTTTACTGGCTAAATGTAACCAATAGAACAAATCCCACTTTCCAAGATAAGGAGAAATGTTAAAATATTTGAGTGCTAAAATAATGTGATTTAAAATAATCACAGATCCATGGAATCAAATGGTCCAATTTTCACAATGTTTTCTTGTCTCCAAGTAACAGATACTGGGTTCCTCCCTCTGTAAACACTGGTATAATATTCACAGTCTTTTCTTGGTGCACTGGGCCAAAATGATGAAATTCTCCTTCTGTCATTTTTCGCTTGCTCCCAAAATATACATATGGAAAGGAGAACTAATCTCTGCAGCAAAATTCTTGCTGCACAGCCAGGGTCAAGATTGCATTTAATTTTGTCTCAAAGTGGTGAGAGACATATTATAGGACAGGAATGGAAAGAATCATGCTGTGGTTACAAAGAAAAGGCAACAGAGTTTCATTATTTGTTTCTTAATAATTTTTCATATCCTACAGCACACAGTGGACTCTTGACCTTCTCATCCAGAGCAGTAATACAAAAGTATGGGTAGGTTTTTCTCTCAAAGTTAAATTTTGTGTTCATTTCCTGTAGGATATTTATGAACTAGGTGGTATCACTCATTTAATAAATCTACACATTTTTTATCTCTCCATGGACAAATTAACAAATTTAGCTAACTACATTACATACTCTTATTATGTGTTTTAATTTGTAAAGAAGTTTTGACAGAGTATTCTCTTTCCTGTCAGAAAAGAAAATTCTCTGTCTGTTGATCAGGGAAAAATATAACTCATTATAACCATTTATGTGAATCGGCTAAAGTGTTCTGAGTGGATTACTGAAATAAAGCCAACCAGGATTCCCTTAAGTATGAAAAGGAGGTTAAGCATTCAGTAAAATATTCATAGAGTTTCTGTTCCAATATTTGGGAAACTAGAATTTGCTTTTTATACTGAATTGAGGAAAATGAATAAAAGTTACAAACTAGTCTGTTGGTCTTAGTCCAATCCCTAAGATTTCCTGGAAATAGAATAATTTTTTCAAACATTAAGCTTTCTGATGCTTTAGAAGTGGTATTAATAATTACATATGAGTAGTAATATGGTTATATTCTAAAACAAATAGATTACAAGAATTATAAACTATTAAAGGAAAATCCAATTTATGTTGAATAACTAATCCCTTTTGGCCTACTGCAATTGAAATAAAATGTAATTATTTTAATAGAAACTAATTATCCCTGGTTAATATGTAATAAAAGATTATATGTCACAAAATCCAGGAAATTAAGTTTGCTTGCAAATACAATTTTTTTGTATTTCAGAATAACATAATATTCATTTAGGAAATGTTACATGGGTACAAGTTTATGTCATTCTTTTAAAACTTCAAAATGAAGTATAATAAATATAATAAGGTGTTATCTTGTTCATTCAAAACGAGATATGTAAGTATGTTATCCTCTTCTCGTTGATCCGCTAGAAATAAAAAGCAAATACATTTATCCTTGATTTAGCATAGACCCAGGACAGGCTTGCTCTATCACATTTCTCATTCACAAAAGTCCTACTGCTAGTATTTATAGACAATATGGAGTCATGTTTTTATGTCTGCATAACAGATTTTGGAGAAACTCCGTAATTCTTTTTCAAAATGTAAACTTAAGGGAAAGGAATATAGCACATTGTCAGAATGCTTGCTTAAATGAATTAACATTCTGGCCTTGACATACAAAAATAACAACAATAACAGTAATAATGATGTAAATGGAAGTTTTTAAAACATGTAAATATTTGTTTGATGAATTAGAACACTGCTATATTTTTCTAAATATGTAACTCTAATGTTATATAAGTCTATCCCTGTGTTTCCAAAGCAAAGATTTTGCTATCACCTCAC
Source organism: Pachyuromys duprasi (assembly GCA_028658305.1). Taxonomy (NCBI): domain Eukaryota; kingdom Metazoa; phylum Chordata; class Mammalia; order Rodentia; family Muridae; genus Pachyuromys; species Pachyuromys duprasi. The sequence goes on from CM053745.1 coordinate 51,018,310, forward strand.
TAAATGATTAAATTCTCTAATAACTAGCTACCATTACCCTTACAGAGAATGGAGAATTCAAAACACTTATTAAAAAATTATAGTTTGTACTTTAGAAAGTATTTGAATTACAAAGAATATAGAGTATACTGTGTTATTGTGCTGTCACTGTCTGAACATATTTCAAAAAAGAAAACTAAGTATTTTACAAAATACAGCTAATTTACCTGCCATGGAGTTTTTTATATTTTTTAAACACTCAAGAACTTAAACACCTAAGAGGAAGTTAAAGTGTATAGGAAGTTAAATTGTATAGGAAGAAGTTAAAGTGTAAATTACACCTCAGTACTGTAATAATCAAAAATATCTACCTGTTACTAACCATATTATCTGTGTTATTCTAAAAGGAAGTGCAAAGTAAATTCTTTGGCACTTAGAATTTCTTTGATGATTTAACAAAATTGTAACAAATAAGAGTAAACTGACCTTTTGTTTCAGAGGTCCTCAGTGAAAAGTTCATTTGAAAAATCAATCTGTTTTTTAAAATACTTCTTTAAGGAAAATCTACTTGTTTAAAATACCTAATAAGAAAATAATCCAGTAACAGACTAAAGTTAACTAGTTGTCGCTTATGACATCATTTGTTATAATGTAACATTGACTAGGCTTGTGATCTCTGAACATTGAAGAACATTGATTATAGATATCTCAGAATAGAATGTACATATCTAGAATAGGATGGTTTTGAATATCATACTATTTTATGCACTACTGTGACCAGTCAGTATTCCATAAAACTGAGGAAATGGAAGACGATTTCCTTTCTGGATTAATAGACAAAATTTGTTCTTTAGAGTGTTCTATGTTTCCCAAAGCATGAGCTATTCTAGAAGCAGTTGGTCAGGATGAAGCAATGTGATCCTGTGCTTCAACAGATGGCACAATTGAAGAAAGGCCAAGGCATTCATGCTAAATGACACACAATTAGACTGAGAAAGGCCTAAAAGCTATAAAAACAAAGGCAGCAGTTTCGTGTTATTATTTGATCACGAATTATTACCTTTCTTTCTGAGTCATCACTGAGCTTATAGTTTTAGTCTGCTTTAAGTTTTGTAGGGATGTGATTTTTTTCTTGTGATTATGTCACACAATTCTCTTTTCTACTCTACAGTTTTAAATAAGTGTCCTCCAAACAGAAGTAGGCAAGGTGGTATGGAACACAAGACAACAATGGACTGTCAAGTCAAGGACTGAGAAATATAGATTTTTCATTGATTCAGAATATTTTTCAGGATACATAAAATTATATTTAAACTTTAAGTATGAAGTTATACATATGTATTTTGTATATTTTTCTCTATTATATATTTAAGTATAGTTATATTTAAAATGTACAACTTAAGTTACTCAAGCAGACTTTCTTATAATCTCTAAGCAAAAACATATGTTTTGGTAGAACAATTTTAATATCTTTTGAAACACTACAGACCACATCAATGTGAATCACATAGTAAATACTGGCTAACCTGAAAGTAAGCTGGGGAAAGAAAGAACATCCTGACATTTTGTTCTCATTAACTTTCAAATTAGAATGAGAAGTGTTAAGGACAATAGCTATCACTCCTATTTTAGTAGAAATATTATACAAATGCCAGGCACACTTGAAATAGTGTGTACAGGTAACCAAACAGAGTATTCCACAAGGACGTAACCACATTCATAGTTACATGAACATAGAATTCAATTTTGTTTTGTTTGTCTAAGATTGATTCATCAAATCTCTTGTAGCATTAGAATAATTGTGGTGTTGCATTAGTGGTACACAGGATTTCAGTTTTGATTGGCATAAGATATATGTATGTGCGTATAATACTACTCGTGAAATAGTCCTGGTAGCCAGTGCTATCATTCCTTAAAACTGCGTTATCATTCATGTCAGTACGTTTTACTTAAAAGAAACTCATGGGATCAAGGTCACAAATATGGGGCAAGCTCAACTAAAGTGATCAAGTTCACCAATCTGAATATTCTGAAGCTAGGATTATAATTAACACTGTTTGATTCCATATGCAGGACTCAATCTCTCCATAATTCTAAGAATTCTTGGTGACTGAATAGTATATAAAAAATGATGAGAGTATGAATCTTCCTTTATTTCTTGCAGCAGTTAAGGTTGTGCATACTGTTGATTATATTTTGTTAAAAACTATTAGCAATTGTATTAAAATTTATAAATGGAATAATAAATATATAATTAATATGCTAGTATGTTAGTGAATAATGCAAATGTTTTGAGACACTTCAGTGAGTATATAACGAAAACCCATAATCAGCTAGATTAAGATACCTTAGACTTTATCAAATTTCCAAACTTTCTCCTAAAAACTGAAACAATTTTATTCTTCTGTTTTATGCTGTCTATAAGAAAATGATTGATGTTATAATATATGTTTAAATAAATGAATAAAGTAGTAAAAATAATATCTTCACTCATGGAGGCAGAGGCAGGCAGTTTGCTGTGAGTTTGAGGCCAGCCTGGTCTATAAAGCAAATCCAGGATAGCCAAGGCTACACAGAAAAATCAAAAATAAATTTAAATATATATATACGTATATCTATACTTAAATATATATTTTTATTTTTTGTTATATATATTAATGTATTATTTTAATAGTCATGCAGTCATGGGGCATAACTTTAGTCTGAGCACTTGGAAGACAGAGACAGGTGGATCACTGTGAGTTCAAGGGAAGCCTACTTTACAGAAAAAGTTCCAGGATAGCCAAGACTACACAGATAAATCCTGTCTTGAAAAACAAACAAAAATGATGTATTAACACATAAAATCACATTAAATTCAATTTCTTAGCCGTAATAAATTTTGAATTTTGTCTTTGTAATGTGGTTTGTTGTTGTTGCCAGAGTTTCTTCAAAACCATATGCTTATGTACACAATATCCTTAAATTATGCAAAATTTTAATTCTTAATCTATAAAGTTTCAGCTAGTTTATTTTTAAAGCTCTCTACAGAAAACAATTTTAATAAATTCTAGCTCACTGCTTACATTTTGTATGGAAGTTAAAGTCACTAGATTAAGTGCTCTGTCTGAGATTATACAGGAGACCTGTGTAAGATTACATGGCACGTTAGTGGAAAATGTACGAGATCATCGAAACTTTCTAAATGCAGGTGATTTTTGTTTTTCATTTGCTTGTTGAGTTGGTTGCTTTTTTATGGTTCCTTAAAAACTATCCATGAACTTTGAATTCTGTACATTAGAATATTGTGTTGTCAGAAAACAAGCAGCTGTCTCATGCACACTTAACCTCCTTTAAAATAACAAACATTTACAATATATCACAGTATATGAACCAAAGTAGAGTTTTAAGTAGAAAAAAATTAATGAACAAGAAACTTATCTTTGTACTATGTCTAAGAGTAATATTTGAGTTTCAACAGTACAAAAATTAAAGGGATATTCCTTTCAAATTACTTAGAGGATTCATTTCAATTACAGTTTTATTATCAGAGATTAGAAAATGTTAATGAATGTGAGCTGGAGGGATGTGAAGATAAATGTTTCCCAGAAGTCAATTTTTTCCCAAACTTTGTTGCCCACCTATTTTTAAATGTATTTATTTATTTATTACAGTTTATTTACTTTGTATCCCCTCTGTAGCCTCCTCTCTCATCTCCTCCTAGTCACACCCTCCATTCTCCCCCTATGCCCTTCCCCTAGTTCCCTGATTGGGAAGGACCTCTTCACCTTCTATCTTACCCTAGCCTATCAGGTCTCATCAAGTTTGGTTCCATCATCTTCCTCTGTGGTCTGGTAAGGCTGCACCTCACAGTAAGAGGTGATCAAAGAACAAGCCACTGGATTCATATCAAAGACAGACCCTGTTCCCCTTCCTGAGGAACCCACTTGGAAACTGAGCAGCCTCTGAGATTCCTCTGAACAGGGGGTCAAGGTCCACTCTATGCATGGTCCTTGGATCAAAAAAATCTGAAACCTGCCTGTTGTACAAAAGTCAAGAAAAAAGCACAATACAGTGTAGAAGAAATAGTCACACTGGAGAGCTTTGTAAATGTACAGATAAAAAAGAACTGCCTAAAACTGATTCCAAACGTCACTTCTACCCAGTAAATACAATGTGATCTTTCTTACTTTTGTTTGCTAATGTTAAATTCCCTTTGCCAGAAAACTTTCCTCTTTAAAAACAAACAAACAAAAATGGTGCAAATATTTGATCGGTTTTAGTGAAAATAAAATAGATGCTTCATTCTCAAAACTAATTACCAAAAACCTTTTAAAATAATGTGATTAAGCATGCCTATTTAGAATTTACTTATTTTACCTTTATATTATGTGCAGTTTTTATGCTTCCTACCATTTTTACATTCTAGTTAATTTTCAGAAAATATTTTACTTTGTTTATATTGCATACTGGGTACTTTTGCTGTATGAGTTGTATATAACATAGTTCCCTTTCAACTTTAACTAAATCAACCCTGATGGTATTATATAGAAATAGTCATCAACAAAGAAAAATGTTCAATTTTGGTGTTTTTTTTTCTTCAAACTGCCGTCTGCATTCCCATATTCTGCAAACCACACAAATTCAAAAAGATAACAACAACAACAAAAGGTGTCATCAATTAAACCCCAAAAGGTCAGACTCTGGAATGAAAAACCTGTTGCTTCCTGCTTTCTTTTGCTATGAAAATCCAAATCTATGAACTGACTTGAGGAAGCCACAAACAATTCTCTTACAAAGCTGTTCTCTCTTTTGCAGCACAGAACATTAGTGTTTTCTCTTTAGACACATTACTTGACTATCCACATCAGTCTCAGTTACTACTGCTACTATATTCTGAGACACCACTATCCATTACCTAATTTCACAATAGCAGCTCCTATTCACTATGCTTGCAATTTAGAATTTATTTTCACTCAATTATCCATCATGACTATTTAAGCACAGTACATATCACTTGCAGGTTTAGACTTTCGATTACATGTTAAATAAAATCAATTATCTTTCCCTGGCTAATGATATATTATCTGGCTTCTTTGCTTGTCTGAATTACATATGTCTAGGTCTAGGTCTATATTCCAGTCATTGGGAAAGTCTTTCTATTCTTTAAATGTATTACCATCATTTATATGTTAGTATGATTTATACTTCATGATTGATTCTCCAGGATCTCTCTTGTACTTATCTCCAATATCCATCAAAATTTTTACTATTTCCTACTCTGCCTATCTCCAGGACGAACTTTCTGAACTATCCTTCAAAAATGTCATCAGGGAGGAATATCTAATGGCAGAGAAACATTTAAAGAAATGCTCAACTTCCTTAGTCATCTGTGAAATACAACTCAAAACACTTCACACCCATCAAATGGCTAAGATAAAAAACTCCAGGGAGTATCAGTCTCAGAAAAGACCCTTTTGTCCTGCGGGAAGGGAAGCCTTACTTGGCCACAGAGGAAGACAGTGCAGCCAGTCCTGATGAGACCTGATAGGTTAGGTTCAGAGGATAGGGGAGGAGGACCTATCCTAGGGATTGGGGAAGGGCATGGAGGAGATGAGAGAGGGAGGGTGCTATCGGGAAGGGACAAGAGAGGGGGCTACAGCTAGGATACAAAGTGCTCTAATTAATAAAAATAATTAATTAAAAACACTCAAGAAAACGATGCATTCTGGAAAGATTGTGAAGAAAGGAGAGCTCTTCTCCATTGCTAGGGAGAATGTAACCTTGTAAAACTGAAGAGTTTAAGTTAGCCTGGGTATAACTCCATTTTGAAATAAAGAGCCATCTTTACTGGGAGCTGAATTCATATACCAGGAAATATCACAGAATGTACACTTGGCAGAAAACAGCCTAGCAACAGCCTCCAGGAAATATTACAGAATAAATACTTTATAGAAAATAGAGACAATCTCCGAGGCAATAATCAATGAGAATCAGTTGGGAATCGGGTGGGAAAATTCTCCTCAATGTTTCAGATATAGTTTAGAAGAATAGCAATTGTAATCATGTGCCTTAGGCAATTGTGATTATGTGCCTCAGAGAAGGTCACCTAGCCCCTTTAACTTTTGCCCAATCCTGTCATGTCAAGGCATGTACTCCCCCCTGTTTGCTGTCATGGAAACATGTGCCCCCCTGCTTACTGCCATGGAAGCCCCCTACTCATAGACTTTCCCTTTAAAAATCCTGCTCACTCAGAGCTCAAAGTCCCACTTCTCTACTGCTGCATCAGTGAGACTTGGGTACCGAGTTTGATCACTCTCATAATAAAGCTCTCTTGTTATTGCATCAAGTCATCTCCTGGTGGTCTCTAAGGGTCCCGTGAACTTGGCATTACACAACCACTTTAGAAATCATTCTGGTGCTTTCTCAGAAAATTAGGAATACTACCTCAAGATACAGCTATACCATTCCTAGGCATATATCCAAAATATGCTCAAGTAGACAACAAGGATATTTGCTCAACCATGTTTGTAGCAGCTTTATTTGTAATAGTGAGAATCTGGAAACAACAGAGATGTCCTTTAATGGAGGAATGGATACAGGAAGTATGGTACATTTACACAATGGAATACTACAATTAAAAACAAGGAAATCATGAAACTTTCAGGCAAATGGTGGGAACTAGAAAAGATCATACTGAGTGAGGTAACCCAGAAGCAGAAAGACACACACGGTATGTACTCACTTATAACTGGACATTAGACATATAATATAGGATTAACATACTGAAGATTATAATGTTAAAGAAGCTAAAAAACAAAGAGGACCCTAGGGAAGAGGCTGAAACCTCACCCAGAAGGGCAAACAGGATAGACATCGGAAGTAGAAGAAGACAAGAACAAGACAGGGGCCTTCCACAAAGGACCTCTGAAGGACTCTATCCATCAGGGTTATTGAAGAAGATACTGTGACTCATAGCCAAACTTTGGGCAGAGTGCCAGTGACCTTATGGAAGAAGAGGGATATAGAGAGATCTGCAGGGGACAGGAACTCCAGAAGGAAAACAACAGAACCAAAAAAACAAACAAAATAAAAACAAAACAAAACAAAAAAACAAAACAACAACATAAAAAACTGGGCCCAGGGGGTCCTGCAGAGACAGATATTCTAACCAAGGACCATGCATGCATGGAGAGGACTAGACCCTCTTCTCAGAGGAAGCTCATAAACTACTCAGTTTCCAAGTGGGTTCCCTAGTATATGGGGAGGGTGACATGAACTCAGTGCCTGGTCCTTTGATCACTTCCTCCAGGTGGGTGTAGTCTTGCCAGGCCACAGAGGAAGGTGATGCAGACACTCCTGATATGCTAGGATCAGATGGAAGGGGAGGAGGACCTCCGCTATCAATGTGCTATGGAAGTAGCCCAGGGGTGAGAAGAGCGAAGGTGTCTGGGACTAGGAGGAGAGGAGGAAAGGGGCTACAGGCAAGACAAAAAGTGAATTATTGTAATAAATAAATAATCTAAAAAATTAAACAGTACAAATTGAAAAAAAGAAAATCTATTTAACTTCTTCACCAGTGTTCTTTGTTGCTGTCATTTATCACTTACAGTCCTCATTTTCAATATAGATTCTACAATTTTTCATTGAATGTAACTTCACATGGCCAATAATCTGCACACTTTAAGTTAGTTTTATGGTCACTTTTTGAAAATTTGCTATAATAAATGGTAAATAAAACTTGTTGAATAGATGAGAATATATTGTCATCTCTCAGACCTTTCTTCTTTTTCATACTGAACCTGTATCTCTCTTAAAATTATGTTAAGTTACCTACTTTTAAAGTCTTGAATTGGTCATACATCACTTTATTATTTCAAGAAACCAACTCTATTATAAATGCTCTGCTGGACATATTTCTGCATCATGCTTAAAATGTCAACATTAACACGGATTGAAATGTCCCTTTTTAATAGATACCATACCATTTAATGTACTCAGAATGGTGAAGTTTCATTTATGAAAATATAAAGTCCGTTTCCACTTATCAATTAAGCAATAGATGTTTAAATGAATAATTTAATAAGCACAATGTGAGCTAACCTTGTAAAATGTTTTATATTGTCTAAAGCTTGAGATGGATTGGATGGGCTTCTGTTTAAAATATAACATTCAAAGTTGGTATCACCTGACATTCTTCTTACCTTATGATATAAATTTTGAGGTATATTTGAATTCCATATTATGAAATTGAATTCTTAAGGCTTATTGTAGTATCAAATTATTAATGTGTTAGCTTCAAGACTCATTCATTATGAGGCTTGTGATACAACATCATGAATTGCAATACCCTATTCATGGGGTCTCCATGCTGGTATTAATGACTGATGCATCTACATATCAGTATCATCCATACAATCAAGGTTTTGCTGAAAATAAAAAATGAAATATCATTTCATGACCAATACATTAAAGGTTATCTCTCTTGTTGAAGCCTAAATGAGGTATCAAGAAAAAAATTCATCAGCATCTTAGAGGAACTAAAACTGCTAAACATGTTAATAATTTCAATCCCTTAGACCCAATGTAATACACATCTAAATCAATTGCAGCCATTACTTAGAAACTTCAGGAAAGTTGCTAGTACTAAAATTTGATTCAGTGATGACAAATACATCCTAGAGCATCTGACAAATAAGCTAATAAAATTAACAAAGTCAAGTAAGTGCAATGAATTTAAGCTCACTGGATTCATATTTGGGTCACATTTGCTGCAAAAAATAGCCAACTAGAATCAACACATTATTTTAAATAGTATTTTATGCTTTCATAACATAAATTTAATTTTAGTGATTCAGGATCACATATTTATACAAATCAGTTATTTTGAAAACCGCAAGCTGTCTGGATGAAAAGGAATGGATGATAGTACAGTACAGAGCTGCAGGCATCTTTTTATTTAGCCATTAATTTATAATCCTATTTATGTAAGTGGTAATCATTTCTTTGCGTGCACATTAAATATTCAAATTATATATGAATTACAACTGTGTGGATTTCTTTCTCATTTCATAAATATCTTTGAAACATTGAAATAATAATAAATATAAAGCAAGTAAACTATAAATATTTTCATGAAATGTGGACAGAACAATGGTTAATGGTGATCTTTCTCCTCTCACATATCCTTCTAGTAACCATCACTATTTCTTTATTAATAGATATGCAATGTGTAATGTATCATTTGTATCTGAGGCTCTTCTGTTTTTCATTATATATTAAATTTCATTATCAATATGTTGTAGCCAAGCATGTTTTCTTCCTCTATTCATCTTCCGAGAAGGGAAAAAGTGCAAAGAGAACAAGACATGAAAGTAAGCAAATACATAGCTTTGTTTACAGTACTCTGAATTTTAAACCATTGAACTTGAGCAACTGCAAGTTACAGCTATGTATTTGAAAACTGACTTTTATTAAATAATAAGTAGAATAAAAATGTTTAGCTTTAAAGTATATTTCTATATGTATATACAACTTTATATTAAACTTCCTGCATTTTTCCCATGGAAGTTATACATACTTAATGTAGAGTTCCTTAATGATTATTTATAAACCAAAAATATAATTTCTCATTTTTTCTCAAATACTATAATTTGAAAATTTATCTGTCATTTACCTAAGATTAAAAATATTATCCCTTCAAAATTATTAATCAGAAAACCCCGAATGGAGGTATATACTGTGGAAATTATTTGTACATTGACAATTTCATTCAAAACATTGTTTTGATATTTTAATTTAGTGCATAATAGTGGATAAAAATGTTTGTAATGGCTCAGGGCCTAAATGATTAAAACAATATGAAATGTTAACTAGTGTTACAAACTGCCAGTAATGTATTATATTTTTATTCCAAAAATGCATGTATCTTATCTTCATATGGCACAAACTCCTTAAGACTTGAGTCATCTGTTGACTTTTTAATTTTTTTTATTTTTATTAATTACAGTGTGTTCACTTTGTATCCCAGCTGTAGCTGCCTCCCTCATCCTCTCCCAATCCCACCCTCCCTCCCTCATCTCCTCCCATTCCCCTCCCCAAGTTCACTGATAATGGAGGTCCTCTTCCCCTTCCCTCTGACCCTAGTCTATCAGGTCTCATCAGGACTGGCTGCATGGTCTTCTTCTGTGGCCTGGTAAGGCTGCTCCCCATTAAAGTAACAACCAACACTACAGTTTTCTCTAGGAAAATGCAACCAATACAGAACTTAAAATATGTATTTTCAGATTTATGTTTCCTTTATCTGTAGAAATGGATCAGCAAGAAAGGTAAGGCTTCACTGTCAGGAAAGCAGATATAAGCATCATCATCACCCACATAGGTACCCTTCATAGTAGTACATGCTCTTAACTCAGCACTTGAAGATGGAAAAGGGAGAATCATGGGCCATCCTTAGCACCTCCTTCTAGATAAAACTGTAAGCTTTAGGTACAGTGAGAGACCCTATCTCAAAAGATCCGCTGCAGGGAGGATCTCTGTCTCAAAGAGGTAAGTTGGAGAAAGGAACTGAAGAAGATACCTGAGGTCATCTTGAGGATTCTATGTGCTCACACAGGCAAGTGCAGTGCCTTCAGACAAGAATGAGCACTTGCACATAGGCACATGCGCACACACACATGCACAGTTTCATCTGTGATGAAAGCCTTTACTGCCTCATGTAAATCTGAGGCAGGACGATCTCTTGAACACGGG
>CM053745.1:51038832-51055029 GCA_028658305.1 Pachyuromys duprasi
CTGAGGAGACAGGATAAGCTGGGGTTGGATGGAAGGGAAGGAGGTCCTCCCCTGTTGGTGGACTTGGAGGGGGCGGGGAAGAAGGAGATGAGGGAGGGAGTGGGAGGGTAGGAGGGAATGGGGGAGGGGGCTACGCCTGGGATTCAAAGTACCTAACCTGTGATTGAGATAAAAATAAATAAATTAAAAAAAAAAGATTGCAATCAACTAAAGCTGCTATGAAGATAGTTGAACAAATGTCCTTATTAAATGGAGGGGGATATTTTGGGTGCCTAAGAATGGTATAGCTAGATCTTGAGATACCACTTCCTAATTATTTGAGAAAGCACCAGATTGATTTCTTCCTTCATTTTTCTCTTCTTTCTTTTCCACCTCTTGCTACTTCTCTTCTTCTTTTCTTCTTCTCCTTCATCTTTTTCTTGTTTCATCATTTTTGCTTCTTTCTTCAACTTTTTTCTGCTCCATTTTTGCTTTTTTCTCTACTTTCTTTTTTCCATTGTTTTCTTTTCCATAACGCATTAAAATAAGTCTTTATGTAAAACAAGTAGGCTACAAACTATTGTTCTGTCTTAGTCAATGAAATTCTGACATTACCAACTACCACCCTGCTCAGTTCACAATAAATTTCTTGATGCGTATTAAAAGCATGAAATTTTATGTGTGATCAAATAGTGTAAATGCCTTGGAGTTCATTTATTTGCTTACATATTTTCCCATAATTCTTTTTTTCTTTCACAATTTAACATATATATATATGTATATATATATATATATATATATATATATATACAAGTTATTGTGATTATATCCTCTATGACCATCTATTTTTCCTTTTCGTCTGAATCTCTTCTTGCCAACTGCTGCTCTCATGGTTACTTCACTGAAGAAAATAACACCTCTCTCCCAAAATTAGTAGTAGCTGTTACCTCCAAAAGTAAGAATAGACTCTTACATTTCTATCCATAAGTAAATGTTGAAGTTTCCAATTTCTGGAGGTATCCTGTGCCCTTATGTATTTGTGATTATAATGACCACGGTATATCTGGATAACGACATCCCATGGTATTTCTCCCACATGCATCTTCCAGCTCTTACATTATTTTTAATTACTTTTTGTGAGATTTTTATTTTATTTGTATGATTGTACCCCTGCATGTGTATCTGTGTACAATGTGCATGCAACTCCAAAGAAGTCCTGAAGGGAGTACCGGATTACCTAGAACTAGAATTACAGTTAGCTGTTAGAAACCATTGGGTACTGGGACTTGAACCCAGATGCTCTGAAAGATCAGCAAGTACTCTAAGTGATCTCTGTCCCACTTCTTACATTCTTCATGCGCCCTCATTTTTTATTTTCTCGGAGACTTAACAGTATATGAGGAGATGTGATTGAAATGTCCCAAATAAGGCTGAGCAGTCATATGTCCTTTATTTTCCATCAATAAGATAAAAAACCTCTGAATTAACTTTGGGAGAGGGGTAGTTCTCCACTCTAGACTGAGAGACACATGCTAATACGTGTGTATAAATACATTTAGAGAAGATCCAGTGCACAGCTCAGAGAACCACACTTTTGTTTAAAATGATGAATTTTAAGCTGGGCCTGCTGAAGTAGACCTGTAATCCCAATGTTCAGGAAAATGAGGCAGGAAGATTTTAGGGTTCAAACTCAGCCTTGACAACATAGTGAACTGCAGACTAGCCAGAACTACAAGATGAACCTCTGCTTCCTACAGTGAATTTTGATGTGTTAGAATTATGTTTTTGTCAACCTGATGAGAAATAAATAATGCTGTTTCAGATTTTTAAAAAAAGACAACAGGTACACATAGGGAAAGAAGGATAATATTTCTCCCTTGGCCTCTCACTTCTTTAGGCACACACAGTCTTTTCATGAGGTTTATAGTAGCAAGTGTATATTACCTTCAACTTACTGGGATGTCAATCTACTCACAAAATAGTTGTCTCCAAAAGACTCTAGCAACTTCTGCACCAGTTGAAATATCTTATGTGTCTGGTCAGTCATGTAGCATGCATAGCCTACAAATGGATAAGGACATTGATGAGTTCACTCTAAATTGCCTGCATAGCATCTAGTCAGTTCCGAGTATAAGATCTTGCAATCAGTCATCTACTTTTTTTTAACTACTTAAGTTTTTTTCAGTGCAATTTAAAATTATGTAATTAATCATTTGTAGTAGAGTCTACTTATAATCCTATCCCTACAGAAGCTGATGCAGGAGAACAGAAAGCAAAGACAAACGAAAGCAAAAACCAACAACCACAAAAACAAAAAGGAGAAAGGAGAAACTACTTACATTTTCAGAAAATACTCAGTGTCTCTTGCCTTCAGTAGACTTTTCAAACTTAGATTTAAAATACTTGTTACTTATTACCGTATTCTCTAAGGTGTAAATTAAATACCGAATGCAGTAAGCACTGTGGTTCTGAATTTAACCTGTTGCTATCTTTCCTGAATTTCACAAGATAGTCATTGCTGGCTTTTTTATGAAAAAAAAATTGTAATTCACGAGATACAAATATAAGTAAAAATACACTTATAAACTTATGTGTTTATGTAAGATGTTTCCACATTTCTTATAGAAAATTAAAAAATGAGTAATCTTATAAATACTTAATCCATAATCTTATGAGTACTTGCTATTATTCTTAATCTGAGCCTTTCCATGGCATTATTGGAGTCCTTCCTCCAGGCTCATGTGATTTCTTCTCCATGCTAACTATCCTTCCTCTTCTCTCCAGTCTGTCTGTTTCCATGATTCTCTCGTTTCTAAAGCACAGGAACCTTAGCCAAATCTACCCCATTCTGCCCTGTCCAGGTATAGGCCTTTAATCAACCCATCAGGTATAATGTCTTAGGCAAGTTTACAAAACAAGGACAGGTGTAACCAGATCCTGAGGGCCAGCTTCAGAACAGCCCCCAACACACACTTATTTGTAAATATGGAAATAATACAGTACGTAAATATAGTAAATAAATACTAAGTGGTTATTGATAATGTTGCATAATTTTGAGAAGCAAAGCCAAAAAACTAATTTTGAAATGCTTGGGGATGGTTTGAGCAAAGATGCTTGCCACAAACTGAAGATGTGTGTTCAATACCTAAGACCCATGTGGTGTAGAGAGTGAACAAGCCCTGCAAATATAAGCGGTCTTCTGATCCTATAGGCAGGGCATGCACACAGAGAAACACACACACACGTTAAATAAAAAATGTAAATAATAATAAACATGAGAGTTAATTAAAAAACACTGAACATGAAAAGAAAATTGAAATAACCAGAGATTTTGATCTTAGAGTACATATAAACTCTGAAAACTCTCTTTTGTGTACTCATTCATTAGTACTTAGTACTGATGAATGTTCTCTATTATTATGTAGAATATAATTTAGATGCTGAATTGTTTTGCTTGACATGAAATAATTCATTTAAGTAATTTTATAAGGTTATGATTTATTCTAAAATTTTATTCCTTTAAAAAACAACAAACTGCTTTTTATTTAAACCGTTCTGAATATTATTATTTTTCTTATCACAAATTCTTATAATTTCCAATTAAAGGGTGTTAAAATATGGCAAAAATAACGATAAATTGCTTTTTTCATGCTTTAAAAAAACATTGCTGTTGATATTTTTATAAACATCTGCCAATGCTATCTATTATCATTTAAAATATTAAGTTCACTATGTTTATTCCGAACACAGTTCTGATATATAAGTTTTACTTAAACCAACTCAGTTCAACTTTCAATAATTTACTGAGTACAATATAGAATGTAGTATCTTATTTTCAACTTTATAGACATGCTTTTTGTTTAAATTCTTTTCTAGCCACATCATCCTATTTATTCTTAGCATATCCAATAGTCTAAATATTGATTGTTCCTTCAACAGACATTGTAAGTAATTTGCTTTTCAATAGATATCATTTTGAAGACAGTAATTAAGCCCTCTATCTTTTAATGGCTATTACTTTTCTGATTAATAGGAACAGAAAATGTTATGTCATTCACACAACACAGAGAAGATGGGTTTATTAGTTACTTTTCTATTGGCTATAAAGAAATACCATGATTAAGGCTACTCATAGAATAAAGAGTTTATTTGATTTATGGTTCCAAAACTTTTGAATACATGATAGTGAGATCCCTGAGGGTGAAGGATCTGAAGAAAGAGCGGGAAGCTGAAGGCTCACGTCTTAAACTCTGAGCAAAACATTTCTACCTTTCTCAACACGACAGGCTGGGCACCAAGTATTGAATGCCTGAGACTATGGTGAATATTATTTATTGTTCAGATCTCAACAGTGGCAGTCAGTGGTAAACTGATTAGTGAAGATCACAGTGTTTAGTAGCTCAGGAATCCACAAACTATGTATTTGGGAAAATGACAACATATGAATCATTTGTGTAGGCATATGTTAAATGAACTAAATGTACAATTCATACTTAATATATTCTATTTCATTGTCATGCATACATTTTATTCTTTCTGTAAAAATGTTAATTTATAATTTTATATCTACAAAAGTTGATACAGTTTAATGCACCTTATTAATAATTTCTAATAGAACAGATCCAAGATGGCAGCACCGGAAGGACAATGTGTCTGAGGAGTAGGACAGCAGTGTGGGTACAGTGACCAAGACACTGAACTCTGGGCCCTAAAACACCAGTGATTGTTTCCAGGTGAGAGGAAACCCTATGGTGTGGAATTAATCATATCCATTCTCAGGTCACATAGCTAAAACCCAGTATCATCAGCCCAGAGCCACACACCTGCATGTTCTGATCACCTTCCCAGGCTGAACTGTGGGCACCAAAACACCAGAGACTGGGATTTCCAGTCTTGCGAAAACCCTACAAGGAAGGAAGCAAATGTGACCAACCATAGGTCACCCAGTCAATCCCTGGAAAAGGTCCCAGGGACTGGCACGTACACAGCTACCATCCCACAGACCTGCTGCATGCCCAGCTCACCATCCCAGACAGAATAGTGGGTCCTAAGATTACAGAGACTGGATTTCCCTGTCAGGAGAAAACCCCAAAGCAAGGGAAACAGCAGGTCCAAGCTTAGGGCACTCAGATGACCCCTGCCCCCCAACACACACACAGAAAAGTTCTCAGGAAAAGTTCCCGGGTTCCTATAGATGCCAAGTCGCCAGCTGGGAGCCACCACTTGCTTGTACCTGTGTGCTCTATGCTCCACCCCGGAGGGAACTATGGACCCAGAACACCACAGACTGGGTCTCCCTGTTGGGAGGAAACCATATGGTGGGGTAAAACATCTGGTCTTGCCTCAAGACACCCAGCTACAGAAAAGTTTCTGGATCTCACAGGCCCTAGGCTCCAGGCTCTAGCCTCCCGCTGCACATATGAGAGCTGTGCTCACCTTGCCACTGGTTACCTCTTGGGTTCTGGGTTACAGAGCTCCAACCTCAGACCTACAGGAGACTGGGATCCCCGAGATCAGCCTCCAGATACTGCTCCAAGAGGCAACCAGTTAGCCCTAACTAAATCAAGGAAACCGCAGAGCCCCTAGGTTTTTCAAGAGGGCTGTTCCTGGAAAACAGTATAAGAACAACAGCAGCAGCTCAATAAATTCAGAGCAAGAAATTCAGCAGCAGGGCAGCTGTCTCCAGGACATCTCTGGGTGAGAGGAGAGCTGCTCTGACTAACAAAGACCACAATTAACACTCAGGTCTATATGCCTGAGGTGATCTGTGGCAATTCCTGAAAAAACACCAGCCATTCCATAACCGTACCCAAAAAGCTGAGGATGCCTCCTTCAAGTAAAATCATCATCCTGACAAAGGGATTCTCCCCACCCCAGGATTCTAAAAGCAGCAGAAACTAACCCCCAACATCTAAGATAGCCCAATGGATAGAGGCCAGTGTACAAGCACAACCAGCAAAAGACAGAGCAATATGGCATCTCCAGAACCCAGATATCCACGGCAAGCATCCTAGACACCCCAGTATAAATGAAATTCAAGAAGATAACCCTACATCTATTCATATAAAGAGGATAATAGAGGAAACAAATATAAATCAGTAACGAATTAGAGTAAGATAAAGTCAAGCAGATTATGGTCATCCATAAAGAAATGGAGGAAGATAAAGAAAAACAGATTATGGCCATCCTTAAAGAAATATGGGAAGATGCAGCCAAACATTTTGTGGTCTTTAGAGAGGAAAGAGTTAAATCACTGAAAGAAATAAAAGAAAAAGAGGAATGTTCAAACAAACAGCTGAAGGAATTGAGGGAAAAACAGGTGAAGGAAGTTAACAAAACAGCTCAAGATCTAAAGATAGAACTGGAAAAATTAAAGAAAATACAAACAGAGGAAATCATGGAGAGGGAGATCTTAGGAAAGAAAACAGGAACCACAGAGGTAAGCATAAACAATAGTCTACAAGAGATGGAAGAAAGAATCTCAGGTGTGCAAGACACAATGGAAGAAACCCATGTATCCATCGAAGAATATGTTAAATCTAAAAAATTCCTGACACAGACCATCCAATAAATCCAAGACAACATAAAAAAGACAGAACCTAAGAATAATAGGAATAGAAGAAAAAGAAGGAACATTGATGCAAAAATACTCAACAAAATACTCGCAAACTGAATCCAAGAATACATCAAAGATATCATCCACTGTGACCAATTAGGCTTCATCCCAGGCATGCAGGTGTGGTTCAATATACAGAAATCCATCAATGTAATCCATCTTATAAATAAACTAAAGAAAAAGACCATATGATACTCTCCTTATCTGCTGAAAAAGCATTTGATAAAATCCAACATGTATTTATATTTAAAGTCCTGGAGAGATCAGGGATACAAGTCACTTACCTAAACATAGTAAAAGCAATATACAGCAAGCCTATAGTCAACATCAAACTAAACAAAGAGAAACTTAATACAATCCCACTGAAATCAGGGACAAGGAAAGGCTGCCCATTCTCTCCATACTTATTTAACATAGTACTTGAAGTCCTTGCTATAGTAATTAGAAAATTGAAGATCAAGGGGATTCATTTCAGAAAGTAAGAAGTTAAAGTATTCCTATTTGCAGATGATAGGATAGTATACCTGAGTAACCCCAAAAATTCTACCAGGGAACTCCTACAGCTGATAAACACCTGGAGCCAAGTGGATGGATACAAAATCAACCAGAAAAAAAATCAGTAGCCCTCTTGTATACAAAAGACAAAATGGCTGAGAAAGAAATTAGGGAAACAATACCCTTCACAATATCCACAAAAGACATAAAATCCCTTGGTGTAACTCTAACCAAGCAAGTCAAAGACTTGTATGAAAAACTTTCAGTATCTGAAGAAAGAAATAGAAGAAGATATCAGAAGATGGAAAGATCTCCCATGCTCATACCTTGGCATAACATAGTAAAAATGGCCATCTTACCAAAAGCAATCTACAGATTCATTGCAATTCCCATCAAATTACCAACACAATTCTTTACAGACCTTGAAAGAAAAATTCTCAACTTCATATGGAATAACAAGTAATAAAAAAGGCATGGTACTGGCATAGAAACACAATGGTAGATCAGTGTAATTTAATAGAAGACCCAGAAATAAACCCTCATACTTATGGACATCTGATTTTCGACAAAGATGCCAAAACCATACATTGGGAAAAAGATAGTATCTTCAACAATTGGTGCTGGTCTAACTGGATGTCTACATGTAGAAAAATGCAAATAGATTCATACTTATCGCCCTGGACAAAACTAAAATCCAAGTTGATCAAAGACCTCAATATTAAAATGGACACACTAAATATGTTAGAAAAAAAAGTGGGGAAGGCCTTGAACTCATTGGCACAGGAGACAACTTCCTGAATAGAACACCAACACCACAGGCTCTAAGATCAATAATCAATAAATGGGACCTCATGAGACTGAAAACTACTGTATAACAAAGGACACTGTCATCAGAGCAAAACTACAGCCTACAGATTGGAAAGCATTTTCAACAATGATATATCTGACAGAGGGCTAATATCCAGAATACATAAAGAACTTAGAGTGGGATGAAAGGGGAGGAGGTCTTCCCCTATCAGGGGAATTGGAAAGGGGAAGGGAGGAGATGAGGGAGGTAGAGTGGGATTGGGAGGGAAAGAGGGAGCAGGATACAGCAGGGATACAAAGTTAATAAACTGTAACTAATATTAAAAAATTTAAAAAAATATGTTAAACAGCAAAAATCAAGTAACCCAATTTAAAACTGGGGTACAGAGCTAAACAGAGAATTCTCAATAGAGGAACACTCAGTGGCAGAGAAATGCTCAACATCCTTAGTCATCACAGAAATGCAAATCAAAATGACCCTGAGATTTCACCTTATTCCCATCAGAATGGCTAAGATAAAAAACTCAAGTGACAACACATGTGGGAGAGGATGTGGAAAGGAGAACCCTCCTCCACTGCTGGTGGGAATGTAAACTTGTACAACCACTTTGGAAATCAATCTGGTGCTTTCTCAGACAATTAGTAATTGTTCTGTCTCAAGATCCAGCTATATCACTCAAAATATGCTCAAGTACGCAGCAAGGACATTTGCTTAACCATGTTTGTAGCAACTTTATTTGAAATAGCCAGAAGATGAAAACAGCCCAGATGTTCCTCAGTTGAGGAATGGATACAGAAATTGTGGTACATTTACACAGTGGAATATTACTGAGCAATTAAAAAGAAAGAAATCATGAAAATTTCAGGCAAATGGTGGGGTCTAGAAAAGATCATCCTAAGTGAGGTATCCCAGAAGCAGGCAGACACACAGGGTATATATTCACTTATAAGTGGATATTAGACATATAATATAGGACAAACATACTAAAATCTGCACACCATAGGAAGCTAATCAGGAAGGAGGACCCTGGGTAAGATCATCAATCCTCATTCAAAAAGGCAAGTGGAATCGATATCAGATGAGAGAGAAAACAGGAAACAGGACAGGAGCCTATCACAGAGGGCTTCTGGAAAACTCTACCCAGTAAGGAATCAAAACATGTCCTGAGATTCATAGCCAAACTTTGGGCAGAGTGCAGGGAATCTTATGAAAGAAGGGGGAGACAGAAAAACCTGGAGGGGACAGGAGCTCCACAAGGAGAGCAACAGAACCAAAAACCTGGGCACAGGTGTTTTTTCTGAGACTGGTACTCCAAAAACAGGGCCATGCCTGGAGATAACCTAGAACCCCTGCACAGAAGTAGCCCATGGCATCTCAGTGTCCAAGAGGGTTCCCCAATAATAGGAACAGGGGCTTTCTCTGACATGAACTCATTGGCTGGCTCTTTGATCACCTCCACCTGAGGGGGATTAGTCTTATCAGTCCATAGAAGAACACAAAGAAGCGGAGACCTGATAGGTTAGGGTCAGATGGAAAGGGAGGAGGACCTCTGCAATCATTAGACTAGGGGAAGGACATAGGAAAAGAAGAGGGAGGGTGGGATTGGGAGGGGTTGGAGGAGGGAGCTACAGCTGGGATACAAAGTGAATAAACTGTAATAAAAATAAAATTAAAATTAAAAAATAATTACTAATAAATAAATAAACATCCTAAAATCATCCTTACTCTTTTATTACATACAGTCACACACATGTATACAATACAAACTCATTTGCCGTGGATGGATATGATATATTTCTTAATACTGAATGAGTACAAGAGTGGAATTAAAAAACAACACAAGAGAGTATATTTCCACTCAATATTCTTGAATCTGTGCTTTATTCCTGGGGATATATTCAGAAAAATAGAGGTTCATGTAGACTAGATAGAATAATGTATTTTTCAGAGATTGCTGTTTTTTTTTTTTTTGCGATCATTAAAGCAGGACAGTGTGTGATAAAAATGTTTAAATATCATTAAATCACTTTACTTAAAAATTTGGATTTGGAAAGCAGAGTTTATGGGCTCAAGGATGAAGTGGCTGGAATGATGGTCATAGCTGGTGGCAGCAATAAGAGGTGTCCAAAACAGTGTTAGCAACGTGTAGCAAGGTGTGTGTGTGTGTGTGTGTGTGTGAGTGTGAGTGTGTTGTGTGTTACTAGTATTATTAGAATATGTTTGTTCTGTCACTGATCATATTAGGAGCATCACCTGCAGTAGTCCTTGGCTGTGGCATGGTATCACAAAAATGGTAATTCATGTATATTTTGAATATTCAAATAAGGAGTAATTAAATGTTGTATATTGAAATATAAAAGAAGTTATTTACCAATTACTTGGAAACATCAGTAATTGCATTTATGTGAAAATATACCATCACACAGTTGCATGGAAAAGAAGAAATCCTATAGAGTTAGTGCCACAAGCCAGGATTAATTCTTTGATTCATATGTTTCTTATGGGTGAGTTTCTTTCAATTCGAGGACTGATCATTTTCCAATATTATAATTCTTTTTTTGGAATCAAGCTGTAGTATGATAGTAAAACTAAATACATGAACTATTCATTGCCTAGACCTTACAGTGGCTAAGGGAGAGTATGCAACTTGGAAAAAACATTTAGACCCAAGTGTTTGGATTTGGAAATAACTGTTTATGAGCTCGAGGATGAAGTGGATATGATGGTGCTCATAACTGGTGGCCTCAATAAGAGGTGTCAAGCACAGTAGTGGCAAGTGATGTGTGTGTGTGTGTGTCTGTGATGCTAATATTATCAGAATCTGTTTGTTCTGTCATTGATCATATTAAGAGCATCACCCTCAGCATCCCTTGGCTGTGGTGTGGTTTCAGTAAATTCAGTTTATAAAACACCATTGTTCATTCCACATGCCAAATCTAGATTTTTGGTTTTTCCAAAAACTCTGTGCACTGCCTAGGCTCCTGTCAAAAAAAAAAAAATGTCTTTTCTGCTTGACTAAGTTAGACCTAAAATATAAGCAGAATGATTTGATGTTCCTAGCTTCTCACAAAAATATTGCCCTGGGTTATATTTCTAGTAGTAAATTTACAAAGTGTACTATCTCATTCCAGTACTTTTCAAATTCACTCAATTTTGTAATTATTATAATTAAATAATCAAACAATGGTTCATGTTCCAATTTGTGTTACGAGAATGATTATTACACAAATATTATCCAAACCAGTATAACCAATGCATTTTAAAGGAAAGAGAAGCACTGGATTTTCAGTTCACAGATCACACAGAACTCTAAAATCTTCCTAGATATGATCTTTTGCATTCTTGGAGATGGATGCTTAACACATTTCTAGACAGAATGTAGGTGTAGAAATGAGTTGGATATCAGTGATTGATAATAACTAAGCTTATTTTGGGTTATTTTTCTGAAATAAGTGTATATGATATTCAAAAATTAGAAGGTTTTTATAAAAGAAAATAAATGAGTTACAATGCAAATAAGTATCATGAGATGAGGAAGGAAATATCTTAAGGTAGGAAGATGGGACATCTTTTAAAAATAGAGAATAATGAAGCACTGTGAGCTAAATACAAATATGGTCCTCAAGAAGGAAGGAGATTAGCAAGTAAGGAGCAGGAGAAGCAAGCAACTAGGGGTTAAGGGACTGCATAAGTGTACCCCATTGTTTAATTGGATTGAGATTGCTCGACAGAGTAATAGGGAATGGCAGTGTAAAAAAAAAAACTTAAAAAAGTGTTCCACATCCTTAGTCATCAGGGAAATGCAAGTCAGGACAACCCTGATATTTCACCTCATACCCATCAGAATGGCTAAGATCAAAAACTCAAGGGATGATACATGCTGGAAAGGATGTGGAGAAACAGTAACCCTCCGCCATTGCTGGTGGAAATGTAATCGTGTACAACCATTTTGGAAATCAGTCTTGTGCTTACTCAGAATATTAGGATTAGTGCTACCTCAAGACCCACATATACTACTCCTAGTCATATATCAAAAAGATGCCCCACCATTCAACAAGGACATTTGCTCAATCATGTTCTTAGCCGTTCTATTTGTAATAGCCAGAATCTAGAAACAACCTAAATGGCCCACAATGGAGGAATGAATACAGAAAGTGTGGTACATTTACATAGTGGAATACTGTTGAGGAATTAAGAAAATCCTGAAATTTGCAGGCAGATAGTGGCAACTAGAAAAGATCATCCAGAGTGAGGTACCCAGAGGCAGAAAGACACACATAGTATACACTCACTTATAAGTAGATATTAGCCATATAATATAGGATAAACATACTAAAACATATAGCACTAAAGAAGCTAAACAACAAGGAGGAACCTAGGGACTATGCTTAATCTTCATTCTGAAAGGCAAACAGGGTAATCATTGGAAGTAGACAAAGAACAGGACAGGAGCCTGTCCTGTTTCACAGATGACCTCTGAAAGACTACACACTAACTTATCAAAGGAGATACTGAGACTCATAGTCAAATTTTGGTCAGAGTACTGGAAACCTTATCGAAGAAGAGGAAGATAGAAAGATATAGAGAGGAAAGTAACTCCACAAGGAGGCCAACAGAGCCAAATACCTGGGCTCATCGTGGCCAGCAGAGACTGGTACTCCAACTATGGGCCATGCTTGAAAAGGGCCTAGATTCCCTGTTCAAGGGAAGCCCACTGGGTGCTCAGTTTCCAAGTGAGTTCTCTAGTAAGAGGTACAAGGACTTCCTGCAACATGAACTCAGTGGCTAGCTCTTTGATCACCTCCTCTTGGTGGAGTGCAGCCTTTCCAGGCCACAGAGGAAGATGATGCAGCCAGCCTTGCTGAGACCTCATAAGCTAGGGTCAGATAGAAGAGGAGGAAGTCCTTCCCTATCAGGGAACCAGGGAAAGGGCAAAGGGGGAAAAGAGGAAGTGTGGGTGACTGGGAGCATACAGTGGAGGGAGATGCATGGGTGATATACAAAGTGAATAAATTGTAAGAAATAAATATAAAAAAGGAAAAATTGTGTAAGACAGTGTCATAAGAAACCCATCGCTTCTTCAGTTAGCTTAAAAGTTAATTAAGATAAGGAACTTAAGATAGCAAGGTTAAAGAACGGAAAATACAGTTTACAGATGTAAGCTATATATTTCAGTTTTAAATTAATTTAATAGAAATCTGTCAACCACTCAAGGCACTGTGAATACCTGATATAATGCAAGCATCACAATGTCCAATGATTTTATGTAATGTTCTTCTTCTAATGTAAAACTTTGCACATAAATTTCAGAAATTATTTTCTGTCCTACTAATCAAAATCTTCAGTGACCAAAATAGCTTTTACAATGGGACATTCTTTGCTTTGTCAGTCTCTTCCAGGCATGTTTGCTGATCTCTTCCTCTTTTGAGAAGCTCAGATTGTCTGATGTTACCTCACACCTCACACTAGACCTGACTGTGTATATATGCCTGAGAAGGTAAAGACTTATTATCTGGCCAGGTTCTGGAACTTTCTGTAGTCTTTGAGTTGTTTTATTCCTGCACCTGAAAAAAAAAAAAAAGTCCCTGAAGGGTAGAATGTTTTGCCTCTTCTGAGAATATCCTGTTTTAAGAAGCCTCTTTGTGACCTGGAATGATTCATTACTCTTTTTTAAATTAATTTATTTATTTTTATAAATTACAATTTATTCACTTTGAATCCCAGCTGTACTC
Source organism: Pachyuromys duprasi (assembly GCA_028658305.1). Classification (NCBI taxonomy): domain Eukaryota; kingdom Metazoa; phylum Chordata; class Mammalia; order Rodentia; family Muridae; genus Pachyuromys; species Pachyuromys duprasi. Next base: position 51,052,463 of record CM053745.1, read on the forward strand.
CCCATCCTCTCCCAATCCCACCCTCCCTCCCTTATCTCCTCTCATGCCCCTCCCAAAGTGCGCTGATAGGGGAGGTACTCCTCCCTTTCCCTCTGACCTTAGCCTATCAGGTCTCCTCCTTGGCGGCATTGTCTTCCTCTGAGGCCTGGTGAGGCTGCTCCCCCTTCAGGGGGAAGTGATAAAAAAGAGCCAGCCACTGAATTCATGTCAGAGATAGTCCCTGTTCCCCTTAGGAGGGTAACCAATGGGAGACTGAGCTGCCATGGGCTACATCTCTGCAGGGGTTTTAGGTTATCCCCATGCATGGTCCTTGGTTGGAGTGTCAGTCTCAGAAAAGACCCCTTGGCACAGAATTTTTGGTTCTGTTGCTCTCCTTGTGGACTTCCTGTCTTCTCTAGGTCTTTCAATCTCCCTGGATTCATCACTCCTAATATTTTAGCAAGCTTTGCCTGAAAGACTGGATGTTTTCCCTTCTCTTAGAACTGGAAGTTTTGGTTCTCCTGTGTCTTAAAATTTCCTCCAAGATGGAGATTTTATCTTGGAGGAAAGTGTTACACAATAACAGGTAGTACTGAGAAGATTCAATGGGTTTATATACAGAGCCAGAAGTAGGGAGGGAAAAATATTGAGAGGGAAAACAGTGGAGCAAACGGTGGGGGAGGGATCAAGGGGTGCATTTCATCATAACACATTTTATGCTGTTATAAATAATTTTAATACTAAAATATTAAAAGCTGTGGGATTCATAATTGATTTTCTATTATCTCAATCTAGTTAATTCAATTAAATTTAATATGTGTAAAATATATAATTTCCACAAATTTGTATTGTTTGTTTATGGACATGAACCCTGACTAACAGCTCTCTTATGTGTGAACGACTACTGCACACTGCAAATTTTGCCACTTTAATTTTAAAATTAAGTGTAGGGCAGAAATGAAGGTAGACACAAAAGCAATAATTATTCACATGCCAAGATAGCAATTACTTGAGGAAATATGTGATTTTAATAAAGATTGTCAAATTCCACAAACTGTCACATAAAAAGAAGAAAAAAAAATAGAAAAGGAAATCCTCCAGTGCTTAGACATTTCTAGTGAACTCTTTCGTAACACTTTGGTATTTCCATAAGGTACTGATAAATTGGGGTAAATGTCCTTTACAAGTTTTATGTCTGTAGCTGTCGTTTATGCTGCTTACAGACTTTGGATACTTGTACTTCCTGTCTGATTGCTTATGCTGCTCCAGTAATAAAAGGCTGCTGAAACAGCTGCATGGCTGTTGGCATAATGTTACAGTGTGCTGTGTAAAGGTTATCCTTGTATTATTCACATGCTAATTTCTCTGCCCTCATACCTGGTTGCATTTTGGACACGGCATTGTAATGCTTATTCTAAGATTCTCCTGTCTCTGGTTTGTGCAAGCACTGCTCACCAGTTATTCTCTGATTTGTTAGTGAAACTGATTATCAGATAACTGAACAGTAGAGAAATAGAGCTGGATTTTTGTTTCTAGAAGTGGGAGGAGTTAACGGGATTTGGTCAGGAGAAGTCCAGGACAGAAAATGAGAAAACAGTGGAAACAGAGAACTGCAAGAATCTTGAAAATTTTGGCTAAGATGTAGTTTGATATTAGTATAGAGCAGTAAAATAGGTTTATAACTGTTCAGCCATTGTGCATAGAAAAAAACTGAATAATGCTAAAGACTCTGTCTCATTATTTGAGGGCTAGGTGGGTTAGAGAAAAATCACCAGCTTTAAATTTCATGCTTTACATCACTGAGTATCAGAGTGTAATGGGGATAAAGCTTACTGGTACAGCAAACTTAGCTTTTCCCACCTGAAAACAGCTTGCCTGAGAAGATAACTCAGTCCCAAGAAATTCACACCAACAGTCAGTACTATTTTATTAATTTGAATTCACCAAATTTCTATTAATTGCAAAATATTCAATACAAATTGAAAATGAATGCATCAATATTAATCAAAATAATTAAAGATGTATATTTTTATAATCTTTCCCATTATAGTCATTTACTTTTTTCTTATAAATAAAAGTAAGTGGGCTGGAGACATGGTTCATCGTTAAGAGCAGTTTCTGCTCTTCCAAAGGACGGGGGTTCAATTCCCAGCACCCACATGGCAGCTTACAACTGTTTGTACCACCAATTCCAAGGGATCTGACAGCTTCACACTAATAAACATAAACTAAAAAATATGAAAGTAAGTAGTGATAATCCATAACAAAGTTTATATTTTCAAAATTGTAATTATTGTGATAAAGAAGCTATGAGGAAATTTATAAAAAAAAACAAAGCCTTATTAGTTAAATATGATTTGCAGCTTTTCCACCAGCCAATTTTTGCCTTTTAGTAGAAATTGGTTTCTTCTACTTAAAGCGAGTATATGGCTATAAAATAAAAATGAACAAGTATATAATTTTGTACATACTATATATAAAACTATATACATATAACTATATATATAACTATGTATATATACATAACTATGTATTATGTATATGTATACATAACTATGTATATGTATATATATATATATATATATATA
>CM053745.1:51055529-51091840 GCA_028658305.1 Pachyuromys duprasi
AAAACTATATACATATAACTATATATATAACTATGTATATATACATAACTATGTATTATGTATATGTATACATAACTATGTATATGTATATATATATATATATATATATACATAAAACATCAGTTACTAGCTCTGACCACAGAATCCTATTTATAAATTTCCTAACCCATCATACATGAAAATTTTGTCTGAGAAATACGCTGTTATTCTGTTTTGATGCTGTGACACTTTCAGAGGAACATGCCATTGATTTGCCTAAAACACTAATCCAATGGTTTCTCTTCTGAGTGATATTTCCCTCTCTGAGAATAAATGGTTTATTCGTGTATAATGCAGTCTAATGTAATATAATGTATTCATAATTTATGCGATTTCTTGTGGACTACCTGATGGAACAGTCGCTACTGTCACATGAAGTGTATCTCCTGCATTTGGTGATATAGTCAGTGCTGTCAAAGGAAATATGTCTCTAGCATTAGGAGATAGATGATGACATTTTGTCTCAAAGGTGGTCTTGAAAAATCAAAATCAAATGTCACATCCCAGTGGGATGTCTCAAAGGAAATCAACCAAATGCAGCCTCTTGCTTCTACAAATTATACTTCGGTTTTCAGGATTTCAGCATTTGCAAATGTGTCAATCAAAAGCCATTGAAACTGCCTAATCTATGTAAAAGGAAACTTTTTTTAAAAAATACATACAATTTTACTTAGGTAAGGTCAGAAGAAAAAAACAAAACACCTGTGCACCTGTGACAAAGTCTTTGTTGTACTGTCATCCATGACCCAACAGTATTTAATATGTCTCTTTATGAATGTCTGCTTCGTAAAAGACATCATCAATAGATAAATAACAGAAGATGGTCAATTAGATTGACAACTAAAATAGAAGGTAGCTATCCACAAAACAGTTTTATATGATAAACTTATTTTTAGTAACTCCAGTCTACCATATGACATTTTCTTGGCGACATGTTTTTAAAGACTAAAAAATGTATTTATGCTTATGTGTGTTATCTCTATGACTACATGCCATGTGTGTTCAGGTGACTACAGAGACCGGAACAGCTCATTTGATCTCCTGGAGTTGAAGTTACAGGCTGTTGTAAGATACTGAGAAATGTTAGAATTTAAAAAAAAAGATTCTGAGAACTGACATTGGGATCTTTGGATGAGCAATAAGAGCTCTTAAGTCCTGACTCATGGTGGGGAGGTCCTCCTCTGTCAGTGGACTTGGAGGGGGGCAGGGAGAAGATGAGGGAGGGATGGGGAGAGTGGGAGGAATTAGGGAGGGGGCTAAGGCTGGGATACAAAGTACATAACCTGTGATTAATGTAAAAATAAATAACTTACTTAAAAAAATCCTGACTCATTTATGCTGCCCCTAATAACATAATTTTAAATAAATGAGTGAATATTCTAATTTAAAGGGTCATTGATTATTAAAAAATTTGTCTGTCTCCTGAAGATGATTTTGTGTATGTGTGTATATGGGTGTACATATGTATATGTATATGTATTTTATTTGACTATATATATATATAGTCAAATATTTTATTATAAAATATAGACAAATAAAATATTTGACTATATATATAGTCAAATAAAATAAGACTCTTAATTTAGAGCTGAATTAACTATGGCAAATAAGAATTTGAAACAGATATTTTTTAGAAATATCCTGAAGTTTTTTCTAAAATAAATATAGAATAAATAATTAATTTCATATAAAAATTTAAAGAGGAGAAAATCTCTCTGCACAAATCACAGTGTTTTTACAATGTATATGATACATAGGTGATTTTTGTATTTGTTCACAAAATCTGTGCTTTTACACTGTGTAGCGTACTTTAATTAAGAACACAAAGTGTTGAATCAATATCCAATAAATGTGAGTATATAAAATATGACTTGAAGCAAATCTTGTTACTTTGAACACTGAATTTTTTCAGAAAAAATTATCTGTTTTTCTAACTTTAATATAGTCAACACCATTTTTAATTAATAGTTAAAACATTACATATAGCATTATATACATATTACTTTTATGGGACCTACTTGTAATTACATTGGATTTTTAATGTATATTTTCATAGATATTTTTATCCTTAAATAAGATTTTTATCACTCAAAACTTTTAATTTAGATTTGTTCCTATTTAACTAACTATATATGTGTAACAGTCTGAATGAGAAAAGTCTCTGCATGGGCTCAGGTGTTTGAATATTTGCTTCCCAGGGGGTGGTATTGATTGGGAGGCCCAGGTGGTGTAGCCTTGCTAAGGAATGTATGCCACTTGGCAGAGTTTGGGGAGGCTTTGAGAGTGTAAGCTCTTGCCATACTCCCTTTCACTCTCTCTGCCTCCTTGTTGTATAAAACATGTGAATTCCTAGCTTTCTGCTCCTGCAGTCTTGCCATCTAGGTGCTGTTTGAATCCCCACCATGATGGACTTCGCAGAATTGTAAACCAGAGTAAATTGTACTATGGGCTGTCTTAGTCATGTGCTTGATCACAGCTATAGAAAATTAAAGAACAAAATTGTACTCATCATACATATTTAATATGAAAGTTATCATTTCAAAAGCATGATATTTTTGTTGTCTAATAAAACCTGAAAATTTATAAACCTCAAATTAACCCTAAAGAATTGCAAAGCATTTATCACATTAACTTTATACTGGTGACAATGTATTCAACCTTCAGTTTTGTTACAAAATGAAGTCACCATTAAAGAAGGCTGCCAATTTTCCTATGTCTATTCTTGATTTGGACTATCACCAGGGACTCATACTGAATAAACAGAATGAATTTATTACCAATTTTGGATGTATCATTAGCACATTTAGCCCTGACTCAGACTCACTTCTGCAATGTTCCTACATTTTTTTTTTCATTTCCATAGTCATGTATCAATCCACTTTTTGTGGAAAGAGGATCTACTCCATCCGAATTCAGTCATTAATAATTATTTACAATATAGAAGAATTTTTGAAAATCTGAGAGTGTGGATGCAAAGCAAGTCTTCCCATTTCTTGTGGTGTTTGAGCTTTCTGACACTGCAGAAGTCCATCTGTGAGTTCTTTTGGTCCTACTAGGTTTGCTATTCCCCCAGAGAAACATGTCCAACACTGAAGTGGTCTACTTTAGCTAGACCAGCCATTCTCAATTCCATCCTCATTCACTGTCCTGCCAATGCATGGAGTAATTTTTCTCATTCTTAGGCAGGAAATACACATCATGGTCTCTTCTTGTTACTGTTGGTGATCCTTTCTCCTGACTCCTGATTGTTTATTCTTTCTAAAGTGCAAACTCTCTGTGTTTCTGTACTTCACTCCTCCCTCAGGATTTGACTATACAATCAACAAATCAGTAAACTGCTGTTGATGCCACCTCTCTAGATTTTTATGTTTTATTATGCCCCTCAGAACAGCAGCAGAGGCACTTCTTTGCCAGTTGGAGAGTAAAGATGCAAAACCACAGAGCACTAAGTAGCCTTGTATTTTAGCCTATTTCCTCCCAAGTTATCCACACGTAAATGGAAAATCATAGATAGCAGTAGTATAAGTAAATATTATTAATGCTTGCTTTAGTATAGAAAATATAGAAGGAATAATTACTCGATTAAGAAAACACAAATCCATATAATTATTACTTAGTAAATAGTCATTAGATTGTTTACCAGCTCCATATTTATACTATTTTTATATGTGAAGCATCAACATTCTAATTGCATAGAAGCCTTCTCCTAATGTGGTCAAGCTCCACTCTGCTCACTAACGCTGTATTTTTTTGTTTGTTTTTTTGTTTTGTTTTTGTCATTCTGTTTTACGTGAGGTGCAGACTTTTGTATTTTGAATAAGTTTATTGTTTATACAAACATCTGACTGTCAGATATAGACCACAATGGAAGAATTTGCTTTATAAAAAAATTAAAATCCAGTGACACAGTAGAGGATTAAAGACAGCTTCTCCAGAATTCTACCTATTCTTCCCGGAACCACATCTCTTCCATTTCGAGTTGTTACACATTAGCTAGGTCTTCCCAGTGGATCCATTACTGAAAAAAAATAATTGTTGCAGCTCAACGCCTAGGAAAGAGTAAACACACTTCTAATGCACGTTTAAAGCTTCCCATGTGTGTAGATCAAATATGATAATGCAGAAGAGATGTTATATTCAAACATGCCATGGAACCGGAAACCACACTGGCTGAATTTTCAGTCTCTTGCAAATGGGATTGTGTTGTGTTTATCTTTGTATTTCCCATATCTGGCAAAGGGACCATCACAGTGCAGCTGCATAGAATTAAGCAATTAATTAATAGCATGTTTGGTTCCAAAAAGGATTTGAGGTAGTTTATGGGAAATACATACAATAAAATAACAAAATATCAGTAATGTATAAACATTATTTTGAAGAAATTGGAAAATATCATCTAGACCCAACATGCAGGCCATGAGGTCCTCAGAGACATGCTTTTGTGTTTACATTATTGCTCTAGAGCATTACAGTGTCTGCAACAAAATAGAAAGTAATATTTTGCTGTTTTACTGAGTATGCTTATGTGGAACTTCCATATTTGGAAAACTACTTCCAGCTTGTCAAAATCATACAATTACTGTTACATTTTCTATTCCATTCTTTTTTTTTTGAGTAACATAGCAATATTTTTTAAAGTTCTTGAATGTTACTAGTTATCACAGCTCCTGTCTTGTCCTTATAAACACATCTTCATTTCAAAACATTGCCTCCATTGATAATTACAAGATAAACAACCTTTTTTAGTCTGTTAATAGACTAACTGGTTTTGTGTGTAAGTCATTTATAGAGAGGCCATACTTCAAAACTAAACTTTCTTAGGAAACCAAACATTTTCAAAAGTGCTGTGTCTAAGTATATATTTTTAATGTTGGCTTTCATATAGATAGATGTGCCAAGAGGATGGAATAGACTTCAGGGAAAAATTTGGAATTACATGTGAGGGTTCTTCTAGCTTTACCTTTTGGTGATATTACATCACCATGCTCATACAATTTATAGAAAATGAAGTTGAGATTAACTACTAACAAATGTTTCAGTTTTCTTTTTATACCTTTTCCCTTACTTTACCTGAACTTCCTTTTCGATTACTGATTCTTTCTTGTTAACTTTTTGTTGTTATTGTTCAATAAGAATAACAACAATAATTTAGTTTCAAAATCCCAACAGGAAGACTTAGCCACACTCATAGGTACTCATAGGTCCCATTCATAGGAAACCACCTATTGGCAATTGATATCTGCTGGCAAACCAAAAATAGGTTTTCTCCAGTTGAATGACACTAGGTAGATCATCAAGACTCTAAGGGAAGTACAAAGACCAAGAGTAGTTGGAAAGCAAAAGTGACCTGTATCTTTTTTTTAAATATAATTTTTATTTTTAATATTAATTACAGGTTATTTACTTTGTATCCCAACTGTAACCTCCTCCCTCATTGCCTCCCAATTCCACCCTCTCTCAATCTCCTCCCTGCCCCTCTCTAAGTCCACTATCAAGGAAATCATGAAATCTGTAGGCAAATGGTAGGATCTAGAAGAGATCATCCTGAGTGAAGTTTCCCAGAAGCAGAAATACACACAAGGTATATACTCACTTATAAGTGGATACTAGACCTATATAGGATAAACATAGTAAAATCTGTAGAACTGCATCTTTTTAATTTAATTTTCATTTTGATCTGGTTTGGTTTATTTTTGGTCTTACTGAGTTTTTTGTTTGTTTGTTTGGATTTTAATTTTAGTTTGTTTCTCAGAGAGAGAACATGAAGTGGGTTTGGCATATATGATCTGGGCAGAGTAGTAGAGTGGTGATAATATGATGAGAATGTAGTATGTATTTTTAATTATGAAAAGAGCGATAAATTCAAATAATTAATGAGTACATAGCACAGAGAGCAAACTTTGGGCAGAGTGCTGGAAACCGTTATGGAAGATGGAGTTAGAAAGACATGGAGAGGACAGGAACTCCATAAGGAGAACAACTGATTCTAAAAACCTGGGCCCAGGGTGGCCTGCAGAAACAGATACTCCAACCAACAAACATGCATGGAGAGGACCTAGACCCCCTGCTCAGAGAAAGATAGGCTGCTCAGTTTCCAAGTGGGTTCCCTAAATTCAATGGCTGGCTCTGTAATCACCTCCCCATGGGGGATGTTCCACAAGAAGAACAACAGAGCCAAAATACCTGGGCACAAGGGACCCTGTGAGACAGATACTACAACTAAGGACCATGCATGGAGAGTACCTAGCCCCCCTGTTCAAAGGAAGCCCATTGGCTGTTTAGTTTCCAAGTCGTTACCTTAGTAAGGGGTACAAGGGCTGTCTCTGACATGAATCTAAGTGGGTGACTCTTTCATCACTTCCCTCTGAGGGGCGGGGTGCAGCCTTGCCAGGCCACAAAGAAAAATGATGCAACTAGCCTTGATGAGACCTGATAGGCTAGGGTCAGATAGAAGGGAAGGAGGTCCTCCGCTATCATGCAACAAGGGAATGGGCATAGGGGAAGAAGAGCGAGGGTGGGTGGGACTCGGATGGGCAAGGGAGGGGACTGCAGTGGTGATACACGTGAATAAATTGTAATAAATAAATATGTAAATAAAATAAAAGGAATACCATCTCATACATAGCAAGTTCTTAAATAAATCTCAAGCCAATGGAAGAATCTCTCAAATTTTAAGTTATATTTGTATAGTATTTTTATATAACAGTTCATTAGGTAAATATTAATAAATGTTAAAACAATACAGTAGTTGCCCAAGAAATGTTACCAATTAAGCTATCTACATGTTTATAGCAATATATTGAACTTTGGTGAATAAATGTATAAAAACAATTAAAAAATTTCATGGGCTCCTATTTATCCACTAATTATAAGAAATTACTACTTGATTTGTCAATTAAATAAATTAAAAAATACACAGTTAAGGCTCCTGAGCCTTATGGTAGAGTACTGAAACAAAAAGTAAATTATAAACAATATATGCTAAATCTGAAAAATTATGATATTTTCATGTCACTAAGAATGTACATTCTTCCTAGATTTTATTTTCAGACAAATTTTAACATTCAAAGTAATGCTAGGGGTTCCTGGGATTCTCTTGAGTATTTTGGTGGCTGGTGAAGAATACACAGATATATTTAAGAGTACGGCTCATGAAGACAATGAAGATGTACTGATTGCACAAATGAAAACTACAGCTGTTTTGACTGAGAATACGCTCTTGGGACTAATGAGCTGCATTCCAGACTTCATGATAGCTTGAATTTTGTACAGTAGTGCATCTGCATTTTAAACATAAGGAGTTTCCTAAATATACTAAAAATACAAAATGCTATATGATCTAGCAATTCCACTTTTGAGTATGTTATACTGCAGAAATGAAATAGTATATTCAAGAGGCAGCTGCATTTTCTAGCTCAATGGGTGTATCATCTTTAATCACTAAAGTATGAAAATAATCGCTGTATCCATCAGTGAATATGGATAAAAATGTGACGTACCATGTAAAAATATTAGCATAACTTAATAGAATACTATGCAGCCTCTAAAAAATAATGTCTGTTTTTTGTGGTAATACAAATAAGATGGAGAAAATTATTTTAGCCGAAATACATCAGGAATAACAAATACTTGTGAGACTTCCTCATAGAAGAAGAATGCTCAGTAATTTGTGGCTGTGTGATAACAGGATAGATAAAAAATAGGAGAGATACTGGCCACACATGTAATGCATACACCTGTGTGTGTTCACGACTACAGTGACCAGAGAACCTGAGTGTCCTGCTTTCACTCTTACCCTTTAGGGAGAAAAAAACAAAACAAAACAAAACAAAACCTCTCACTGTACCTGGAACTTGTTTTGTGGCTTGTAAGCCTGAGCTATCCCTGTGTCTCTGTCTCCATCTCCCACATTGCTGGGTTAATAGGTTTTCATTCTTGGCTGTTAACAAGATGCAAGTCGAGTGAAGTCATGTCTGCATGGCTGCATACAAAGTACTCTAACTACCATTTGCCTGCAAATTTCATGATTTCCTTGTTTTTAACTGCTGAGTAGTATTCCTTTGTGTAAATGTACCACAATTTTTGTATCCATTCCTAATTGAGGGACATCTGGGTTGTTTCCAGGGAGAAGTCCACAATTTAAAATTTGAATATTGGGGCAACATGACTAAGGACCTGGGTACAAGTTTAGACAAAGGAACAGGCAAGTGGAGACAGACTGGCCCTGCTGTAGAAAGTAATCAAGCTTGATATTTGCGGTCCAGAGATATCATTACCTGGCAACCCACCCAAATAGCTCCTAGGTGGTGACCAAGGTCACTTAGCCCTGCTACTAAGAAAACCACAAAATGTCCTAATCATCCCCCCTCCCTAACAGCAGCCTAATCAGTACCTAACAAGACATTCTAGACATTGCTCATGAGCAGATACCCTTCAGATGGCTAGACCAGGACTTTTACGGTGTTGGAGCCTAAAATAGACCAAGGTTTGGAAATTCCCACTTTTGGTTTTGCCCTTTAAAAGCCCTGTTCACCCAGACCTCAGTGCTACATACCTCTGCACAGATCTTAAGACCCTGGTTGGAGCCTGTATCCAATAAACCCTCATGTGTTTTGCAGTGGTGGTCTTTGGGGATCTCACAAACTGCACATAACACCAGATTCTGGCTATTATGAATAAAGCTGCTATGAACATGGTTGAACAAATGTCCTTGTTGTGTACTTGAGCATATTTTGGATATATGCCTAGGAGTGGTACAGGTGGATTTTGAGGAAGCACTATTCCTAATTATGCCAGAATGTGTTCCAAAGTGGTTGAACAAGTTTACATTCCTACCAGCAATAGTGAGGTATCCCAGAAGCAGAAAGACACGGTATATACTTACTTATAAGTGGATATTAGACATTCAATTTAGGATAAACATACTAAAATCTATAGTTCTAAAGAAGTTAAACAACAAGGACGATCCTAGGGAAGAGGCTGAAACCTCATTCAGAAAGGCAAATAGACAGTGGAATTAGGAGAAGACAAGGAACAGGATAGGAGCCTATCACAGAAGGCCTCTGAAAGACTCTACCTGCCATTGTATGGAAGCAGATGCGGAGACTCAGCTGAACTGTGGACAGAGTGCAGAGAATCTTATGGAAGAAGGGGGAGACAGAAAAATCTAGAGGGCACAAAAGTTCCACAAGAAGACCAACAGAGTTAAAAAAAAAAAATCTAGGCTCTCGGAGTTCTGCATAGACTGAAAAATCAACCAAGGGCCGTGCATGGAGAGGACCAGATGCCCTGCTCAGATGTAGCCCACTGACAGCCCAGTCTCCATGTGGGGTCTTAGTAAAGGGGAGTAGGGGTTGTTTCTGACATGGACTGTCAGGTCCACCTCGACCAGCAAGGAAAGACACGGCACACAAGCTCTTCTTCAAGCAGTTTATTCAGGAGTTTTGAACAATCTTCTTCTTCTGCCTTTTCTTCTTCCTCCTCCTCCTTTAATCTTCTTCTTCCTCTTCCTCTTCCTCTTCTTTTTCTTCTTCTTCTAACTGTCGCGGAGAGCCCGTCCCAGGAATAAGTACCCCTGAGCCAGCCAACCCCGGGTAGCCACGTAGGAAGTGTGGATAGGTACACGCAAGAGAAGGCGGATCCTCAGACACAGCACAGCCAAATAAGGAGCTGTCCACAGACAAATAAGGAGCTGTCCACAAGAGCACCAAATAAGGAGCTGTCCACAAGAGCACTAGCCATCGGGATGGTGGAAGGCAGAAACCGGTGCACACACAGCTCTCCACAATGGACTCAATAGCTGGCTCTTTGATCACTTCCCCCTGGTGAGGTGATAGGATCCATACCTGATAGGCTAGGGTCAGATAGTAGGGGAGGAGGATCTCTCCTATCTGTGGACTAGAGGAGAGACATGGGGAGATGGGAGAGAGGGAAGGTGGGGTCAGGAAGAGATGAGGGAGGGGGCTGCAGCCAGGATACAAAGTGAATAAATTGTAATAAATAATAATAAGAAGAAAAAATTAAAAAGAAAGACAATCTCATAAAAACAAACAAAAACCAAAACCAATCAAACAAACAAAGAAAATACCAAAGCACTCTAATCTGCTGAGTCATTTTCCCCAGCCTGAAAGTGAGCTATTTTGTAATTCGTGGTGATTGTAATTATAAACAACACATTGTATAGTTCAACACTGTTAAATTGCTAACCTAGTCATTTAAATATTCTTTCCACACACACAAAATAATTGTGAGGTGACAGATATATTAATTTTTCCCCATCGTTCCACAACATACATGTCAAAATGACATTTTGCATTCCTTAAGTACACATATTTTTTATTTGTAAATTAAATTTTTGAAAAATTAAAACCAAGCCAAATGACTTCAAGATGAGTCATTTGCTGCCCTCACCAGGATACTACAACACATGCAACTAAATTCATTGATATAAATTTTGATTATTTCTTAGAAATATTTCAAGTCTACTATGCATGTAAATATTAATTTTTACTGAAGGCCCTAATAAATGTTTAATATTTATTCATTCTATTGCCCATTCATGATTGTATTTAACTTTGTATCTAAGAGATAAGACATGTCAAATAAAGCCACCTGGAAAGAAGCCGACATTAGTGAAAACAAAAATATAATATTTTAAGCTGTTAAAAATTTAGAGCCTATGCTTATTCTGTGTAGTCTAATACAATAACATGTTATTTACCATTAAATCATAAAATGACATTGGACATAAATTTATTTTGACATCAGTATGATAATAAATATACCTGTTCTCTAGTAAGTAATCCTTATTTACATTTGACAAAAACCCCATGCCCTTGTTAGGTCTAAACAGTCATTTATTGTCAGATATACTTCTGTGATCAAAGTGAGGGAGAAAGGTTGACGTAGGTATCTTCAGAGTTCTTTATTCCTCTCTCATCTTACATAATGTAATGGGAAATGCATCATCATCTATACATTATTCCTGAAGGCTCATTTTAAATCTCATTTTGCTTGGTTGTTTTTTTGACTTTCATTAGTAAGAACTGTCAATCTATTCCTTTTTGTACTGTCCTTCTTGTTCTATGACAATCACACTGCTTGCTGCTCTTTGGCTACCATGGGGCTATCCTTCCTGGCACAAAAGAATTTGTAGTTTGAGTTGCTGTTATTTGTGTAATTATGTAAATAAAGATCTGAAGCTACTTCTATGGGATCCCTTGTGGTCAGTGTCTTTGAAAAGCAAAGATGGATGCTCTCAGGAGCATACAATCCCTGGTTCTCTTCTCAGAGCTCAGATGAGCACCCTGTTCAGAGAGTAAAACAGTAACAACGAAAATGTTTCTACTTTATCTGTGAAATATACACACAAACTATATAGCTACATTAAAGGAATAAGGGAAACCTCTTAAATCAGGATTTCATATTTTGAAATTGGATAAATATTAAAGCAAAATATTTGTACAGTGATAAAAAAATAAACAAAAAGACACCTCGCCTCCCAGAATTTAACAAACTAGAAATGAGGCCTGAATTATTTCAAGTACATTATGATTCTCTTGTACCCAGTCCACAAGACTCCTAAAGACCACCGACCACACCAGGAGTCAGAAATCATCTACAAATGCAAAGAGCCTTTGTTTTTGGCTCAGGCTTGGACTCCGGCATGACCTGACAACATAGTCAGAGGTCAGGATCCCTAGCCTAGAAAGAGGCTGATTTTTATTTTTATTTATTTATTTTTACCATGAATCTAAATTCTTTTTATTTTATTTTATTTTATTTTTATTATTGGTTATATTTTATTAACTCTATATCTCAGCTGTATCCCACTCCCTCATTCCCTCCCAATCTCACCCTTCCTCATCTACTCACTACCCCTTTCCAAGTCCACTGATAGGGGAGGACCTCCTCCCTTTTCATTTAATTCTGGTTTATCTGGTATCTTCAGGACTGGCTGCAAAGTCTTCCTCTGTGGCCTGGCAGGGTGTCTCCTCCCTTGCAGGGTGGGGAGGTCAAAGAACCCACCATTGAGTTTATGTCAGAGTAGTTTCTGTTACCCTTACTAGGTTACCCACTTGGATACTGAACTACTATGGGCTACAGGCCAGCAGAGGTTCTAGGTTATATCCACCCATGGTCCTTGGTTGGAGAAACAGCCTCATAAAAGACCTCTGTGCCCAGATATATTTGGTCCTTGTGGAGCTCTTATCCTCTCCAGATCATATTAATTGCCCTTCTTTCATATGATTCCCTGCACTCTGCCAAAGGTTTGGTTGTGAGTCTCAGTATATGCTTTGATACACTGTTAGGTAGGGTCTCTCAGAGACCCTCTGTGGTAGGACCCTGTCCTGTTATGTGTTTTCTCCTACATCCAATGCCCATCCCATTTGTCTTTCTAAGTGAGGATTGATCATCGTACCCCAGGTCCTCTTTCTTGTTTATCTTCTTTAGGTGTGTAGATTTCATTATGTTTATCATATCTTATAGGTCTAAATAAGTGAGTGTATACCATGTGTGTCTTTCTGCTTCTGGGATACCTCACTCAGAATGATATTTTCTAGATCCCACCATTTGCCTGCAATTTTCATGATTTCCTCATTTTTAACTGCTAAGTAGTATTCCATTGTGTAAAAACACCACAATTTCTGTATCCATTCCTCAGTTGAGGGACATCTGGGTTGTTTCCAGGTTCTGGCCATTACCAATAAAGCTGCTACAAACATGATTGAACAAATGTCCTTGTTGTGTACTTGAGCAACTTTTCGATATATGCTTAGAAGTGGTATAGCTGGGTATAAAAGGGAAAGGGGCTCCCAGACTTGGAGGTTACATGATTGGGTGAGATTTAGCAAGAGAAGGCTTGTTACATAGTGATCGGTTAAAGGCTAGTTGGAGTAACCATTTTGGCAACCACACAGAAAACACAAAGACAACAGTTATTTCAACCTGTTTCCTGATTGACTGGTGTCATGGTGGGCACACTGTGTCTTCTGGAATGTTATAGTTTCCTGAAAGTACAAACATGCTTTTCAGGTTCTGAGGGTGAGAGCTATGTCAATTACAAGATGGAGGCTAGTACCAAAATCGAGTCTATTGTGCTCCAGTTCGTTCTTTAGTTCTAAAGAGCAGATGCAACAGAGTGACTGCTAAGGAAAACAAGGTCAAATTTACAATTGCCTCCAGAGCTGTTACTGTCTAGTTGAAACCTCATTTCATTAATTGCTGTATTATTTTAATGTTTTGCATTTTTGTATACATTCATATGTATATAAGGATAAAAATGTATGACTTTGAACATGTAACTAATATGGTAATTTAAATACATAAATGATAAGCTTCCAAGTCTCAAAAATTGAAACTACGGTTCCAGGTTTTGGTCTAAATATAATTTTTCTTTAAAGTTATTAGTGATTATTTACATTGTTCAGAGTCAGTGCTCTATTAAGTAAAAAAGAAAACTGGCAAATAATAAAAATACAATATCAAATAGGGAAAAGGAATGTGTACAGTTTTTAGTCAGAAATTTTAAGAGTGGTAGCCTTTTGATGCATTTAGAGATATTACACTAATCAACCATATTCAAGATATTTTTGCTTCATAAACTATACAGAATTGTTATACCAATGTTCATATTAGTCTGAATTTTACTATGCACTTATATTTGCATTTCTCACTTATCCTCAAGAATAATTTGTTTTCATTTTCCTGACTTGATTTTAAATTGAGTTTCTTTTCACTGACATAAAAATACAAATTGTGTATATAATGGTGTGTCCTGCTATATACTGACACATGTATATATTGTGTAAAGATTAAATAAGCTAAAATGTGACTCTCAAATATTTACTTCTCTTCATTTTGACAGCGTTCAAACTCCTTCTTTCTAGACTTTTGAAAAATATATCATTGTAATTTTCAGCCAAGCTTCTGGGCAATAAGACACCATAACTACTTATTCTTATCAAACTGCAATTTGCTTAGTTTTTTGAACATATTCCTTTCTTTTCCTTCTCAGACAGTCTCTCTGACCCTTGGCACCACAGTCTACTCTCAAATTCTATGATAACAAACAAATGAGTAAAGCCTCAGATATCTGACTCATGTCACTTCATAGAGCAGTGATCTCTCACAGATAATTTGAGGACTTCATGCCTTTTTAGGGATGAGTAACATTAAAATTGTACAAAGTATTTCACATTTTCATTACTTATCCATGGATGATGGATTCTTATGTTTATTTTCGTAGATGGCTGTTGTAGATAATGCTGCAACAAATATGATGGTAAGGATAACTCTTTGACATACTAGTTTAATTTCCTTCGAGTACATACTCAGTAGTTAGATTGTGTGATCATATGGCATTTCTGAATTTAATTTTGTAAAGAATCTCCTTACGTCGTCCATAATAGCTGTGCTAATTTACATTTCTATCAGCAGTGCACTACAATTCACTTTTCTCTACGTTTCTTTATTTTTTGTTTTTATTATAGTCACACTTACTTCAATGAGGTTGTGTTATGCTTTGATTTGAAATTTCCTAATTATTTATTGTGCTCAGTATTTTCCCATATTCTTGTTGGACATTGTATTAGTTGTTTTGCTTTTGCTGTGGTAAAACATCATAATCCAAACCACCGGAAAAAAGAAAGGTTAATTCATCACCATCACAGCACAGTAGCCCAGCAGCAGGCAGGTACAGCAGCTGGGATATGTAGCTATAAGGTCACACCTTAAGCAGTAAACAGGAAGCTGGACATATAGATGAAATTAAACTCTTCAGGCAAATGACCAGCGATACCCTGCTTCCAAAAGGTCACCCGCTAAGCCTCATGAACAGCATCGCCAACTAGAGAGCCTTCAAATGTCCTAGACTATTGGACACCTCTCAATAAAAGTATAACTTTTTTGTAGGTCTTTTAAACATGAATCTGCAAAGTTGTACCTCAGCTATGCATGGATTTACTAAAATACCAAAAGTCATGCTATTAAGGGTCTACAAGTACATTTTATTTTCCTGAATTAGGACAATTCTAGTGAAGAGCTCATTAGGTCCTCATTATTTCAGTGTCACAAGATTGAAAGGAAAACAAAATAGAGCAACTGTGTATTGTTGGACCGTTTTTATTCCAAAAGCTTCATATCATCTTTCTTAAGAAATAATTTCACTTTTGGCATGAACATACAAGGAATAGACATTTTAAAAAAGTCTTAGACCATCATATCTATGATACTGGATATTTTGTTGCAGTGTCTGTGAGGATACCCAGACCCTTGCAACAGCTAAATCAACATGGCCAATGAACTACACCACAGCCCATACTGTCTTAACAGTGCGTCCAATATACAATGACTACATATATATCCCCAAATGAAGTTCATTTTGCTTTCTGATTTTTAAAAATTTATGCTAATGATAAAATGTGAATTTACTTCATCTTTAGCACAAATTATTATCAAATATGGGCAGTATGCTAAGAAAGGTGGTTCAATGTTTAATAATGTGCTTGTTGCTCAAGCTGGGGTTATGTCTTCAAGTCTCATGTAAAACAGAATACAATCCTGTGGCAGAAACACAAAAATTCCTTGAGATTCATGTGCCAGCTAGTCTGGTGTGCTCTGAGATTTGCAATAAGCTACAATGTCTCAAAGAAGGTAGAAATCAGGAACAGAAACCCAGTATTATCTTCTGATTTTTAAAAGTTAACACTATCATAGAGTGGTCTGGTTTTCACACACAGAAACACAGACACAAAGAGGTGGGAAAGAAAAGGGTGGATAATGTATTTATGAAGTTGCTGTATAGGAGTATGATAAACTGATATCATATTACTATTGTAGAGACAAGAATTTTAGTAATGGAAAATATTTGTCTCTGCATCAATTAGCATCTATATCAGCAAGCATACCCAGTTTACATAAATGTTCTATTACTTAGTCTTGCACTATAATAGAATGAAATGTGACAAAATACTTGTTAGGCTCAGTTAACCACGTATCTGTTGAGTGTTCCTGTTTTGGACCAATCTAAATGGATTGCAGTAAATTAGACTAATTAAGTCATCCATTCATGCAAAGAATACACAGTACTGTCAAAGTATTTAGTTAAAGATATGCTGTTATCATATTTCCTTGCTTTTGTAGATATTATGTGAATTTGTAAAAGCATGTATCACTTAGAGATTTTCTACTGAATGCTGGAGCTATGTAAGTATAATGGCTTGCTATTATTACTGTGTTTTAAGTAGAAGTAATAAAATGTTTCTTACACTAAACCATGCAACAAATTATCGTGGCAGTGTTAACAGTTCATTAGAGCTCCAACGAAGAGAAAATGGTTAATTTAATTTTGTATTTAACATTGTGATATGGGAATAAGGTAAAAGTGTTCATTGTAAAAGGAGCTAACTTTTGTTTTCAAACAGACATCTATATGATTTATAGCTTAATATTCCGTCTAAAGAAGATTGAGTTTACTAAAGAAAGATAAAGTTTCCTATGTTGGTTCCCCTATAACTCTAATACTTCTATCAATTTCATCCTCTAAAACCATTGAAAACACACCAAGTGATCTAGTTTGCATTTCAAGCCCATGCTTCCTGGGATTTACAAATTTATTTCCAATAAAAATTCAAACAATAGAGATAGAAAATAAAGTCACCAATCGATGATGTTTTTCTTTATCCTGTCCAATACATTGACAGTTTTCACTGATGCCAATTATCTGCCATAGTAAATAAATCTCTAGTCATATTAAGATGACTCATCTAATAATGTGAAACATTTAAAACATTTCATACATGAAGCAAATAAGTCCAAGCCACTCATTCATTTAAAAAAATACCATTTCTCTTTATAAAATATCTTCAGGACTGTCATTCAAATCTTATGCACACTAATTTTAAACATAATGTTGACTAAATTATCTTAATTGCTGCCAATTTGTAGCAGATCTAATGCAACAAATTAGGGCTATTATAATTGTATGTGTAAGTACAGATAGGAGTGTATCAAAGATTAGGAGATGTGCTAAAGCATTGTTCATGGTATAGTAAATAATATGAAGTCAATCATAATACACAGATTGTGTAATGAGGAATATCACTCAAGTTCATGTAGTGTGATACAAACTGAGATAGGAGAAGTGACAGGAAACCAGAGTTGTGCAGTCTTTATAGAATTAACATTACTAAATATCAAGGAATTGTAGGGATATTTCCAACTGATGAGTGACAGGTATGACTTAAACTATAAAAACAACATTTCAGAAATCAGACTTCATGAGTACAGGAAGTTGTGATAAAGTTTACAGCTCTTAAAGACAGTCATATAATAGCATCTTGTGAAAATTAAAGTGATGCTAGTAAAGATGTATTATTTAGCAGGAGACACCACATACATATGATGTCTTATAATATCTAACTGGATAATATCTAATACGGACATTATCCATTTTAGAGAAAGTTGGCTTTAAATTAAAGAGATTAGGATAGATTTCTGTATCAATCTTTATTGTATCTTTGTTTCTTCCATATGAATCAATGATTATTCACCTTAAAGCCAAGAATTATGCACACCTACAGTCCATACACATGCCCACACACAATTATTAAATTGTGCAGATTTGTGTTCTTTTGCTGAGTGTGTTTTTATGCCTTGTGTGCATGTCTCATGTGCATGTGTGTATGTGTGTAGGCTAGAGGTCCATATCAATTGTCATCCTCAATCAACTATCACATTGATTTTTGAGACAGGATCTCTCAATGAACCTGGACTCACAAAATCAGCTAAAAGATCTGGTCATTAAGTATTAGGCATCTTCTTTTCAACATCTCACAAAGCCGTGCTTTTGCAAAACATGGCTGCTAGAGATCCAAGCTGAAGTCCTCATGCTTACTCAGAAAGTATTTTACTTACAGGGCTATCTACACACACACATATATGTATATATATATATATATATACATATATGTGTGTGTGTGTATATATGTATGTATATATATGTGTATATAATGTTATGCCTGATTGTATGTACATGTACCATATTTGAGCTTCGTAAAGGTTTATGTTAGATGTAGCTATTTAATTACTAATTAGAAACTATTTCACCCCTGAATTATTGTTAAATTTTGAAATGTTAATATTCACTTTTGAAGACTTACCTATCAGGATGGACATACAAAGTAGAAGATGTATTTTAAAATAATAATATACCATTCATAAAATCAAACTCTTGTTATGCAACTGCTTTCCCTGTATTAAAGTCATAATTTCTTTAAAAGAGTTGTTTCAGTACATTCAGGTTCAGCAGAAATCCACAGAAACATTACTGGTGTGAAATAGCTGCAAGAAAAAGTTTGGAAAAAAAATGTTGCAAGCTGCAACCTAGAGCAAGTGTATAAATCACACAATACAGTACAACTATTGGCTGCCTGGTAAAGAAATACAGAATGAAATGGAGAAAGAGAAAGACCCAGCTAAAGTCTAATGCAGATATATACATGGAAATGGTCAAGCCATACATTTGAAAATGTCTATATAATTCATTATAAGCAAATAGTATTTGGCTACCAATATCGTTACTGTTCAAATACATTAATTTATAGACACATCCTTAGCAGACACTTTTAATTTCTCTGTCTGGAATGCAGACCTGTCCTCAGTATACAACTTTATGCATAAACAATGAAGGTGAACTTAGTTGGATGAAGGAAGTGCCCATGCTTGAAAGAGATGTCTAATTGAGAGGCAAACATAGTGAAAAACTAAAGAACTAACCAGACTTGGATGTGATCAACTTGCACTGGAGAGAGAGAGAGCAAAGAGAGAAAGAGAGAGATAGAGGAGGTGGTTTTACTAGGACAATTATATAGATACAGGTTGGAAAGAGAACAAGATAGACACAGGGGAAGACAGAAGGAGCCAGAGCATGAGAAGGATCCAGAAGATGAGAACAGATCGCTAGAGTTAGTTTGATGGCAATGTCTGAGCTGAGAGAAGCCAGTTTTAATAAGTCAGTATGGAGAGGAGTTTGAGCCATAAAGCTGAGCTGAACTAGTCAGCCAGAATTCAGAAAGACCTAAAAAAGGTGAGCTTATTCAGCAATAAGTCTTAGAGAATGAAAACACTTTAGGTCTAGATTATATCGTACAGAGGCTAGACACTTCCAGGATGAGGCCCAGCAGCCGGAGGAAGTAAGCATGTCATCATATGACAGTAACTTCAGAAGGATAAAATACATGTTTACACTCCTGTTTATTTTCCATGAAATTAACATAAAAAGAACAACCCTTTTTTAAAATTTCAACTAAATTGTTGAGAGAAAGAATCTTATTTTCTGTGACAATGACTTGTAAATATTATTTTAGTTAAACTTTTATTTAATTAAATTATTAGAAAATATAGAACATATAATTGTAAAATACAATAAAGTGGTAATTATAAATATGACAATTTAACAGGACACAGTTGTAGAAAGAAATTTCTCAGTTCCCGAAGCTTAAATTCTATAAGACCCCTCTCACCAACAAGAAGAAAGAGACTTACTTACAGCGAATATTCATTTTAAGTTTTAAAAATGTTCCAGTAGAAATGATGTCATGCAGTAATTACATTCTGTGACTACCTTGCTTTTTTCAGTATTTTGGAATAGCATATGTATTATCCTAAGTAATTATAATGTACTCATTTTTTTCTGTGGCATAGTTTATCCATTATTGAGTAAATGTACTACAACAAAATTTCCCTTTTGATATTGTGGAACACTGGCATTGATCACAATACTTAGATTTAGCCAAGCTTCTTGGTGTTATGAAAATTTAGTAGTCTTTGGATGCATTAGTTATGTAGTAAATAACAGTGTTGCTGGGTCAAGGGCACAAGACCTTCAGCATTGTTTGACATTTTGACAGATTTCCCAAATGTATACATCAGAATACCTGTAGACGTCTCCAAAAATGCACAGAAGAGTTTGGACTTCCACACACATTAATTAATACTCTAAGTTCCTGTCTTTCCTATTTTTTATTGAGTATCCAATGGCATCAAAATTGTTTTATTGTTCCCTTCATTCTTGAGAAATTTCTTGTTATCTAATGAAATATAGTTATATTTACCTCAAACTATCCTCATTTCACTTCAAATACATCTTGCTACAATCTCTATATCTTTGATGTTGTTGATAACCTACTAAATACATTGCAGTCCATGTGTGAATTATGTCTGCACAATTGGCATACTATGGGAATCCTACCAATAGCCTCTTCTTCAAAATATTGTTCTCTTCCCACCCCAGATACTGCTAACTGTCAAAGCTTCTCAATAAGAGATCCGTCATGAGTTAAACTAGTCCATATATGCTAGAATTTGGTTGGCTTGATGGTATGCAGGTCTTGTCCTGGTAACTACAGTGACTATAAGTTCATGACTTTGATAGCCATGTCATATTAATAAGAAAGCATTTCACAACATTAGTGCCAATTCTCTGGCTCTCACTTTTTTTTTTTGGTTTATTCTTCAATGATATTCCCTAATACCTTGGTAATGGTGGAATGATATTAGGATTCCATTTGTTACAGTCTTATTTTCAGCATTTTGCCCAACTATACATCCTTTCCATTGACTTATACCACTCTTTAAAAAACTTTATTTGACTAAGGTTTAGAGCAATTTATGTCTACGGATATAAATGTAATCTTTAAGAAGTCCATTTGATAATGTGACCATTTATCAAAATAATCGTATCAGGTTCTACACTAGGGTCTATGATCATTCAGCTATAGACTTTTGATCAGGATTATACCACTAGACATGTTTTCCTCTTGTAAAAGAACCTCAAATCCAGTCCGAAAACACTGAGGGAATCCTTAACAGTCATGTTCATAATAACACCAGTGGACTCATTTTTCTGATTGGTCAATATTTCAACATGCAGCATACAGTGCTTTATAAATTCATTGATACCTTTTTTTCTCTCTCAGCATTCAGTATAGCCCCTGCCAACACTATGAGAACAAGCTGACAGGGAGAAAATTATCCTGTCAGTTTGGGATTTATTTCTCTACATTCTGCAGTCAAACTGTGAATTGTCTTCAGAAATACAGTTTTACTATGTAGGTGCATTCCATAACTAAGGATAATGGTAATAGTTTTTTTTTCTTTTTTTTTCTTTTTTTATTGGAGACTTATGGAGCCTCTTTGAAATAAGGAAGTATCTCAGACACTGAAATTTTCACTTATTAACTCATGTCTCTAGGAGGGACATCGTCTACCAATAGATGGTCATTCCATTCATATATTTTTAAAACTTTAGTCATATTAGAAATCTGGGTATTAAATAAAATATGTCATCACTATTGTCAGGCTCATCCACAAGAATCAATAGGTAGGTAAAGCCTGAAAGTCAATCAAAGCCAAAGTTACTTTCTTTCTTTTGTTTTTGAGATCAGATTTATTAGAGCTTAAAAAAAAACCCTCAGGGCAGATGTGCTGTAATCTTAGTAGCTGCTACAAAGAGAAGAATGAAAAAGGAAAAACTACCATGGATTTTTGAGTTAAGCCAACATGGAGGTCAGGCAAATGATTGAACTAGACACATGGTGGGGAGGGAAATTTCAACTCCAAAGTTCTTTTAGAAACTCTGTTCTTTTCAGTTTTCATATGTAAAGCTTTAATCATCTGAGTTGATTTAGCCAATGTAGTGAGATCAACAGTAACATTTTGAAAATAAAAAAGGAAATTGGTACAGCCCTATTGATGGAAATTATTGCTCATCCTTCCTGTCCAGCAGTACATTTTCTTTAAAGTTATGGTAACAAAATGAAGAATAGTGTCGAAAGTCTTAGTCTGGTGTGGTATTGTTCATATTTATTCAATTTAATTTTTAAAATAATAGGAAAATCAAGGGAAATAATTTGCCAATATTCATTTAATTGTTCTTATTTTTTTAATGTGATTTATTTATTTTTATATCAATCACAGGTTAGGTACTTTGCATCCCTGGCATAGCCCCCTCCCTCATTCCCTCCCACTCTCCCCATCCCTCCCTCATCTCCTCCCCGCCCCCTCCAAGTCCACCGACAGGGGAGGACCTCCTCCCCTTCCATCGACCCCAGATCATCTTGTCTCCTCAGGGCTGGCTGCAATGTCCTCCCCTGGGATTGTTCTTATTTTTAATAGGAACCACAAATAAAACCATTCCTTAGTTTATCTACAATGCCCATTTTATAATTACTACAAAAGGATTGTTTCTAATTCTTCATTTAAATAATTCTTCTTACAACTAATAATCTGCTTGTTCCCATTCTGTCATAAATAATAAAGCAAAAATAATCCTTTACTTCTTGCAATTTACTAGTGGTCTGAGCTGTTAAGTTTGTTCAAAAGTCATTACAAACATGTAATTTCTTTTTTAATTTTTTATCTTTTATAATTTTTATTTTTTATATTAATCACAGGTTATTTACTTTGTATCTCAGCCACAGCCCCCTCGCTCATTACCCCCATCCCCCCTCCCTCCCTCAACATGTAACAGGATGGGAGTCTACTGCAGAAGGCTTCTGCAAGATTCTACCTAGCAGTGTATCAAAACAGATGCTGAGACTCATAAACATACAAAAGGGGGGAGAGTTAGTATGACCTGGAGAGAACATACTCCACAAGGACCAAACAGGTTTTCTATGAGACTGTTTCTCCAACCAAGGACCATGGGTGGATATATCCTAGAACCCCTGCTCAGATGTGGCTCAGGGTAGCTCATTATCCAAGTGGGTACCCTAGTAAGGGGAATAGGGGATATTTCTGATATGAACTCAATGGTGGGCTCTTTGACCTCCCCACCCTGCAAGGGAGGAGCAGCCCTGCTAAGTCACAGAGGAGGACATTGCAGCCAGGCCTGAAGATAAGTAAATTCTTCATAGTAATTTCATCTTAACAAAATTTAACCAAAATCTTCAGTGTTTCTATCCCCCAATTAACGCTAATTAGAGTCTTTAAACTCTGACTTAAAATTCATATTCCTTAAGAAGACATTTTTCAAATTACATCACCATTAACTAATTCATTGTTTATGATATATTTTTCTGTTTGTTTAAATTGAGTGTTTAATAAAATAAAAGCATGCATACTCAGTTTATTCTAAAGTTTCCACCCAGAATGTTTCCTCATATTGATCTGAATTTTTTCTTTCTGTTGTAAAAATTCTAGCTAAATGATACCAGATTACTTATGAATGCCAAAACATTGTATTTTGAACTTATAAAAATAAAAACTTATAAAACTTATAAATTTGACATTTTCTTTCCAATTGATTTTATATGGTTTTTAGATTTAGAGAAAAAGTGTGCCACTGTCAGGAAAGTTCATTCACCAAAAGCATTGCATTGTGGAAGAGGAGGCAGAAATATAAGAACCAAGTGGCCATGGAGTTTGGTAAGTGATTTTTGTTTTCTGGTAATATCAGAAGTTACACTCCATGGTCAGTTGGCTCTTATGATCATAAATTCTCACTGACATGACTACCTACACATGAACTAAGCATAGTCAGTAGCAATAGACATGCTAAAATGGACAAAGGTATGGGGAGGTAGCTGAAGGAAATTACCAGGTTTTAATCCTATATAGACAAGAGGCAAATAAGTAATGCTGAAAGCAAGAATTATAGTCTTCTCCATGGACAAATATACTACTTATTTATCCAAACATTTACACAATTCAGATTGTAAACACCTAACAGGTTTTATTTATGTATTTAGAAATAGATATATATGTATGTATGCCCATACGTATGTATGCATGTATGTATGTGTGAACAAATAATAAAAAGCGACCATACATTTGAAAGAGACAAAAAAAGAATGGGTAGGACTACTTGAATAAGGGAAGTGGAAGTACAATATAATTCTATTATTCTCTAATAATCAAAGGAAATAATAAAAGAGATAAAAGTTATAAATACCAATGTGTGACAAATATACTACATATATTTTTCTATTATTGTCTTCACATGATAGTGAACTGTTTCTTTAATATTTGTTTTTTATTTTTTTATTTTTTAAGATAATGATAACAAATCACATAATGAACTACACAGTATAGAAAACGGAAAATAAGATCAGACTTAAAGAAACTCAAAATGTGTCTTTATTTTGAAAATTTTTTTCTATTTGGTTTTAACATGTTTTAAATATGTTCCAATGTCTTTTGATTTTCTAAAATGTATTCTAATTTATACTTTTGTTTTAGTAATCATACATACACGTCTTTAAGCCAACATTCTACTTTCAAATTTTGTATATTTTGATCATTTAAGACATAATAGCTATACTATCAGAGATTGTGACTTTGAAAATAAAACAAGTTGAGACTGTCTTGAAGTCATATCAATTTATGCAATAGCCTTAAGAGTAATTCACAGTCCCTCCAAATACTAACAAAATTCTATATTTATATCTACATACCTTTTGTTTACATATAGTTAAATTTAAAAACTAGATTTTAGACATTTTGTATTTATTTTTTCAATAAATTACAGTTTATTCACATTGTATCCCAACTGTAGCCCCCTCCTTCATCCCTTCCAGTACTACCATCACTCATCTCCTTCCATGCCCCTCCCCAAGCCCACTGATAGGGGAGGTCCTCTGTCACTTTCCTCTGACTCTAGCTTATCAGGTCTCATCAGGACTGTCTGCAAATCTAGATTATATAAATTATTGCTACTATTAGCATGTAAGAATGACTTGTCTACTTATTGAAATATACTAAAAAATCATAGATCTTATACTTTGTGAATCATTTTAAATATTTTGTATTTAAAATTTAATGTTATCAAATCACAAAACCAAAAGAATGTAGAAGTAAACACATAAACACCAACGCATAACGGTTTTAATGGATCTATAAATAGGTCATACAGCTCAGATGAGAATCATGGAGCCAAAGGTCAAATCAGTGGAAACATAACTAAAACACAAAACAGGAAAAAAAAATAAGTGACTTATAAATAAAAAATGATTTTTAAGTAATTTATTTATTTTTATATTAATCACAGGTTATATACTTTGTATCCCGGCCGTATACCCCTTCCTCATTCCCTCCCACTCTCCCCATCCCATCCCTCCATCATCTTCTCCCTGCCCCTTCCAAGTCCACTGATAGGGGAGGACCGCCCCCCCTCCCCTTCCCTCTGACCCTAGCTTATCAGGTCTCTTCAAGGCTGGCTGCAATGCCCTCTTCTGGGATCTAGCTAGGCTGCTCCTCCCTCGGGGTGCGGGGGAGGGTCAACAAGCCAGCCATTGAGTTCATGACAGAAATATCCCTGTGTATAAAAATAAAATGGAGAAAAAATAAGCTTTGTATTTGAAAAAAAATGACTGTAAATTCTCTACTATAAGATAATAAGCCTTACATCCCCAAAACTTCAGTGAACAATAATCCTACTAAATATTAAAAAATAAAACCACTGTATGCCAATTGGACTCAGGTGGAGGGAAACAAAAGGCAAATAGGCAATCTTGAAATAGGTTAGACAGATCGAAAGCATGACTTTTCTCCACCACACATTAGATAAAGCTGGATTGGTAAACTAAAAGAAAATGAGAGAAATTTTCTAACTGAAATATTTATCATGTACTCTAAATTTTAATACCTACTCAAGAGTAATATTTTAAAAACCTATTTAGATGTAGGCACATATGTTTTAATAATGCTACAATATTTTCCCATGATACCTTTGTAATCTTTTAATAAAATTCTGTGTTTATTTGAAATACTGCGCTATGATGTGTATACACACACACACACACACACACACACACACACACACACACACACATATATATATATATATATACTCAACTTTTCTAGGCAGAACAAGGCTTTCAAGGTCTATTATTCTGAAAGGCTCACGGGGTCATATCCTCTCAGAAAATGGCAATGTAAAGGTGATAGGCACTAAGCTGCAACAAAAAGCCACTGGCCTGGTTCAGCCTTCTCTCAGAAGCTATCCTTAGTGGGTTTGATTGTGTGTTTTTCAAGAGCAGTTCAGAGGAGATTAGAAGATGAAAAGCTTCTCAAAAGAAAGAGTGTCTCAGAAATAAAATCAACAACCTGTCTTTATACAAAATTCTAGAAGCCTTCCCATTCCATTGTTCAGACAATATCACTAACTACACTGCACACTATGAATCCATAGTAATAACATGTGTAAGATGGTGTAAAATTTACTCACATAAATGTAAATTTTAGTTGGATTCAGTTGAGAACAGTTGGCATGGTATTTTAAACACCGTTGTATATATATTTAAAACATTGATTTGTGCCTGTGCGTGTGCAGACATAGGTTGGAGAGCGATGAGGTAACACAGAGCCTGTGTAAATGTCAGAGGACAAGTTGAGGAGCTTGATTTTCTCCTTCCAACTTGTGAGTTGCCAGATGCCACTCAGATTATCTGGCTTGTTGCCAAGGGCATCTACCCACTGGACTATGGGTGTACTATTTGAAGCATCAATTCACAAAGTGAAGAGCCTTGAGACTTAATCAAGCTAGAGTAGAGGAACTTCTAGAAATATTAATAATTGTTCTTGTGTACTATTGAAAAGAGAAATTCAGAAAGGCAAAACCTTATTTGTTCAGAGTAAGACATGAAAAATTATGTTCAAAGACTTTCAGTCTGATACTTTCCTACTAGGAAAAAAAAAGCTTTACATCTTATTTTCAAGGAATCATAATATGTTAATTACAGACATTAAAGAGAAAACGTAGAATTTCACCCTGGCCAGAGCAAAAAGCAAGAGAACAAAAGGTCTATCATTTGCTAATTTGTCTTTAAAACATATTTCATTATAGATTCAAAAATAATAACATGTTACAGATAGTTATCAAACCATATTTGTTGGTAGATTTTATAAGGTAGATGTTTTTCTTTACAAAGAAAAAAATAATTGACTTTTGTCATTAGTTAGAGTATATGTCTTTCATGTTTGCTTATAAGAGGTTACAATACTTCAAACCTGTTTTACATTTTTGAATAACAATTTGGGAAGCTTTTCACAATTGGTATTATTTACAACAAATTTAGCAGATGATACTGTCAAGAACACCTCCTCCCATCACCTTCTATTTCTGACTAAGAAACTACATTCCCCATTATAATTTTACATATCAGATATAGTAGAAGATTCACCCAAGAATTCTGGAGGACAGTGGAATTGTAAAGTGCAAGATTTCAGAAAACCAGCACCACTACTTTACTAAAAATCTACCTTATAGACATTACGCTACAATGGACATTTGAATTAGTGAGAAAACAAAACAAAAATTAAGCCACTATGTTATATCACTGGGATTTGGGGTATCATGTTGTTACGGAGTATTAATTAAATCAATAAAACTATTGGTTGATATTCTGCTGGGGTAACAAAGATATTTGCTGTCCTTCTCTGGTAATGTGTCAGTAGTATAATTATTCTGAGTTTTACATTAATCACACAAAAAATTGGTAATGGAGATGAGAATGGTTTATGGGGCTCTAAGTGACTAAATTATCATAGATGTGTGTGAAATTGAAATGAACTACATTTTTAAAAGTGGAAATTCTAAGATTTTAGATAAGTATTATTTAGAACAGACATATATTGTTTTTATTTGCAGAGAGTGAGGATGGGATGAGAGCTGCACCCAATCTTTACAAATACATGGCTTGAGCTGAGCCCAGAACATTTTTACCTAACGATCCCTAAGCCTAGGCCTGAGAGCTTCTAGTCTCCATCTGCTAACCTAGGCCTAGAATATTTTCAGCTGCCAAGACTTTCTGCTGAATAAGCTAACCCTTTCTAGTTCCTCCTGAACTCTGGTTGGCCATTTCATCTTTTCCAAGCTAACTGATTCAAACTAGCTTCTTTCAGCTTCTGACTGAATTTCACTACTTTGAAAAACTGTCTCCGAACTCCATAAACTGAACTGATCTGACTACAAGAACTCAACTAAACTTAACTGTACTCAAATGAACTTCACAAAACTGAATTTAACTCTCCCTCTCCCTGCACTACTTTTAAGTAGCTTCTCTTTCCTCTCTGTTCTCATGAGAATTTGGTGTATCCTTTTTCCAACTCATTTTGTCAAAACTTTCTTTGACTGGCACTCAATTAGATATCACTTTCAAACATGCCTTCTTCCTTCAGTAAACTAATCTTACTTTCATTGTTTGAGATTAAAGTAGTATGCTAGTAAGGAGAACAGGGACTGTCTCTTTGATCACCTTCCCCTGAGGGGGAAGCAGCCTTACCAGGCCACAGAGGAAGACAATGCAGCCAGTCCTGATGAGACCTCATAGGCTAGGGTCAGATGGAAGGGAAAGAGGACCTCCCCTATCCTTGGACTTTTAGAGAGGCATGAGAGGATATGGGGGAGGGAGGGTAGAATTTGGAGGGAATGAGGGAAGGGGCTACAGCTGGGATACAAAGTGAATGAACTGTAATTAATATAAAAAATAAAAATAAAAAGGGGTATACTAAGAGTGTGTCTATATTCCAGTCAGA
Source organism: Pachyuromys duprasi (assembly GCA_028658305.1). Lineage (NCBI taxonomy): Eukaryota > Metazoa > Chordata > Mammalia > Rodentia > Muridae > Pachyuromys > Pachyuromys duprasi. Next base: position 51,084,105 of record CM053745.1, read on the forward strand.
TCATGCTATAAATCATAGTGTGGTTCATAGTCTGTAGTTCAGACAGATCACATAGACCTAGCTGGTCACTGGATGTGGTAACTTCCCAGAACAGCCATGTTGCTGGATTAATATTTCTCTATATTACACACATTTTGAGAATTATTGGGGAATAATCATAAAACATTTTTACTTTTTTATTGTACTAAACCAGGGAACAAAATAATTCTCAATGAAAGTAGAAAATTACCAAATATTTAATGTGTTTGTAATGCTTTAAACTTTAATTCAATATATTTTGAGGATTGTAATGTTTCTCAACAGTTTGAAAGTAAGAAAGAAGCAGGCATAGAAATGGAGCTCTAATTGTGACTTTGCTGGTTAGAGAATGATGGATGCAAAAGTTAGCTCTGCCAATAAAGACATGCCTTGTGCTCTGCAGCTTCAGATTTCAAGGCACAGTATATTTAGAGTTTCTTCTCTGGTCTTGGTGGTATTTATTTTGCCACAGTTTGTATTTATTGATTCTGTACATAGAGTGAAAGATAAATTCTAACAAGCTTTTAACTTGTTTGCTTTTCTAGTTTAATTATAGGCAATGCAAATTCAATATGGATTTTGACAAAGTATTTTATTGTCATAGCTTATATACTGGAGTGTTTAACTAAATCATCCTTTATTTTAGATTTTATATGATCTTATCCTAAATCTAGCTCTCTATCTGTTTTCTGACCCACTGCCTGTTTCTACATAGCCTACATGGACTACACATGCTCAAATAATTCAAAGTATGAAAGAAAGACTAGAAATAAGAAAACATTTTGGAACATAGGAATTCATTTAGAAGACAGATTTAGCATTTTTATACCTTCAGTTTTATTGCAGCCCCACTCAGTTTATTTCTTTATTTTTAAAAATTAATTAATTAATTTATGCACTTTACATTCTGATTGTAGCCACGTCCCTCCTTACCTCCTGGTTCCAATCTCCCTCCCTCTTCTCAAGTCCATTTCCCTATTCCTCAGAAAAGGAGACCACTCCCAACCTATGCTTCCTCTTTTCTTTTAGCCTGACAAGCCAGGACCACCAGGAAGAAGTGATCAAAAGCAGTCAACAGACATAGCCCACACTCTACTTACTAGGTGGCCACATAAAGCCCAAACTGCCATTCAGCTCATTGGTATAGGGGGCCTATGTCCAGTCCATGCACAGTTCTTGTTTGGTGCTTCTGTCTCTGCACACCCATCTGGGCTTTGCTCAGTTGGCTCTGTTGGTCTTCTCTATTAGAAAAGAAATTGGGGAAGAGCCTTGAACTCATCAGCACAGGAAAAAAGTTCCTGAGCTGAAAACCAGTAGCTTAGGCTCTAGGATCAACAATTAATAAATATGATATCTTTAAACAGAAAAGCTTCTGTAAGTTAAAGGACACTTTCAGTAGAATTTATCAGCGATCTACAGATTGGAAAACAGATCTTCATCAATCCTACTTCTGACAAAGGGCTAATATCCAAAATATATAAAGAACTCAAGAAATTAAACACCAACAAATAATTCAATTAAAAATTGAGGCTGCAGAGCTAAACATAGATTTCTTGTATCTATCTATCTAGTTTTTATTATAATTTATTCACTTTGTATCCCGACTGTAGCCCCCTCCCTCCTCTCTTCCCAATCCTATCCACCCTCCCTTTTCTCTCCCTATGCTCTTCCCCTAGTCTACTAATAGGGAGGTCCTCCTCTTCTTCTAGCTGACCTTAGCCTATCAGGTCTCATCAAGGCTGGCTGCATTCTCTTCCTCTGTGGCCTGGCAAGGCTGCAACACCCAGTATGAGCTGATCAAAAGGTAGTCATAGAGTTGGTGTCAGAGACAGCCCCTGTTCCCCTTACTAGTAACCCACTTGAAAACTGAGCAAGGTGTCTAGGTCCTCTCCCTGCATGGTCTTTAGTTGTGGTATAGGTCTCTGTAGGCCCCCCCCTGGGCCCAGGGTTTTGTTTGTTTGTTTGTTTGTTTTGTTTTGTTGTGGGTTTTTTTTGGCTCTCTTGGTTTCCTTGTGCAATTCCTACCCCCTCAATGTCTATTTATCTCCTTCAACCTCCATAAAGTTGACTGTACTCTGCCCAAAGTTTGATTATGAGTCTGCCAAGGAAATCATGTACCCCATTTCCTAGCTGGGCTTTTTCAGGAAAAAAATTACTTACTATATTTCTATGGTAAAATATTAATTGCCTTTGTTCATTTAGACAAAAGCCAGATAGTAAGAAAAGTTATTTGATGCTAAATAATAATAACTTTGAAATAGTTATCACTGTATACATTTTCTTCACTTTCAAGAAAACAACCTCCACCTCTGTAGTTTGAATTTGAAATTTTACGTTCTCTTTGCTTTTAAAACAATATTTACATTGAATGATTTCTTAGCTTGTGAAAACCTAAATTATTTTTTATATTCGGATTAAAATAGTATATTTGAATGTATCTTTGTCTCTCCACATACTATTTATCAACTAAGCATGAATTTATTTTAGAGTTGTCTCAAGTATGTATTGATACAAATATATATCCACATAAAATCATACATACATATCATATGAAGTCATTTAGCCAATTTTTGTGTTCATAAAGCAGAATATAAATATTTTATATAAAATCTGAATATCGATTAGTGCCCTTGTACAATTTACAGTTATAATGCTAAGATAGCTGTGTAATTTTGACATTTTCTTAATCATGGATTTAAAGCATTATAACACATCTCAGTTTCTTAAAGACAAAGTCTATATAACACATAGACAATATGGTTCTTATAAATGATATTCTGTTATTAAAGGTGTTAAGGAAACAAATTTTCATTGATTTTTTATCTCTTAGAATTTACTTTAAGAAAACAATCTGAAAAGTAAGTCATAGTGACACTGCTTTTAATTATAGGCAACCAGATCTCAGAACTCCATGTGTCAAGGCAACCTGGTCTACATAGTAAGACTGTGACAAACAAAGAGGAAACAAGCCAGAAAAAGAAAGAAAGAAAGAAAGCAGAAAAAAAGAAAAAAATGAAAGAAACGAAGAAAGGAAGAAACAAACAAAGAAAAAGGAATTAAGCTAAGGATGTCCTATTTTTTCACGTTTGACATATTATAAAAGTAATTTAACATTGGATAATTCATTTTTTAAATCAAGAATTGGTAGCTGTCCTCCAATAACTTAACCATGTCTAAACAATGGAGATAGGATGCTGGTGCAGCCTAGAAGAAAAGGAGAAAGTGACCAGTTTTACCACTGACTCCAGTTACTTATTTTTTCTGCTCCTGACAACATCTGAAAATAGTCAGTGGAGAATGATAGAAAATATATGATGTGGGGAAGGTAAACAAAGGAGGAACCTTATTGATGCAGCTTTTGTGTGGTCATCTTCCATATTGCAGTGGGGTCTTCATTGATGCTATTACTTTCCAGTCAACTGTCCTTATATAAATAATCACGATAACCTTAACAGTTCACAAACTGGATTTAAATCAAATCACCATTGATCTGCTCCTGACTTCTTTATTCTGATATAAGTAGACAAAGAATTCATACCTATCCAGGAAGTCAAAATTGAAAAATCAGCTTTCATCCATTAGAATATTGGCTCATAGCTATTTACAGACTAATTCTGGCACTGCTGTAGTTGGTCTTCTGGATCCATTCTCTTCTCCACTTATAACAAAAGACTGTTCCCTCAATAAACCCTTCTTGTCATTTTGCATCCTTTCCCTCATATTTCCCATGTTGTCTAAGCTGTTTACTTTCACTGGCAATTGCCCTCTCCCCTGACCCATCTGGTAAACTCCTACTCACATTCATAACTAACTTTAGACGCTTTACCCCTAAAGCGTCTTTATGTGTTTTCATAATACTTACTGTATACCTCTACTCACCATATTTTATTTACAATAATTTGTTCACACCTGCCTCTCATTTTATTGTGGGCTCTCCGAGGGAGGGTGACACATTTAATTCAGCTTTTATTTTCCCTCTTGAACATCAAGCGTGGAACCTGGCACATGTCTTACATCAGTAAATACTGATTGCTAACAAAATGAAAATCTACTGTTTCCTTCTCAAATGAAGGTTAAAGAACTCAGCTTAAGCATGGAGCTTCTAAAAATAGGACTGCTTTCATTATATATTCTGTTGTTCTCTGACCTTTGTACATTTCTAATGGAGCTTCTGTTTCTTCTTATGCATCGTCGGTTCTTTCTTTAGTATTAATAGCTTTGTCATATGCTTGCAATTGCCTTGTTGCAAAGAATGTAGTATATAAAGGCACAAATAGAGACACTAACATATTAGTATTCATTTAAGACTTTAATCCCTGTTCTTTTAGAATTTTCTGGTTTTAAATTTATGTCCTCTAAGAAAGTCTTAAGGAGAAAGACAAAATCCCCCTGTTTCTAGGCCCTAATGAAATCATTTTTTTCTTCACACAGTAGGTAGCACCACTTATCTGAGTCATTTTTATGTGAATTTGCTATTATCACATTCTTGGTATTTTATATTACCTTCCTTATAATGTAAACATCTGGTCATATTGTTATGTGTGCAATTATTAACATTCTTTGCACTCTAGAAGACATTATTGCATATCAAAAGTGAGTGCTGAACAAGGAATCTAAATTTAAAAAGCATTCATTTGGTTTATCTTGTAGCACAAAACAGACATTTCATGAATAAAATAATCTAAGGAAGTAGAATTGTAAAAGAACACACTTTTCTCAATTTGTTTTAATTCAAAGAATTTTCTACGTTTGATAGAAACTATAAGGATGAGTGAGAAAACATTGTTATTTTAAAGTCAGCATAGAACTTATTGAAGCAGGTATTTAAGTATTATCATTAAAAATAAGGTATTGATGCAAAATAGTTGAAAAACAAACTACACAGTTTACAGTTTGCAAGCCTTGATTTTGATTTTCTAACTGAGTGTTCACACATGCAGAAATCCCATAAAAGCACAAAACCAGAACCCAGTATATATAAGCAAAAGTTTTGTAAAGTTAAAAAGGAAATAAAAAGATAAAAATTAACCCTAATGTGACAGATGGCTAATATCCAGAATTTATAAAAAACTAAAGAAGTTAAAAAGCAACAAATCAAGCAACCTAAATAAAAAATGGGGTATGGAGCTAAACAGAGAATTCTCAGTAGAGGATAATAGAATGGCAGAGAAACAGTTAAAGAACTTCTCAATGTCCTTAGCCATCAGGGAGGTGAATATCAAAATGACCATGAGATTTCACCTTACACCCACCAGAATGGCTAAGATCAAAATCTCAAGTGACAACACATGCTGGAGAGGTTGTGGAGAAAGGGGAACCCTCCTCCATTGCTGGTGGGAATATAAACTTGTACAACCATTTTGGAAATCAATCTGGAGCATTCTCAGACAATTAGGAATGCTTGCTCAAGATCCAGCTATACCACTCCTAGGCATATATCCAAAAGATGCTCAAGCACACAACAAGGACATTTGTTCAACCATATTTGCATCAGTGTTATTCATAATAGCTAGAACCTGGAAACAACCCAGATGTCCCTCAATGGAGGAATAGATACAGAAACTGTAGTACGTTTATACAATAGAATAGTACTCAGCACTTAAAAACAAGGAAATCATGAAAATTGCAGGCAAATGGTGGGATCTAGAAAAGATCATCCTCAGTGAGGTATCTCAGAAGCAGAAAGACACACACGGTATATATTCTCTCATAAGTGGACACTAGACCTATAAGACAGGACAAACATGCTAAAATCTGCACACCTAAAGAAGCTAAACCAGAAGAGGTTCCCTCACTTAGAAAGACAAAAGAGATGGACATCGGAAGTAGGAGAAAACAAGTAACAAGTTAGGAGCCTACTGCAGAGGGTCTCTGAAAGACTCTACCTAGCAGTCAAAGCAGATGCTAAGACTCATAACCAAACCTTGGGAAGAGCGTAGGGAATCATATGAAAGAATGAGGGAGTTAGTAAGACTTGGAGAGTACAGGAGCTTCACAAGTACCAAATGTATCTGGGCACAGGGGTCTTTTCTGAGACTGATTCTCCAACCAAGGACCATGTATGGATATAACCTAGAACCCCTGCTCAGACTTAGCCCATGGTAGCTCAGTATCCAAGTGTGTTTCCCTAGTAATGGGAACAGGGACTGTCTCTAACATGAACTCAGTGGCTGCCTATTTGGCCTTTCCTTCCCCTCTCAGAGGGAGGAGCAGGCTTGCTAGGCTACATAGGAAGACATTACAGCCAGTCCTGATGAGACCTGATAAACTAAGGTCAGATGGAAGGGCAGCAGGCCCTCCATTATCAGTGGACTTGGAGAGGGACAAGGATTGGGAGGGAATGTGGGAGGGAGTTACAGCTGGGATACAAAGTAAATAACCTATAATTAATATAAAAAAGATAAAAAATTTCAAAAACGCCATGAAGTTTGTGTCTTATTGGCCATCTACCAATGGACATGGGAACAGGCTTTAAGAGTCTTTTATCTACAGTGAGACGCAGCTGTAGAAACTATTTTTTTCATTTGAGAGCAGTTAACAGTGGGACTTAGTTTCTGAGGTAGAGATGGGAGCTGCCTCCACTTCCTGTTACAGTGCTGGGGTCCCACCTGGCCCTTATCAATGCCCTGAGCATGCTGTCACAGTCTTTATGAGTTCATTTGTGCATAGATCCTGATGTGTTTAGAAGGTCTTATTTCTTTGGTGTCCTCCATCTTCCCGAATTGATGGAGATCACTTAGGACTGAGTAATTCAAGGTCTCTCTTAGCACAATGATCATCAGTATTTGTTCCCGTCTACTTCAGGAAGACATTTCTCTGATGATGGCTAAAAACGGTACTGATCTATGAGTATATCAAAATTATGAATCACTTTATTAAACATGCCTTTAGAAGAACAGTAGTATTTGATATTTCTCTAGTGCACGACCTTTCTAGTCCCCGTTTCTTGTCCACTCGAGTAGTGTTGCAGATGGTTTCTATCTCATGGAGCAGGCCCTACATCCTAGCAGATATTGCTTGATTACTCTTACAAGCTTTGTGCAGCTATTGCACAAGCACATATTGAAGGCCGGTTGCCATCTAAAGGTTTGTAAATCAGATTGTTTTTGCTCTTCTATTTCTCCTTTGGTAGTACGCAGAGTACTTTCAGGTACCATGAACACACTATGTGAACAGGAGAAGGAAAGGCTCTAGGAAGTAGCCAGCTCAGCTTCTCCTCTATGTTCAATGAATTGTGTGGAGGTGGTCTTCAGGAGTAGGAGCTTACTGTACAATCTGCATGATTTCCAATACATTTCTCAACTCTTCAAAGTACCATTTTTTATTATTTTCAAATGTGAACATAAGCATGTTACTTTCAATACAGGGCCCTTGCTTTGTAAAGTAAGTATAGTTACCAGCATATACTAATGTCTATTAAGCATGCAGAGAGAATAAGTAAAGGCGACTCAAGACACAGTACTATCACTGTGTCTAGTCCAAAAGGTTCAAAGGTTAAATTTTATTACTGGTTAATTTTCGCTACTCTTAAAATTTCTATTATTTTAACAGTAAATTAAAACAAGTATTATGTAACTATGTGTTTTACTATTTTGTGTTGTGCTATGTTGTGTTTTGGCTCATTCTAATATCTAGACAATTAAGGTGTATAGAAAATATTTTGACAATTTTTACTTTTTTTTAGGTTATAGTTTTTTTGTTGTTTTTTTTACATTATT
>CM053745.1:51092340-51113051 GCA_028658305.1 Pachyuromys duprasi
CTAGCAAGGCTGTTCCTCCCTGGGGGGGGGGGGGGAGGGAAGTAAAAGAGCCAGTCATTGAATTCATGTAAAAAATAGTCCCTGTTCTCCTTACTAGGGTTACCCTCTTGGATACTGAGCTACCGTGGACTACATCCGCATGGACTACATCCAAGTAAGGGTTCTAGGTTATATCCATACATCGTCCTTGGTTTGAGAAACAGTCTCATAGAGGAACCATGATATGTTTTGTCCTCTCGGAGCTCCTGTCCTCTCCCAGTCTTATTACCTCCCCCTTATATCATATGAGTCCTTGCACTCTGCCAAAGGTTTGATTATGGGTCTGTGTATCTGCTTTGATACACTGCTAGATAGAATCTCTCAGAGGCCCTCTGCGGTAGGCTTCTGTCCTGTTACTTGTTTTCTCCTACTTCCCATTTTCATCCTATTTGTTTTTCTAAGTGAGGATTGATCATCTTATCCCATATCCTCTTTCTTATTTATCTTCTTTAGGTGCATCTATTTTAGTATATTTATCTTATCTTATAGGTCTATATAAGTGAGTATATACCATGTGTATCTTTCTGTTCCTGGCATGCCTCATACAGGATGATCTTTTCTAGACCCCACCATTTGCCTACAAATTTCATGATTTCCTTGTTTTTACTTGCTGAGTAGTATTCCATTGTGTAAAAGTATCACAATTTCTGTATCTGGTGATTCTCACATACCTATAAATTAAAGAACAAAAAACACGATAAGGCTGAGCTTGGTGGCACATGCCTTTAATTTCAGAAACTTGCAGGTGGATTTCCGAGTTCAATGCCAGCCTCCTAGTCAGCTCGGCAGCACTGCTAAGACTAGAAAGAGAAACCCTGTCTTGCAAAAAATAAAAATAAAAAAGACAGAGAGAGAAAGAAGGAAGGAAAGAAAGAAAGAAAGAAAGAAAGAAAGAAAGAAAGAAAGAAAGAAAGAAAGAAAGAACAAAAAGAAGGATGTGACAAAAGATGTGAAATGAAGTGATCTGGGAAACAGCATTGAAAGAGCCATATCTACCTGGATGATTTGACCAAAGTTTAGAAATTTGTTATAAACAAATTATTGTTAATTATGTAATGAAAAGAAACACATTAAATGTTCATTTCTGTACTGTTTTGCATTCAAAATTGATAGGGGTACAAGAACCTTGTATAGTTTCCATTCACACAATGATGATGGTGTATACTGGCTGTAGCTCCCTCCCTTGTTTTTTCCCAGTCCCACCATTCTTTCCTCTTCCTCCTCTATATTCCTCCCCTAGTCCATGGTAGGGGAGGTAATTCTCCCCTACTATCTGTCCCTACCATATCTGGTCTCATCAGGCTTATTTTGATCCTCTTTTTCTTTTGCCTAGTGAGGCCACCTTGCCAGAGGTTGGCGTTCAAAGAGCAGGCAACCAAGTTCATGCCAGAGACTACCCCTGCTCCCTTTACTAGGAGACACCCAAAGTAATTGAATGCCCAGAAGCTACACCTGAGAAGGGTGTCTGATCCTCCCCATGCATGGTCCTTTGATGATTCATCACTCTCTGCAGGACACCTTGGGCCCAGATTTTTTTTTTTGACTCAGTTGATCAACTTATGGAGCTCCTGTCCCTTCAGGTTTTTCTGTCACCCCTTTTTTCCATAAAATTCCCTGCACTCTGCCAGAAGTCTCACTATGAGTCTCAGCATCTGCTTCGATTCCCAGGTGGGTAGGGTATGTCAGAGGCCCTTGTAATAGGTTCCTGTCCTATTCCCTGTCTTCTCCCACTTTCAATATCTGTCCTGTTTGCCCTTCAGAATGAGGATTAAGCATTTTCCCTAAGGTTTTCATTGTTGTTTAGCTTCTTTAAGACTACATAATTCAGTGTGTTTATTCTGTATTACAAAGCTAATACCCACTTGTAAGTGAGTATATATTATGTGTGTCTTTCTGCTTCTGGGTTGCCTCACTCAGGGTGATATTTTGTAGATCCCACCATTTACCTGCAAGTTTCATGATTTTCTCATTTTTAACAGCTAAGTAGTATTCCATTGTGTAAATGTAGCACAATTTCTGTATCCATCCTCAGCTGAGGCATATCTGGGTTGTTTTCAGATTCTGCCTGTTATGAATAAAGCTGGTATGAACATAGCTGAGCAAATGTCTTTGTTGTGTACTTGAGCATCTCTTGGATACATGCCCAAGAGTTGTATAGCTGGATCTTGAGGTAGAGCTATTCTTAATCTAAGAAAACAACAGATTGATTTCCAAAGTGATTGTACAAGGTTACATTGCCACCAGCAATGAGGAGGTTTCCCCTTTCCATCCTCTCCAGCATGTGTTGTCACTTGAGCTTTTGATCTTAGCCATTCTGATGGGTGTAAGATGGAGTCTCAGGGTCCAGCATTTTGATTTGCATTTCTTGTATGACTAAGGATGCTGAGCTTTATCTAAGTGTTTCTCTGCCATTCTATATTCCTCTGTTTGAGAATTATCTGTTTAGCTCTGTCCCCCATTTTTTAAATTGGATTACTTGGTTTGCTGGTGTTTAACTTCTTGAGTTCTTTATATATTCTACACATTAGCCCTCTGTCAGAGGTAGGGTTGGTGTTGATCTTTTCCTGTTCTGTAGGCTGTCATTTTGTCCTTTTGTCAGTGTCCTTTGATTTATAGAAGCCTTTCATTTTCAGGAGGTCCCATATTTTGATTGTTGATCTTAGAGCATGTTAGTGTTCTGTTCAGGAAATTGTCTCCTGTGCCAATGAGTTCAAAGCACTTCCCCAATTTTTCTTCTAACAGATTTAATGTGTCTGGTTTTATGTTAAGGCCTTCTATCTACTTGGACTCACACAATTATTGTACAACACTAGTTTTCTTTGTTGGATGAATGAAGGAATGAATGAATGAATTTCTTGCAAGTCAGAAGGAAAAAACAACAAACAATGCACTTTCAGAAAGATTCCTAAATAATGTACATGGGAGTAAAACAAAAATATTTTTAATGGGTGACCATAGAAATAAAATTAATTAATATTATTTATCAAGACAATGTAAATTAAACCCATACATGTAGAACTTGACTTCATTATGAGAGAAATGCCAAACTGAAGCAGTGCCTATATCTAGAATTGGTGGTGGTTGCAATGAGTGGCTACCAAATATTTTTATATCATAAATGAATATATTAAATGATATTTGAAAGATTATATTTTAACAAATTCAAATATACCTTGTTCATATGTGTACTTTCCTTGGTGGTTAACCAACAAAAATAGAGTTGATTTCCAACTTTTTAAATAAATTATCAAAAATTAACTTAATAGCTGCTTAAAGTAATAAAATCTCATATTTTTCCTTTTAGTTTCTCTAAGACTCCTTTACAGTTGAGGAAACAGCCACGGAAAATGTATATAGACTAAATAAACCCCTTAACTTTCAATCAAGTTTTATTCTGACAGGCACTGTTTAGGTTAATAAGTAGTGCACTCAACTATTGAACCTTACACTTTTATAACATTGTACATTATTGTAGAGTGCTGGCTTGTTCCCTCCTGAAATATATGGCTGACTGTGACATCTTTGGTGCTACCTATTCTCTAGAGAAATTTTCATAGCCTGTAAGGCTGGCCAAGGTTTAAAAGAAACACAGCTCCAAAACTGAAGTACAGGATAGCAATCACATGTGAAATCAGTGGGTCAGAGGCTATAGTAGTTAATCTCAGTTCTCAACTTGGTAAGATCAAGTATCACCTTGAACTCTTGTAATTCATGGCCAGGAAATCCACCCATAAGGGTACCATTGCCTGGACTACAATGCTGAACTCTATTGAACGAAGAAAGTGGATTGAGCATAAGAACTTCTTGTTCATATCATTCTAAAGGAGGATACAGTTTGATTACCTGCTGCAGCCTGATGCCATCAGTTTTCCACTACGATAACTTGTAACTACCAACTTTTAACAAAATCTTTGGGTAATTATACCATGCAGGACAAAAATTCATTCAGGAAATTCCTCAATCTCTCCCTCTCTGCTTTTCTTTCTTTCTTTTTTATTTTTTTGCATCTCTCTCTCTCTCTCTCTCTCTCTCTCTCTCTCTCTCTCTCTCTCTGTCTCTCTCTCTCATTCTTTCTCTCCTCTCTTTTCTAATTTTGTCTTCCTTTTTTCTTTCTTTCCAGGACTTCTTTCTTTTCATTCACTTTCAGACTTTGAAATATATGGGAAGTCTTTTGGTTTCAAGCTTGGCATTGTCTGTATTATCATGCAGCTGGGTGTCATCTGGAAACTTAATTTTAATGAAGTCTCAAGGAGAAAATTAGTCTTTAACTTTGGACTTATGTTTGAGCAGATTATTTTCAGGAAATCATGCACTTGCCGCTCTGATCTGATCCCTTCTGTACATGGGCAAAAATGCCACATGTCTTGTTTTTCACACACCTGATTTGCTGCTCTATTCTTTCTTTCTTTCTTTCTTTCTTTCTTTCTTTCTTTCTTTCTTTCTTTCTTTCTTTCTTTCTTTTTTTGCATTTTTAGAGTGTACTTTGCAGGATCTATTCAGCAATAAGCTGTAAAAAATTTAAAAGAGCATTGACAGGCTGTGCATTTCATGTAACTGATTAAGCATGAGTCATGTACCTTTAATGAATATGGTCTACTAGGAAGTATAAAATGCCGTCAAAATAAATATAAACACAGTTATAAAAGTTATAGCATACTATCGAGTACATTTTAGTTTCCATTATTATTCTTAGTAAATCTTGCACATATATTAAGTAGAAGATCAGTCATAAGCTAAAAACCACCAGTATTTTAATTAGATTTGGACTAAAAAATTTTTATCTAGCATTTTGAATCCTTCTTTAAAAAGGCTTTTCATGTTTTAATAATTTGGGTCTTCTTATTACAAATGGAAATTTGGAGTCACATACCTAACTCTGATTTATTCAATGTATTCCTCACAGTTTTTGTATTCCATAACAGGGTGAGTCACACCTGTATAAAATCTGTGTAATCCATTTAGCTTCTATTTAACAAGAAGCTCTTCAAATTAATTTCTTTGTAATTTTGGGACAATTTAGGAAGCATATTTTCTTTAAGTCTAGAAGAAATTGATACTGAAGTTTTAATCACAGGATCAGTTTGAGTTCAGGAAAAACATGTGCCCTAACTCACAGCTTTTTGATTCTTTTGAAGTATTCAAAAGAATTAAAGAAGATTCAAAATTAAACAAATAGTTCAGATGTGCATTGTATAACAAGTTTACAAGAAGATATGTTTATCTTAGTGATGTCATGCATGTTCATCTGTGTTGGACTCAAGAGAATGTGCAAAACACTGTGTTAACTAGCCGGGTTAGTCCTCACTCATGTCAGCTAAATGACTGATAATAGAAGTTAATCTCCCTAATTATTAAATATATTGCTAAAACATTGTACCCTCCTGTTCCTCACCATTTCACTAGAAATATCACTCTATACAGCAGCTTTTAAAAGATGGTGTGAACTTTCTATAATCTTTCCTCTTCAATATACAGATAAATAAAGGCCATCATTGCTTATAAAAGTTATTCTCAAGTAGTTAACATGATTCATAGCATATCTCTTTTTATTTATTTATAAAAAGTAAAACTAGCAGGCTGAGCCTAGCAGTTTCTGGTGCATAAATCACTGTGATGGCAATAACAAGGGGTGAGATGGAATAAACTATGTTATGTAGACATTTCCTATGTGGCTCAGTATGATGCATAGGGAGTTTAAATAGATCAGTTACCTCATTTTATATTACTTTCAAGTGATAAATTGTATTAAAATATTATGCTAAATCAGTTTCCTTTATACAATGTTGGTATTCACATAATATTGCTATTTAACCTTGATTATATGAAATACTTGAGTTCTTATTAGTGATTAATTGAAGCTTCAGAAGAAATAAAAGACCAATTCTTCTTAAAAATCTTTTCTAAGTATTTGTTTGCTATATCTTTCTATAGACGAGACCTAGCCCCCTACAACCATCTATTGTTTTTCTTCACTTAGAAGTATAACCAGAGGAGAAGGGAGAGATGGTCTCTCAGTGGCTAATAAAGCCTATTGAGCCTGGTGCTATGGCCAATGCCTGTAATCTCAGCATTCCAGGAGGCAGAGGCAGGAAGATCTCTGTGAGGTCTAGGCTAGCCTGCTCTACAAAGCAAGTCCAGGATAGCCAAGGCTACACAGAGAAACCCTGTCTCTAAAAAGAAAGCATACCAGTAGCTCTTTGAGAGGACTTGAGTTAATGTTGCCAGCACACGTTTTGTGGCTTCAGTTTAACAGAAGCTTTCTTTCAGCCTTCTCACTAACGTTTCTCTGCCCGAGTGTCTCTCTCTATATCTTTATCACTCTGTCTTTCTCTCTGTCTCTCTCTCACACACACATACAGGCAAACACACACACGCTTGAAATTGTAAATTTTCAATAGAAAAGAACTATAATCAGCAGCTGAATATAAGGCTCAGTGGTAAAAAAAACAAAACAAAACAAAACAAAACTGGCTGCTGTATCAGAGGACACACTCATGAAGGCTCCAGACGGTGTATCACTCCAGTCCTAGGGTATCTGATACCCTCTTCTGATTTCCATGGGGAACATCACGAACAAATATGTGGGAAAAACATAAAAATGCATAAGATTAAACATTAAACACCAAAACAAACTAGAGCTTGATTTTGATTTTAAAACCCTTCATGAAACTTTTGTAGAGGCATTTTGAAATTATACACACATGTAGACACTTTGTTTACAGTAACAAAATGTATTTGATCACTTTCTAGGTTTTCTTAGCTTTGTTTCTCAGTTTTATAGACCATGCCCCCATTCATTTAACCATAGGCTGCTACAGTTTATAGAGATCTTTCTGAAAATTATAATATTTTATATCTTCTTATGAATAAGTATCTCTTAATAAAATGGGCAGCATATCATAGAATATTTGGTAAAAGCCACATATGCTTACATTATTCTTCCTGTTTAGGTATAGAAATTTAAGAAAATACCACATTATTTTATATCATCTGTCTTGTTTTTACCTTTAAAAAATTCAAACTTACATGTGTTATTTCTGTTATGAGTTCTGTTTCTTTTCTGTAAATTCTGTAAAGTTTTACTGGAGGGAGTATTTCAAAATGAAACCTCCCCATGAATCTCCACTAAAGTTTCACTGTAACCTTCTTTCCGCTTGCCCTTCCCAGATGCTGACAAAGTTTAATGAGTCAGCTTGATGAGAGGCGGTGCAGGGTTATGCAGCATTTCCAAACTGTGGTTTATGATCTAATATTCTTGGGTCATGAAATCAATTAAGGGATTATGTGACCTATTTTAGCAAAATTAAATCTAACCATCTCAGATAGAGTAGCCCAGAAAATAACACAACACAGAAGCATTACATTACAGAAGATTAACAGTATTGAAGATAAATGCAGATCACTGAAAAAAAAAAAAACAAACAGGATGGCATATCATCCCAAATTAAGGGAGATTTAGCTACAGGGAAGATTTGAATGAATGAGATTTTGTTGTCCTAGGTGCTTTCTATGGGTGTGAGAAATAGTGAAATCAGAATATATTTGGTGATTACTTTTTATTTGGTTTGCATTGAAACTTCCTGTATAGTATGACTTAAAGGCCATAAATGATTACTGTTTTTTTTCAAATATTAATTTTTGTTGTTACTGTTTTTGAAAGCCATTTGAGTAACATCGGTGAATATTTAAAATAAACAACTTTACAATGCAATGTTGTTGGAAGTTTTTGATTGGTAAGGAGAAAGCTTTCAAAATAACAGAAACAAACAAAGATAAAAACCACTTATATAATTTATCAATACAACTTTCTCAATAATTTCAATATTTGTTCTAGGATAACCGCTTCTCTTCTAAGTTTCGCCTCATTGCATGTATTCTCCAAACTCTAGTCATTCCCTGTCATCATTAAATAATTTATATTACCAAGTCTTTGATTTGATTATTTTATTATTTCAAAATATGAATGCTCTGCCGCAGTGTGTGAAAGTGTATTATTTGTAGTTCTCTTACCTAAAAATGTACAAAGAGGACAGGAGATGCCCAGGAACCAGATAAATATATAGATGTAAACCTTCATGTGAATGTTGCGATCAAAACTGGCATCTCTGGAAGAAAAACAATGCTCTTACCTACTTATACAACTCTCTAACACTTAACTGTTAGCTGTTGACTATCATAACATAGCATATATTTGTGAAATATTTCCTGATCTATAAATGAGACATCTATAGCAAAATATTTTCTGTTAGTAATTTTGGCTTGTCAGTTCTATTCTATGTGGTAGCAATTAGAATCATGAATTCATCCTGTTTATGTAGATGCTAACATCCATGGCTTTGTTGTTAACTGCAGCCTTAAGATACATGTATTGGTTGCCTTTCCTATATTTTTATTTTGTAAAAGTTCTGATAGTTACACAGTAAAGAATCACCTCTGCCATATTTTATTAATCAGAAACTATGGAATAGCTCACTTACTTTGCAAACTTACTTAGCATATGTGGAATCCTGTGTTCCATTCAAGTGCCAGAGGAGGAAAAATAAATAAATGAACAAACACAACCTAAATATCTGTGTGCCAGAAGAACACTTATTTTTAGCCTATATGTCTATACAGAGGAAAAATAGTCTCATGTTTTCATTAGAGAACTGGAACACCTTATTACCCCCTTTAATTAACACAGATTATCAACAGGACACACTTGCTAAATACTTGTTTATCTGTATATAAATATAAATGAGTCATCATGTATATTTTAGAATTCACCCAGAGAAACAACTCAGACATAAAATAAGTTCATGTTGTCTTGCATGTAACCAGCAGATTTGTGGCTACTGCTCATTCAAATATGGACTGAAGTGTCTCTCGAAAGTTAACTCTTAAGAATCATGCATCAGTCCTGTTCCCTGGTTTCTCCCTCTTCTGATGTGCATCCCCTTTGCCTTTCTGAATGAGTATTGAACATCTAACCCAGAGTCCTCTTCTTGCTTAGCTTCTTTAGGTGTACAGATTTTAGTATGTTTGTCCTATATTATATGTCTAATAACCACTTATAAGTAAGTACATGTGTGTCGTTCTGCTTCTAGGATACTCATTCAGGATGATCTTTTCTAGTTCCTTCCATTTGCCTGCAAATTTCATGATTTCCTTGTTTTTAATTGCTGAGTAGTAGTCCATTGTGTAAAAGTATCACAATTTCTGTATCCATTCATCAACCGAGCAGCATCTGGGCTGTTTCTAGGTTCTGGCTATTACAAATACAGCTGCTATGAACCTGGTTGAGCAAATGTCCTTGTGATCTACTTGAACATCTTTTGGATATATGCCTAGGAGTGGTATAGCTAGACCTTGAGGTAGCACTATTTCTCATTGAGAAGACAACAGATTGATTTTCAAAGTGGATATACAAGTTTACATTCCCACCAACAATGGAGGAGGTTTCCCTTTTCTCCACATCCTCTCCAGAATGTGTTGTAATTTGAGTTTTTGATTGGGCCATTTTAATGGTTGTAAGGTGAAATCTCAGGGTCATTTTGATTTGCATTTTCCTGATAGCTAAGGATGTTGAGAATTTCTTTAAGTGTTTCTCTGCCATTCGATATTCCTCTATTGAGAATCCCCTGTTTAGCTCTGTACTTCATTTTTTAATTGGATTACTTTATTTGTTGCTGTTTAACTTCTTGAGTTCGTTATATAATCTAGATATTAGCCCTCTGTCAGATATAGGGTTGGTGAAGATCCTTTCCAATCGGTAGGCAGTCATTTTGTTCTGACAACACTATTCTTTGCTTTACAGAAACTTTTCAGTTTCATGAAGTCCCATTTATTGATTGTTGATTTTAGAGCCTGTGCTACCACAGAGGGCCTCTGAATGACACTACCCTGCAGGATATCAAAGCAGATGCTGAGACTCATAGCCAAACTTTAGGCAGAGTGCAGGGTTACTTATGAAAGAAGAGGAAGATAGAAAGACCTGGAGGGAAAAGGAGCTCCACAAGGAGAGCAACAGAACTAAAAATCTGGACACAGGGGTGTTTCCTGAAACTGATATTCCAACCAAGGATCATTCGTGGAGATAACCTAGAACCGTTGCTCAGATGTAGCACATGACAGCTCAGTGTCCATGTGGGTTCCCTAACAATGGGAACAGGGACTGTCTCTGATATAAACTCACTGGCCTGTTCTTTGACCACCTCCCCCACAGGTGGAGCAGCCTTACCAGGCCACAGAGGAAGACAATGCAGCTACTCCTGATGAGACCTGGTAAGAGGATAAGAAGGAAGGGGAGGAAAACCTACCCTATCATTGGACTGAGGGAAGGACATTGGTGGAGGAAAGGGGGGGAGAGTGGGATTGGGAGGGGAAGAAGGAGGGAGCTATAGGTGGGATACGAAGTGAATAATCTGTAATTAATGAAAATAAAGTAAAATAAACCTTTAAATGAAGAAAATGCCCCCGCAAAAAAGAATCATGCATCCCTATTCTTTTAATTTACTATTTTTTTTAACTTTTGCTGATTTGGCACCGATAGCACAATTCAGTAACTTTTATAGGAGCTTTAGCAAAATTGTATCTCATCTTTTCTACAGAAAGAGTCACAATAATACCTACATTATAAACTGTCACAAGAACAAATAATTTAATGCATGCGCATCATTTGATGACTTAGAAAGATTATTCACATTCAACAGCAGAAGAATTCAAGCTAGGTACTGATTACAAAATTACTGTAAGTAATGATGGAAAAAGTAGGATGGAAAAGTCACCTAGAGTTGAGTGTACATGAGGTGAAATACTTCCCATGGATCCTGGATAAAGCATAGGGTATATTCCCTAAAGATTTAGAGTCAAAAACAACAACAACAAACATCCAGGCCAGAACTCAAAGTTAATGTCCCATTCTACATCAGGGGTATTTAAGGAGAGATATTCTGTCTTTGTTCCATTCTTGCCTGTTTGTGCCCTCATAGAATTGTTCCTGCCTGAACCTAAAATAGAAACTAGTTGGCAAAGTATAAGATACCTGATAAACCAGGGTCAGATGAAAGGGGAGGAGGTCCTCCCCTATCAGTGGACATGGAAAGGGGCAGGCAGTAGACAAGGGAGGGAGGGTGGGATTGGGAGGGAATGAGGGGGCGGGATTCACCTAGACGCAGAGTTTATAAAATGTAACTAATAATAAAAGTAAAAGAAAATAAAAAATATTAAAAAAAGAAATGTCACCTTCAGAATATTTTCTTCATTGAAGCAGGCTATGTAAGTAAACAGTCGTAGGACAAACAAAATGTCCAACACATAAGAAGGGTTAATAATAAAGCAAATATCAACCAAAACTGACTTATTGATTTGCATGTGTGTCATTATGTCATCTAAGAAAAGCAGTTCTTTTTTTTCTTTTTTTTTTCCAGAATGATAAATCTTTGTTTTGGAGCTGCTTATTAGCAAGTTTCCAGAGGTCATTCAATATAACAGTACTACTAGGACTATTCAGGTTATCCTCTGGAAATTGATTATAAGAGCTATTGTTGGAAACACTATATATTTGAATCACAAGACATGTAGATAATAAGCTGGCATGATTGGGGAAGCATCGTCCTAATGACTAACCTTATTAAGTTTGAGAAGGCCCTATGCAAACCACATGAAAAGAAATGTAATAAACTTAGCCAACTGTTTACCTTGTCAGCTACAGTAAAGTCTGGCTGGATAAGACATGCCCATAGGTGAAATTATGACATTAACACAATTAGGTAATGAAGTAGCCTACTATTTCTGATTATATTTAAGGCCCACTCCACAAGATGTAACCCAATCCAGGTATCATTATATCAAATGCCTGTGGCTTGACATGTCATTGGTTCTAGGGAAGAGTCTATGATTATTATTCTGTGAAATGGTCATAGTAGTAAGACAACTTTTAATGACTTATCGTTATTCCTATAGATTACTACCTTACTAGACCTTAGGGAATTTCCTGTTACCAGTAGGTAATTCAGAGATATACAATTTTCCAAGGCACAGAGAATAAGAGACTGAAATTCTTAGCCCATTTAGCAACATCTTTATCCATAACCACCTCCTATGTCTTAGGGGTCAATTTGAAAGAGGGCAAGACTGTACAAACCAGAGCGGAAAATTGTGAAAAAATAAGTGTCCTCTGGGAACAACAGGACATCAGTACAGCTGTGACAGCACACAGAGCTCTGTGCAAACTCAAACCAAAATAAATCTCAGCACTAGGAGTGGAGATGGCTTCAAGTTCTACCACTTAAGGAGGACCAGCTGACAAGCATTTACTCAGAGGTTGGGCGAAACCAGCTTTCTTTAAGAGTGTTGTTGTCCACCTCCAGTAAAAGGCCACATACCCAAGAGTATACAGGCAGCACAAATTGGAATTAGTAAATTGAAAAAAAAATAAAATAAAAGAACACAAAACTAAATAGGTTGAGAAGAAGATTTGGATTTGGAAGGCAGTGGGGTAAATACAATCAAAACACATTACATGAAATTTCCAAAGAACAAATTACACAAACTAAACAAATTTAAATTTAAAACAAAAGTAACACAGAATTCTTCACAGAACAATGAATCCGTCTCTCTGTTTTACTATTAAGTAGTCCACTGGTATATATATTGCAGTTTTTAACAAGAATTTTTTCCAAGACTGTCATTATTTGGTAAACTGAGTTTTTAAATTGTTATGTATCCTCTGAAAACTTCTTATAGCAATGTTAACTATCCAGACAATTAACATCAAACTTTTGGCTGATTGATTGTTCTTTTCCCATTATTTTCTGATTTTTTCCTTGAGTCATACATGCCTTGATCAACAAAAAATAGACAAATAAAACAAAATATTCCAGTGGCACCTGTTCTCAAAGTGGGGACTCTGACTATTCTATTAATTGATTTCTTTTTTTTTTAATTTTCAACAAAATTTTTAATTGTATTAGAAAAATAGCTATCCAGTTCTTCTGCAGAAGATCCCTGTAAACATGAATGACTAATGGCACTAATTTGAGAATATAGAGCTAATAGCTAGTTGTGAACTATATTAATTGATTTCTGATACCTATATTTTCTTTCAGTTTTTGTTCATGTTCACTTGGTTTGTTGAAACATACACCAGGCCAGCATATAGTATTCTCACTCAAGAGATAATATCTTTTCAAGATTGTTATGCATGATAAACACTGATAGCTAGACTTAATGTTTCATTAACGTCCTAAAAGTATTTTTTTTAATTTTCTGTCTGAAAATGTTGATGTTACTTAAATTTTAAATACACTGAAACTTTAAATTAGTTACATATAATTAAGCTTGGGTAATTTTCCACATTGCGTGCATATTATAATCACATTGAATTAGAAGATGCATGTATTGTGTTTGATATTTTTGCATGTGAGTTACTTTGTGTCGGTGTGTGCATGTGCATGTAAACAGAGGCAAGAGACCAATATTAGTTGTCTTTCTTTATTGCTTTCCATCTTATTTTAGAGCCAAGACTATCACATAAGCAGATGATTGTGTCTGGCCAATAAGCTCCAGTGAGCTGAAAATTTCTGCTTGTGGAGCTCTGAAATCAGAGATGCACATCACTGTAACAAGCTTTTAAGTTGGTGTTTGGGATTTGAACTGAAGTCATCATGATTGCAGAATAAGTACATTTCTGATTCATCCACATCTCTGAAAATCATATAGATATTAATAAACAATTTAAATACTTCTCTATCAATTAAAAAATGACTCAAAATTAACATTCCAGAATAGACCAACTGTTTACTGGTGAATTCTCCCAGATAGTTAAAAAATTTACTGTATTTCTCTATAATAAGTCCCAAAAAATAGAGCAATAAGAATATTTCCTAACTTAGTGAAGCAATAATCAATCATTTTATTGATAATACTAGAGAAAAATATCATAGAAAAATTGTTAACCCTTACTTTTCATAGATATCAAAGCAAATAAATACATAAGCAGCTTAGTTTAACAATGCATAAAATAATTATGTACTAAGATTAATTGAATTTTTATTTATTTTATGCCTATATCAATATCGAGACAATTCAAAAGAAAAATAACAAACATTTATGAAACAGTATGAAACAAACATTTCATACAAATAAAATACACATTCGTGTTTCAAAATTCAAGACCATTACTAGACAACAAATACTCCAAAAATGCCATTGAGTTAGTTTTGAGTTGTCTATGTACTTCTGGGGCTTTTCCTTACTGTACATGTCTTTTGCTTATATATTATGTTTTCCAACTTTGTGTTTTTAGAGGATTTCTCTACATTCTAACACGCATGGTATATACACCTACATGTGTTTCTTCAACTTTTGTTGGAGAGCACAGAGATTTGTTTTTTTCTGTTTGTTTATTCTGTATTATTAAGACTTTTTTTTTCAATTTTCATCCTTTTTTAGATGTCTGTTTTATTTTTAAATATGTTTTTTATTAATTACAGTTCATTCACTTTGTATCCCAGCTGTAGCCCCTCCCTTATCAGCTCCCAATCCCACCCTTTCACCCTCTACTCCTCCCGTTCCCTTCCCCCAGCCCACTGACAGGGGAGGTCCTCCTCCCCTTCCCTCTGACCTTAGCCTACCAGGTCTCATCAGGACTGACTGCAGTGTCTTCCTCTGTGGCCTGGTAAGGCTGATCCCCACTCAGCGGAAGTTTAGATGTCTGTTTTCTAATGAAAATGAAAAAATATATGTATTTGTGTGGGTGAGAATGTGAGGAGAATCTTGTAAGAACTGAGTAAACCAAAAACCCACAATCAGAATATATTATATAAAAATATATACATGGCTGGCCGCACAGTCTTCCTGTGGCCAGGTAAGGCTACCTCTCCTGACTTCAGGGAAATATGATCAACCAAAATGAATAAACTATAATAAAGAAATATAAATTTAAAAATGCATACAAAAATATTTTAATAAAAATCTCTCCATTTTATTAAATAGATGGTACTTTCTCAAAATGATAATGTTTACAAAATCTTTCAGTTTCATCGCACAAAAAGATTAAAATCTGCAATGCTTCCACTAAGGTCAGGAAGAATGCAAAGATATTAATTTCTCCTTCTTAACAAAATCATACCAGAAATCATAGCTAATATAGGAAAACATCTTTTTCTATATTATTAGGGAAAGTGGTCTTAAAGCTAATTTAGCTCATATCACTGTTGTGTATGTTTAAATGAAAATATTCTCTAGGATTTGGGGGGCATGAGAATGGGTATAATCAAAATATGTACATCATTCACCACAAACTAATATTAAATCTATCTCTATTTATGATATCATATACCTTGTAAGCATGTTTGAAAATTTGTTAAAAATCAGATAAATCTTTAAAAGTAATCACTTTCTTGTAAACCAGTAATTAAAACATAGAATTTGATAATAACTATTAAGTGTAATTAACGAAAGGTTATTTAAACAAACAAAGCATTTACATTAAAACTGTCAAAATGAAATATCTAAGCATTAGTCCAATAAAATAATAATATGAATAAATTTATAACACTGATGAAATAAAATAAACGTAAGGTAAAAAAATAACAGGAAATAAGTAATCTAATA
Organism: Pachyuromys duprasi; assembly: GCA_028658305.1. Classification (NCBI taxonomy): domain Eukaryota; kingdom Metazoa; phylum Chordata; class Mammalia; order Rodentia; family Muridae; genus Pachyuromys; species Pachyuromys duprasi. The sequence goes on from CM053745.1 coordinate 51,107,977, forward strand.
CATTTAAGGAATTCAATTTAACTTAATCAAGTTTCCAGATAATTATCTTTTATAGACTGACAATATGACCTTCTATTTACATGGTAAGGTAAGATATTCACTCAGACCAGTTCAGACAATGTCCATGATGAAGGTCAGAGAGGACAGAAAGGATGCCTATCTCCTGTTCCTTATTATCTGTTTCCTTAAGAAGTGGCCCTGCCTGAGTGCTACACAGGAGCAAGTGACTGATAGCACAAGAGGGGTAGCTAAACATCTCATGATGTTTGGGCTAGCTAGGCAAATTAGCTCATGCCTCTCCGAATGGCTCACTGCAGTTGAAGCCATAGCTCTTTAAACAACATCCCTTCCCTTTGACTCTAGTTTATCAGGTCTCATCAGGGCTGGCTGCACTGCATTCCTCTGTGGCCTGGTAAAGCTGTTCCCTTCTCAAGAGGAGGTGATCACAGAGCCAGACACTGGAGTTCATGTCTGAGGCAGTTCCTGGTCCCATTACTAGGAAACCCACTTGGAGACTGAGCTGCCATGGGCTACATCTATGCAAGGGTTCTAGATTATCTCCATGCATGGTGCTTGTTCGGAGTATCAGTCTCAGAAAAGACCGCTGGGCACAGAATTTTTGGTTCTTTTGCTCTTTTTGTGGAGCTACTGTTCCCTCTAGGCCTTTCATCTCCCCATTCTTTCCCAAGATTCCCTGCACTCTGCCCAAAGTTTGACTATGAGTCTCAGCATCTGCTTTTATACCTTGCTGGGTAGAGGACCACAGCTAATAGTGGACTGAGGTAGGGGCAAGGGATTAAAAGAGGGAGGGAGGGCGGGATTGGGAGGAGACGAGGGGGCAGGCAACAGCTGGGATACAGGGTTAATAAATTGGTATTAATAAAAAATAATTAAAAATATTAAAAAAAATGTCCCTAGACCAGCAGCTTTGAGGTAGCCCACTTCTTGGGATCAGCTCTGGCTATCAGGAAACATTGCTTTCTTTCCTTAAGCTACCAATAATAAAGCACTTTTTTTCTATTCTCACCCTTTGAGTTTTGTGAATTACAGCAACAAATTCAAGAGACCACAGAGGCCACAGACATATTGTATGTTTTCTATGAACCTATCTCCTGGGTCAGACCCTAACTCAGGTCAAAAAAGGGGCCCCAGGACTCCAGATACCCCACTTTACCCATATTATTATGAGTCAATGAATTCTTTGAGAAATTGGTCAAATCACTGTACTAACAAGGACTTTAATGCTTAAAATTATTTTTAAGAAATTATAATCTTTGTATAACTTGGTGCAAATAAGTCACAGAATGGATACATCTTCCCAAGTAAAATTTGGTTCTTATTTTTAGATATGAGTTAACTTGAATGAACTCTTTCTAATTCTCTTTTCGAAGCTAATATATGTGGATGTATTAAAAATAACAATCAAGCAGTCTGGATACCAACTGATTAAATTCCCTGATTAAGCTTAGAAACATTCTCAATCTCTATTTAAGGAATATGAATGTAGATTAGCTATTACATTTTATTAATGTCTGTAAGTGTAGAACATACATATATATATATATATATATCAGTGCATAAGTTCATATATTCATGTTAATTATAAATTTCTTTTCATCCAGACTTCAATAATTTTATGCATTTTCCATGACATATCTGAATAATGTGAATATTTTATGATCTATGTGTAATTTAGTTAAGTTAACTTTCCCCAAATTTTCACATTTAGGTCACCTTCACAAATGAATTATATTCTTAACCAAATGGATTATCAAAATAGTAGTTGTAGAAAACTGTCTTAAATACATGAGTTTTCCATGGGTTCTGTCTGAAATTTTATCTGATTTCATAACTATCCAAAATACTAATGGTCATTCAATCAAAAATATGGAATAAAGAATATCTATAAGAAATTAATGTATTTTCTGTGATTGTTAAAAAATGAAAAAGAAAAAAGAACAATGTAAACAAACTGAAGCTCAATGAAAAATTATGAAGTTTGTTAAAAAGCCATTTGTAAAACCACATGCTTATGAAAAGTGGTTTAACTTAAACAAATATAATAATGATGGTAAACAACTTGGAGTTATTTAAAACCAATTATATATCTTTCTCTGATTACTTATGAAGGATAATAAAATCATACATTTCACTAGAGCAATGCCCATGGTGATACTATTTCCATTATAAAATCTCTCCATCACTTCTTTATGAATGACAAGAGGGAAGATATCAAATGGGAATACACTATAAATAAAAACATAAAGAGTCAAGAAACCATCATCATTTCAAAGAGGAATGTTTTCTTTTCCACATATATAAATAAATTTAAGTATAACATTGTTATGATAGTTGCAGGTGTATGAAGCATAGTTCCAGATGAGGCTATCTGAAGGTTAAAAAGAGTTAAAGTTGAAGATATTAAATTCATGTGTAGCATATATTCAACTCAGAGATTTTGGGAAAAAGTTTATTCTAAACTCTGTTTTCTAGAAATGCATACAGACAAACACATCAGACATTCAGAAATTAAAATGTTTGGTTTCTCTTGCTCTCTCTTTTTTCAATGTCATTTCCCTGGAAAGGATTGTAATTAAGAAGATCATTTAGGAGTAAGAGCGAATTTTGAATTCTGATTATCACAAAATTACAAAATAAAACCAGGTTGCTACAAAGAAGCACTGAATTGTTTATTTGCAACTCAGAATAGTAGGAGAATTATTATTCTTGATAAGATGACTTATTTGCATATCTTTTTGTTTATATATTGACATCTGGTACCATGTATTCAGACCGTTAAATTTTTATCTCTTCATTCTATTTCTTAAGAAAGACCTACATTTTTCTGTTTCATTTCTTTTACTCAAATCAGAAATAATTATTTATTAAGGCAGAAAAAAAACCCACTATTTTAGGCACTCATGTAATATCTAAATCATTCACTGTGTTCTGTTTTCTGGCCATTTACCAAAACTTTCTTACTGAGGAAAACAAACAAACAAACAAACAAACCACAATTCTTGTTCTTCTTTATGTGTATGACGAGGCTATAGAGAAGCTGACACTGCTTTCAAGGATCTTGTGTATGTACCAATGGCATAATGTACAAATCTGTGTTCTTACTATAGTTAAAGATCTGAAAATTTTCTTTACTCTTGTGTAGGTCTCAGTTTTGGCTTGCAGTATATTCAGTCTTTATAAATAAGACCACAGTGTAGCAGCCTGCAGTCTTATTATATCCTAGGTTACATTCAAAGGTTCTGTCATAGTGGACTTTCCTCAGTCAGCACTTTGCTATCATATATAATATCCTGTATCTCTACAAACAAAAGTGTGAATATATTGGATTTGTCTCAAAAAACATTATCCACAGGTAAAAAAAAAATCTTTTAAAAATGATTTTGTTTATCACTTTTTTGTGTGTCTCAGAAAGAACTATTGCCTTATTTAATGATGGGCTTCCTTGGGTCTGAAAAAATGATATCATCGATCTGTTTGCTAATATTGTATATAATATTTAGCAAACTTTAGAAAAGCTCCACATCTTAATTGCAATAATTTTAAATGCATAAAAAACCTCCCCAAAACACTTCACATGATTTCAAAATTTCAGTGGTAGTTAGAAAACTACAGTGACAGACTTACTGGAAAGAAATTCAGAACAAATGAGAGGACAAAGTAAGGAAAAAGAATGTGATCAAAATGTGTTATGTAGGATCCAAGATGGCTGCCATGAGAGGACACTGTGTCTGAGGAGTAGGACAACAGAAACAATGCAGCAACCAGGAGACTGAACTCTGGGTCCTAATGTGACAACATTTGTGATTGCCAGGTGAGCAGAACTCCTACTGTGAGAAAATCAAGTGGGAAAATCCTAGGGATACCCAGTTATTCCCCGGAAAAATCTCCGGGTGACCAGCGGCTCACAGCTCTGATATGAATGAGCAGATGCTCTGGGACTTGCAGCCACCATACTAGACTGGCTCACACAGTCTCCCAGGCAGACTGAAGAGGAACCGGGTACCTTTTTGACTGACCTGCACACTGCGGGCTCACACTGCTCAGGTCCACCAGCAAAAACCTCAGTCCATGTGTGAGTCCCCTGGCCAGTCTGGGAAAGACCCAGGTTCTGCTTCAATAGGCAGGCTTATGGCAGGCGCACACCTATCGCCTCCCCAGGAACCACCTAAAACTGAGAGGGTCTGGGGAACATTTTGACCAAACTGCACACTGCAGGCACACACTGCTTGCGTCCACCAGCAAAAACCTCAGTCCCTGTGTGTGTCCACTGGCCAGACAGAGAAGGCCTCAGGCACCATTTCAGACAGAACTGCATAGAACGGGTGCAAACTGCTCGGCAATGCCTGCAACCAACCCAAACTCCCAAATATCATGTCAGACTGTGGTGCACAGCCCCTGGCCCAGAAAGGGGCGCCTTAGCAGCAATCCCAGGGCAGAGTGCAGAGCCCCCAGCTGACATCTCAAACCTGGACACTCAGCCTCTAGCACAGAAAGAGGAGTAAAGCCTCCAGACCAGAGGGGTTACCAGCCTGCAGTGCTCACAGCTTCTAGCAAAGAGCACTAAGACAGGCACACAGAGCCCACAACAGATTTCAACTGACACAACAACACACACTATCAAACCACTGGAAATTCCTGATCTTCTTGAAGAATACTCCTGACACAAGAGATTGACAGTTCCAGACTGAATTTCAGCCTCAAAGCACAAACAGCTCCTTGATTATATATGAACAAATGCCAAGAAATCGGCGGAAGAACTCACCCAACAAAAATCAGGACACCATGGCCCCACAAGAAACACCCAAAAGCAGTGGAGATTTTAATTCAGCAGAGACACAGAAAAATTATGTTAAAGCTTTGATTATGCAGATATTGGAGGAACAAAAGGTGAGACAAAAAGGGGAAATGAACAAGGCCCTCAAAGAAATGGAGAAGAAATTAACTGCCCACATACAGGAACAATCAAAGATAAACAGAGAGGAAACAACAAAAATAGGAGACACAGTCAATCAGTTGAAGGATATGGTATAAAGCATGAAAACGGAATTAGAATC
>CM053745.1:51113551-51125454 GCA_028658305.1 Pachyuromys duprasi
TGACATCAAGCTGTACTACAGAGCAATAGTAATAAAAACTGCATGGTATTGGCATAGAAACAGAATAGTGGATCAATGGAACCAAATAGAAGACCCAGAAATGAACCCACACACCTATGGAAACTTGATTTTTGGCTAAGAAGCAAAAAAAAAATTAATGGAAAAAAGACAGCATTTCCAACAAATGGTGCTGGTCCAACTGGATATCTGTATGCAGAAAAATGAAAAGAGATCCATATTTATCACCTTGTACAAAGCTAAAGTCCAATTGGATCAAAGACCTGAACATAAAACCAGACACATTAAACTGGTTAGAAGAAAAACTGGGAAAGACCCTAGAACTCATTGGCACAGGAGACTACTTCCTGAATAGAACACCAACAGCACAGGCTCTAAGATCAACAATCAATAAGTGGGACCTCATGAAGCTGAAAAGCTTCTGTAAAGCAAAGGACACTGTCACCCGAACGAAATGACAGCCAACAGATTGGGAAAGCATCATTACCAATCCTACTTCTGACAGAGGGCTAATATCCAGTATATATAAAGAACTCAAGAAGTTAAAAAGCAAGAAACCAAATAATCCAATTAAAAAATGGGGTATGGAGCTAAAAAGAGAACTGATTATAAAGGATTATAGAATGGCAGAAAAACACTTAAAAAATGCTCAACATCCTTAGACATCAGGGAGATGCAAATCAAAACGACCCTGAGATTTCACTTTACACCCACCAGAATGGCTAAGATCAAAAACTCTAGTGACAATGCATGCTGTAGATGTTGTGGAGAAAGAGGAACCTTCCTCCATTGCTGGAAGGAATGCAAACTTGTACAACCACTGTGGAAATCAATTTGGTGCTTTCTTAGACAACTAGGAGTAGTGATTCCTCAAGACCCAGCTGTACCACTCTTAGGCATATATCCAAAAGATGCTCAAGTACACAACAAGGACATTTGCTCAACTATGTTCGTGGCTGCTTTATTTGTAATAGCCAGAACCTGGAAGCAACCCAGATGTCCCTCAGTTGAGGAATGGATACAGAAATTGTGGTACATTTACACAATGGAATACTACTCAGCAATAAAAAAGGAGGAAATCATGAAATTTTCAGGCAAATGGTGGGACCTGGAAACGATCATCCTAAGTGAGGTATCCCAAAAGCAGAAAGAAACATATGGTGTATACTCACTTATATAGACCTATAGGATAGGAAGGTCATGCTGAAATATACATACCTATGGAAGATATACAAGAAGGAGGACCCAGGTTGGTATAATCATTGCTCATTTAGATGAACAAATATGATGGACATTGGAGGAGAAAACTAGCAACAGGATTGGAGCATACCAAAGATTTCCTCTGAAAGAATCAGTATAGCAATGTATCAAAGCAGATATTAAGACTCACAATCAAGCCTTTGGAAGAGGGCGGGAAGTAATAATAAAAATAGGGAAGTTAGTAAGACTTGGGGAGAACAAGAGCTCCACAAAGGCCAAACTGAGCAGGGCACAGGGGTCTTATATGAGACAGTTTCTCCAACCAAGGATCATATATGGATATGGCCTAGAACCCCCGCTCATATGTAGCCCATGATAGCTCAGTGTCGAACTGAAGACCCTAGTAAGGGAAACAGGGACTGTTTCAGTCTTCAACTTGATGGCTGATTCTTTGACCCTCCCCCATACATGCCAGGGAGTAACATCCTGGCTAGATCCCAGGGGAGGACATTGCAGCCAGCCCTGAGGAGGTAAAATGAGCTGGGTTTGGGTGGAAGGGGAGGAGGTCCTCCCCTGTAGGTGGACTTGGAGGGGGCGGGGAGGAGATGAGGGAGGGCTGGGGAGAGTGGGAGGGAATGAGGGAGGGGGCTATGCATGGGATGCAAAAATCCTAACCCGTGATTCATATAAAAATAAAGAAATTAAAAAAAATTAGCAAATGTTCTTGTTGTGTACTTGAGCATATTTTGGATATATGACTAAGAGTGTTATAGCTGGATATTGAGGTAGCACTATCCCTAATTATCTGAGAAAGCAGAAAATTGATTATTCAAGTTGTTATAAAAGTTTACATTCCCATCAGCAGTGGAGGAGGGTTCCTCTTTCTGCGCATACTATCCAACATGTACTGTCACTTGAGTTTTGATCTTAGCCAATCTGATGGGTGTAAGGTGAAATCTGAAGGCTGTTTTGATTTGCATTTCCCTGATGACTAAGTATGTTGGCATTTCTTTGCTTCTATGCCATCTTATATTCTTCTATTTAGAATTACCTGTTTAGCTCTGTACCCCATTTTTAAATTGGATTACTTGATTTGTTGCTTTTTAAGTTCTTAACACACACAAACACACACACACACATATATATACATACATATATATATGTATATATGTATATATATATATATGGATATTAGCCCTCTGTCAGATATGAAAGCAGATGCTGAGACTCATTGCACAAGCTTTGGACAGAGTGCAGGGAATCCTATGAAGGAAGGGGGAGATGGAAAGACCTGAACATAACAGGAACTCAAAAAGGAGAGCAACAGAACCAAAAAATCTGGGGTCTTTTCTGAGACTGATACTCCAACGAAGGACCATGCATGCTGATAACCTAGAACCCCTGCAGAGATGTAGCCTATGACAGCTAGGTGTCGAAGTGGGTGCCATAGTAATAGAAACAGGAGCTGTCTCTGACATGAACTCACTGACAGGTTCTTTGATCACCTCCCCCTGAGGGGGGAGCAGCCTTACCAGGCCACAGTAGCAAAGCAGCCATTCCTGATGAGACCTGATAGGCAAGGGTCAGAGGGAAGGAGGGGAGGATCTCTCCTACCAGTGGAGTTGGGGAGGGGCATGGGAAGAGATATTGGAGGGAGGTGAGATTGGGAGGGAATGAAGAAGGGAGCTATATGTGGGATACAAAGTTAATAAACTGTAATTAATAAAAATTTTTTTTAAATATTTGCAGCTAGTCTACCTGCTTCACTGCTATCTGTCTTGAATGGCCTTGGGTTCCCAGATAGTGAAAAAAAAATTTCAATTTCTTTCAGTTTAAAACATAGAAAAGCCTAGAGCAATGCTTTGGTGCTTAAGAAATTTACTACTCATTCAAAGGATCTGGGTACAATTTTTTCAGCACCCATTTGGAAACTCACAATCATCATTAATATAAGTTCTAAGGAATCCAATGCTACTCTGATCAAATCTGTCATTTGCATTTATGAGAATATATACATACTCAATCAAAAATACAGAGAACAATAAATGATAGAAAATAAAACGTAAAGATTTTTTTTTCATTATATGTGAACATTTTCTACAAATAACCACCACCAACACCACCACCAAAAATCTAAATGGCATTATAAGGAGTTTTTTTTTTCTTTTTCAAATTCAATTTTCTGACGTCTTCTTTTTAAATCCCTTCCCTAATGTAATAAACACTTTGGGGTTAAGCGTAGTACTGCATATTTGGGAAAAAAAGTTCAAAATAAAGATAAAATTAACTGGAAGAGACCTCAGGATTTGGGGAGGACAGACAAAGACACACACACACACACACACACACAGAGAGAGAGAGAGAGAGAGAGAGAGAGAGAGAGAGAGAGAGAGGCAAAGGGAAACAGAAATGAGCAGTTAAAAAGAAAGAGATAAACAGAGAGAGGCACAGAGGATAAAAATGGCTGGAAAGAAAGAAGACACACAAAAGCAGTGTACTATGAGTAAAATTTTCTGCTCCCAGGTATATAACAGGCTGTACATGCCATTATTAGATTTTTAAATGCCCTTTGTGTGTGTGTTCTCATTCATGGAGCATAAACTACTGTCTGCATTATCATCCTAATGCTGATGTCTGATCCAAAGCCTTTGAGGGACTGAGTATAAGGACAATAGTGGCTGTATCATATATGAGATTACACCTCTAACCCACAAACTTTCTAATCACTATTCCCAGAGATGAAAAAAAGCTCAACCTCTATGGTAAGCCTTCCCCGAAACTTACAGGTTTTGTGATAATTTTCAGCTTTCCTTGTTCTTTTCTTTCCAACTCTTAAGAGAATAATACATTCTCTACACCAAATATATTGGATGCCTCACGTCTCATTGAAGTCTAAATACCAACTCTGACAACAAAACCATACCTGGAGCCTTTCATTTATTTTTCACTTTCATTTATTTCTTTTGGCTTTTCTGCTAAAAATAAATGATGGTGACTGACTTTCTTTTCCATAGAATGGTTTGAATAAATAGCCTTTGCTTGTGCACACTTTGTGATCTTTGATTATGTCCACAAGCTAAAGTTCTTGGCAGAAGCAATCATGAATTCACCCTCAGAGCATTTGAATTTAACCACCATAGGTATGCAGTATTTCCCAGCGTTCGCGTGCGCGCGCGCGCGCACACACACACACACACACACACACACACACAGCAAAACAAAAGCTCACATAAAAGATAAATCAATGAAGTTACCGTTTGATGCCTGCAAATAAACACGATTGCTAAGAAGCAGAAAAGAAAGATTTTGGCATGAAAATATAGATAATAGATTCTCGTACTTTGCGTTCTAGCCATTGCTTTCTTTCATGATCTGTAAAAATCACTTAAAATTTCAAATGTTGATTCTTGCTGAGGGCCTATAAGATAACTGAAAGCTGAGTGAGCTTTTTCCTCTGTGTCTCTCTCCTTTACTTTATGTAAAGATAATAGCCATTTTATCTGTAGAGAACATGATGCTGATATGATATGGAATGAGTCAACTAAAGTATGGTGGACAGAAGGCAAGGATTAGGGTTATTAATCAGCACAATGTCATTCAAACAAAATGGCTGAGTTACACCAAATGTACAGTGATGTCAGAGGACTACGCTTGTGTGATGCTTTATGAATATGTCCTTCTTGTCAGAGGCCACAACCTCTGACTTGGTCATCCTGCCCATGCATGGCTATCTGTAGATGTTTTTTCTGATCATGTGGCCTGAGTGCAGACTGTGTGGGCTGGGATGTTGTGGAGTACCATTTTGTGCTTTCCTGCCATCAGCCTTCATCTGAATAAAATAAATTTTATTTGCCTATGAGTCCTCAAAATCTCTTAAAACTCTTTACTCCAGTGACCTTCCTCCCTTCTTGGCATCAGTACCCTAGTGTCATCTGCTTATTTGTAAATGGCTAATCGTGAAAGAAAGGTCTGTCTAAACAGCAATGATTTCTAACTCATTTCATTCCCCCTTCAGGCTGAAAGGATATCTATAAGAATATCTGAAGTATTATATTGTCAGCTTTCTATAATGTACTACTGCAAGCCTCACTAAATGGCTTAAAGCCCAACAGTTTTTTCCTTATATTTGTGGGCATTTTGGACTTAAGACAAAGTAGAGCCTCAAGGGACAAAGTAAGTAGCGGGAAGGACAATCACCATGATGGCAAGGCTGTACCCATATGTGTGAGACATCATAACCTGTTAGTTGTCTTGTCCCATTAAGCAAAATTGACATTTCTAGCTCACCCTGAAGAATCAGAGATGAGAAAATAAACCATATGACTTACTTTTAAATACTTCTAACCATCTTGTCCAAATATCTTAATGTTCCTGCCCATATCTTGAGGATATCTCTTCATCCCTCTTCCACAAGTACACATTGACTAAACTGCTCCTAATCATCCTTGGCTCTTTAATTGGTATTGAGAATAGGTGACTGGGTTTAGCCAGTTGGGGCTGGAGGCACCAGGGTTTTTGTCCTCAAACTTCAGTTGCAAAGAGCATGAGTTTGTATAGACTCTCTTAGTGGTAGAAAATTATTCAGCTATTGTCATAATACTGAGGTCTTGTGTTTCTGTAATACATTGGTAATACCGACTGTGCATTCACCCTTTTAAAAACCATAGAACACAGCCAGGTTTGCAAGTGCATGCCTTTAATACCAGAACTTGGGAGGCAGAGACAGGTAGATCTCAGCCTGGTCTACAGAGTGATGCCAGGACAGCCAAGGATACACAGAGAAACCTTATCTCAAAAAGCAAAAAACAACAACAACAAAGTAGGATATTTAAAACATTATTTCATTTGGTACAATCTGGAAAGAAATCTTTTCATACCCTGGTTTAGATGGCCCATCAAACATTAGTGGACTTGGATGTCATAGTTAGTTTTTGTTGTCAACTTGGCACATATGGGAAGAAACAGTTTCTTTTCAGGAACTGTCTTCAATAGAATGGTCTGTGGACACATCTTCTGCCATTTTCTCTCTCTTTCCCTCTCTCTCTGTATCCTGTCTCTCTCTGTTTCTATCTCTCTCTCTCCCTCTCTTCTCCTCTTCCTTCTCCTCCTTCTTGGAATGCTTTTATTTGGATATTTACAACATTAATCTAATTAAGGACTTAACACAGACTTTCATTGTTGAAATAATATAATATCAAAATTAAACATGTTTTATATTTTCCTTACACCACAGAAAAAGCATGGAGAACTAAACTGGTAAATTTAAAACCAATACACTTTTACTTCTACTAATCTTTGGGTTTTAATGACAGAGTCATTTCTAATTTTTTATTTAGGGATTTTGGTTCAAAGTTTTTTGGGTTTCTAGAATGTGCTTCTGCCTCTCCATCTATCATATTGGCTTCCTCCATTATCACCACATCATGGTATTCTTTGGGTTGTATTACATTAGAGACCAGGTAGTGGTGAACATTCTACCCTCTGGATTTTCCCTTTCCCCAAGCATGGGACTCCCTGCTCAGTGACTGAGATGACAGAGGCAGCCCCAAGTAATGGAGTGCCTGCTCAGCAGCTGAGGCAGCAGCTGCCCAAAGCATGTGCACATTGCCTGAGACAGCAGAGGAAGCTGTGGTATGGGCCTCCCTGCAAGGCAGCCAACACCAAACACCACTGACAGAACTTGCTTTAAGCATATGCCTGTGAGCAAGTGAGTGCACCTTCAAGTGAGTGTGTGCAATGTGCCAGACACAGGGTCCCTTTATGCTAGGAGCCAGACATGGGATCACACCTCCACTGTGGGCAACATAGGGATCCCTGAGACAGCACTCTCAACATTGAAGCCCCTGTTCTGTGAGTCTAGCAGTAGAGTCCAGGCAAACAGTTCCTGGACCTTAGATAGCAACCCAGACAGATCTGAGTGCCGGCAGGAGAGTGTGTTAGGTTAGTAGGCCACTGAGGCATTCAGTTAACCTGTGCTTGTACATTGTACCCACAAAACATGCCAGCACCCCGACCTACACTCACGCTCCATGCTCCAGGCATCTACACCCTCTAGTACCAGTTCCTTCAATTCACAATTCCACACACACTCCTACATTTGTTCACACATGCCTGTGACCATCCTCCCTTAGGTATAGCTGAAACACCAACAACCACTCTGAAACTGATGGACCTCTCTAATCTGCCTGAAGAATACTTCAACACCAGAGACAAATGAACCCAGTCTACAGCACAGGCTCCAGGAACAGAGAAAGTTACAGATAAGCACATGGCTAGGGGCCAGCTTAAGAACACAGCCAACAAAAATCAGGACATTATGGCTTCACCAGAAAACCCCAAAATCAATGGATATTTTAATTCCAGAATTAAAGAAAAATGATCTCAAATCTATGCTTATCCAGTTTTTCGAGACACATAAAAAGGAAAAGCAAAAAACTCTCAAAGAAATACAGGCAAATTCAGCCAAACAAATAGAGACACAAGTAGAGGCACATATAGAGGCATATAGAGAGGAAACAACCAAAACATAGAGGCCATCATGGATAGACAAGAATGCAAATACAAACAAATTAAGGAAAGGGTACAAGACATGAAAACAATTAGAATCAATAAAGAAAACACACAAAGAACACCCTGGAGCTGGAGAACCTAGGAAAGAGTTCAGAAAACACAGAGGTATGCATCACGAACAGAATTCAAGATATGGAGGACAGAATCTTGGGCACTGAAGACAAAACTAAAGAAATAAATACATCTCTAAAAAAAGACATAAAATCAGAAAAGGTCCTGTCAGAAAACATCCAAGAAATCAGGTACAGCATGAAAAGACAAAATCTAAGAATAATATGAGTAGATGAAAAAGAAGATTCCAGGCTCCAAAATCCAGAAAATATTTTCAAGAAAGTTATAGAAGAAAATTTCCACAACTTAAAGAAATGTCCCTAAACATAAAAGAGGCCTAGAGAACACCAAATAGACTAGACAAGAAAAGAAACTCCACATGCCACATCATAGTCAAAACACTAAATCTACAGAACAAAGAAAAAAATATTAAAAGCAGCAAGGGAAAAGGCCAAGTAACATATAAAGATAGAATCATGCCAGACTTCTCAACAGAAACTATGAAAGTCAGGAGGCTCTGGGCAGATGTCAAGCAGATTCTAAGAGACCACAGCTGCCAATCCAGACTACTATATCCAACAAAGCATTCAATCAACATAGATGGAGAAAACAAAATTGTCCATGACAAAAGTAAATTTAAACAGTAGCTACACAGAAGATACTAGAAGGAAAACTACACTATAATGCAATCAACTACACCTAAGAAAACACCGGTTATAGATAAGTTCACAATAAAAAATCAGAAGAAAACAAGCACAGAAACAGTAATAGCACTGACTCCATATTACAAAGAACTAACATTCAATGGTCACTATTATCTATCAACATCAATGGATTCAACTCTCCAGAAAAAAAGACAAAGACTAACAGAATTGTTGCAGAAATAGGATTTGATGCATCCAAGAAACAAACCTCTGCAACAAAGATAAACACTACATCAGAGTAAAGGGTTGTAAAAAGACTTTTCAAGTGAATGGACCCAGAAAACAAGCTGGAGGAGTTTTGGAGACTTTCAAGCAAAATTAACCAAAAAAGATGAGAAGGGGCAATTTATTCTCATCAAAGGAAAAATCCATCAGGAAATCATCACAATCCTGAACATCTTTGTCCCAAATACAAGGGCACCAACATTTGTAAATAAAACATTATTCAAGCTTAAATGACACAATCCCAACACCTTAATAGTGGGAGACTTCACCATTCTATTCTTACCAAAGAACAGATCATCTAGTCAGAAGTTTAATAGGGATATAATGACACTTACTCAGAGGTCCTAAATAAAACAGAACTAATAGATGTCTAAAGAACTTTTTACCAAACTCAAAAAAAGAGTATACCTTCTTCTCAGCAATTCATGAAACCTTCTCAAAAATTGACTATATATTTGGGCACAAGGCAGGTGTCAACAGATAAAAGAAGTTTGAAATAATCCCTTGTATCCTATCAGATCACCATGGTTTAAAATAGACCTCAACAACAACAGACATAACAAAAAGCCTACACTTACATTGAAATAAACAACTCTCTACTCAGTGACAGCTTTGTCAGGCAAGAAATGAAAAAAGAAATTAGAGACTTCCTAAAATTCAATGACAATGAAAGCGCAACTTATGCAAACTTATGGGACACAATGAAAGCAGTGCTAAGAGCAAATTTCATGGTAGTCCGTGACACCAGAAAGAAGTTTGAGACATCTCATACAAGCAACATAATATCACACCTCAAAGCCCTAGAAAAAAAGAAGCAGATATATATAAGAGGAGTAGAGTGTTGGAATAATCAAACTAAGGCCTGAAATCAATAAATTAGGATGAAAGAAAACAATTCAAAGATCAATGAAACCAAGAACTGGTTCTTAGAAAAAAAAATCAACAAGATAGATATACCCTTAGCCAAAGTAACCAAAAGGCAGAGAGAAACTGTTCATATCAGCAAAATCAGAAACAAAAAGGGGGACAAAATGACAAACCCCGAGGAAATCCAAACAATCATTAGGTCTTAGTACAAAAGCCTTTATGCCACAAAATTTGAAAATCTAAATGAAATGAACGATTTTCTTGATAGATTGCATTTACCAAAATTAAACCAAGGTCAGGTAAATGGATATCAGATTACATAGTCCTATATCCCCCAAGGAAATAGAAGCTATCATCAAGAGTCTCCCTTCCAAAAAACCCCACAGCAAGACGGTTTCAGTGCAGAATACTACCATACCTTCAAATAAGAGCTGACTGACTCCAATACTCTTAAAATTATTCCACAAATTAAATACAGACAGAACATTATCAAACTCATTCCATAAGGCCACAATCACCTTGATACCTAAACCACACAAAGTCCCAACCAAAAAATAAACTTCAGACCTATCTCTCTTATGAATATTGATCCAAAAATACTCAACAAAATACTGGCAAACCAAATTGAAGAACATATAAACGATACCATCCACCATGACTAATTAGGCTTTATCCTAGGCACACAGTGGTGGTTCAATATATGGATATTCATCAATATAATCCACAATATAAACAAACTGATAGAGAAAAAGCACATGATCATCTCCTTAGATGCCAAAAAAGCATTTGACAATATCCAACACCCATTCATCTTTAAAGTCTTGGAGAAATCAGGGATACAAGGCACATTCCTAAACATAGTAAAGACAATCTGCAGCAATCCCATAGCCAACATTAAACTAAGTGGAGAGAAACTTAAAATAATGCCATTGAAGTCTGGGAGAAGGCAAGGCTGCCCACTCTTTCCTTATGTCTGTCACATAGTACATGAATTCCTACCTAGAGAAATAAGACAAGCTAAGGAGATAAAGGAGATTCAAATTGGAAAGGAAGAAATCAAAGTATCACTGCTCACAGATGATATGATAGTATATATGAATGACCCCCAAAATTTAACCAGACAACTTCTTCAGCTGATAAACACCTTCAGCAAAGTGGCTGGATATAAAAGTAACTCAAAAAATAATTAGTAACCCCCCTCTTTACAAAAGAGAAAATGGCTGAGAAAGAAATTATGGAAAATACACCCTTTACAATAGCCGCTAATAGCATAAAGTACCTTGATGTAACTCTAACCAAGCAAATGAAAGACCTGTATGGAAAAAAAAATCAAGTGTCCGAAGAAAGAAATTGAAGAAAATATCAGAAAACAGAAAGATCTCGCATGCTCCTGGATCAGTACAATTAACATATTGAAAATGGCAATCCTACCAACAGCAATCTACAGATTTAATACAATTCCCATAAAAAAACAACACAATTTTTAAAGAAATTGAAAGAACAATTCTCAATTTCACATTGAAAAACAAAACACCCAGAATTGCTAAAACATTCCTGAACAATGACAGATTGACTAGAGGTATCTTCATTCCTGATCTAAAGTTTTATTACTGAGCAACAGTAATAAAAACTACATGTTACTGGCATAGAAACAGAAAGGTAGATCAATATAATCGAAAAGAAGACACAGAAATAAACCCACACACCTACAGATACTTGATTTTTGACAAAGGCCAGAACCATTCAATGGAAAAAAAAAAGATCGCATCTTCAAAAAATGGTGCTAGTCTAAATGTATGCCTACATACAGAAAAATGCAAATAGATCCATATCTATCACACTGCACAAAACTAAAATCGAAGTGGACCAAAGCCCTAAACATGAAACCAGACACACTAAATCTGTTAGAAGAAAAAGTGGGGAAGAGCGTTGAACTCATTGGCACAGGAGACTACTTCTGGAAATGAGCATCAACAACACAGGCTCTAATATCAACAATGAATAAATGGGACGTCATGAAACTTCTGTAAAGCAAAGGGCATTGTCATCCAAACAAACAAACAAACAAAAAATGACAGCATACAGACTGGGGGAGGATCTTCACCAACCCTATATCTGACAGAGGGCTGATATCTAGAATATAGAGAGAACTCAAGAAGTTAAAAAGCAACAAATCTAAACAAGCATTGATCATACCAACCTGGGGTCCTCCTTTTTGTATATCTTCCCTAGGTGTATAGATTTCAGCCTGACCTTCCTATCCTATAG
>CM053745.1:51125554-51156154 GCA_028658305.1 Pachyuromys duprasi
ATGGAGAACAAGAGCTCCACAAAGATCAAACTGAGCAGGGCACAGGGGTCTTCTATGGGACAGTTTCTCCAACCAAGAACCATGTATGGATATGTCCTAGAACCCCTGCTCAGAAGTGGCCCATAGTAGCTCGGTATCCAACTGAAGACTCTAGTAAGGGGAACAGGGACTGTTTCAGACATGAACTCGATGGCTGGCTCTTTGACACTCCCCCATAAACGCCAGAGAGTAACAACCTGGCTAGATCCCAGGGGAGGACATTGTAGCCAGCCCTGAGGAGACAAGATGAACTGGGGTCAGATGGAAGGGGAGGAGATCCTCCCTTGTAGGTAGACTTGGAGTGGGCTGGGAGGAGATGAGGGAGGGATGGGGAGAGTGGGAGGGGAAGAGGGAGGGGGCTATGCCGGGGATGCAAAGTACCTAACCTCTGATTGTTATAAAAATTTAAAAAAATTAATAAAAATAAAAAGCAACAAATCAAGTAATCCAATTTTTTAAAAAATGGGGTACAGAACTAAACAGAAAATTCTCCATAGAATATTGAATGGCAGAGAAAAACTTAAAGAAATTATGAAAGTTCTTATTTATCAGGGAAATATAAATCAAAACAAACCTGAGATTACATCTCACACCCATCAGAATGGCTAACAGCAAAGACTCAACTGACAACATATGGTGGAGAGGATGTGGAGAAATGGGAACCCTTCTCCATTGCTGGTGGGGATATAAACTTGTAAACTTGTGCAACCACTTTGGAAGTCAATCTGGCACCTTCTCAGACAATTAGGAATAGTACTACCTCAAGATCCAGCTATACCACTCCTAGGTATATATCCAAAAGATGCTCCAGTACACAACAAGGGCATTTGCTCAATGATGTTTGTAGTAGCTTTATTCATAATACCCAGAACCTGGAAACGAATCAGATGCCCCTCCATGGAGGAATGGATAAAAAATCATGGTACATTTACACAATGCAATATTACTCAACAATTAAACGCAAGGAAATCATTAAATTTGCAGGCAAATGGAAGAAACTAGAAAAGACCATCATGTATGAGGTAACCCAGAAACAGAAAGATACACATGGTATATACTCACTTATAAGTGGATATTAGACATATAATATAGGATAAGCATACTAAAGAACAAACAATGAAGCCAAGCAAACAAGTCCTGGTAAGACATGATAAGCTAGGGTCAGATGGAAGGGGAGGAGGACCTCCCCTGTCTGTGGACTTGGAGAGGGGTGTGGGAGGAGATGAGGGAGGGAGGGTGGAATTGGAAGCAAATGAGCGAGGGGTCTACAGCTGGGATAAAAAGCAAATAAAATGTAATTAATATAAAAAATAAAAATTTAATTACAAAAAAAAAATCCCAAGCCAGAATGAGGACCCTGGCTAAGATGCTAAATCCTCCTTTAGAAATGCAAAGGGCAAGGACAATGGAAAAGGGAGAAAACAGGAACCTACCACAGAGGCTCCTGAATGACTTTACCCAGCACTGTATCAAAGCAGATGCTTAGAATTCAAATATAGACTTTGGGCAGAGTGCAGGGAATCTTATGAAGGAAGAGATATAAATTCCTGGAAGGGACAGGAGCCCCACCAGGAGAGCAACATTACAAAAAATCTGGGCACAAGGTTCTTTTCTGAGACTGATACTTTAACCAAGGACCATGCATGGAGATAACCTAGAAAAGCTGTAGCCAATGGCAATTCAGTCTCCAAGTGGGATACCCTAGTAAGGGGAGCAGGAGCTGTCTCTGACATGAACTCTGTGGCTCGCTCTTGCTCTGTGGTCACCATCCCCCTGTGAGTGTGTAGCCTTATCAGCCCACAGAGGAAGACTCTAACCAAGCAAGTGAAAGAAGTGTTTGAAAAAAACTTCAAGTCTCTGAAGAAAAAAATTGATGAAGATAACAAAAGATGGAAAGATCTCCCATGCTCATGGATTGGTACATTTAGCATTGTGAAAATGGCCATTCTGTCAATAGCGGTCTACAGATTCCATGCAATTCCCATCAAAATACCAACACAATTCTTTAAAGAACTTGAAAAAAAATTCTCAACTTCATATGGAAAAACAAAAATTTCATTATCGTCAAAACAATCCTGTATAACAACTGATCATCTGGAGGTATTTCCATCCCTGATCTAAAGTTCTATTACAAAGCAATAGCAATAAAACGGCATGGCATCGGCATAGAAACAGAATGGTGGATCAATATAATCGAAAATAAGTCCCAGAAATAAATCCACATATCTACAGATACTTGATTTTTGACAAGGAGCCAAAAACATTCAATGGAAAAAAGACAGCATCTTCAACAAATGGTGCTGATCCAACTGGATGTCTATATGCAGAAAAATGCAAATAGATCCATATGTATCACCCTGCACAAATTTAAAGCCCATGTGGATCAAGACCTCAACATAAAACTAGACACACTAAATCGGTTAGAAAAAGAAAAAAAAAAAAGTGGGGAAGAGCCTAGAACTCATTGGCCCAGGAGACAACTTCCTGAATAGAACACCAACAGCACAGGCTCTAAGATCAACAATCAATAAATGGGACCTCAAGAAACTGAAAAGCTTCTATAAAACAAAAGACATTGTCTTCAGAACAAAACTACAGCCTACAGAATGGGAAAGGACCTTCGCCAACCCTATATCTGACAGAGGGCTAATATCCAGAATGTATGAAGAACTATGGAATCAAGTAATCCAATTAAAAAATGGGGTAAAGAGCTACACAGAGAATTCTCTGTAGAGGAATATAGAATGGCAGAGAAACACTTAAAGAAATGTTCAAAGTCCTTAGCCATCAGGGAGATGATAAATACTCACTCTGAAAGACAAATGAGATGGACACTGAAAGAAGGAGAAAACAGGAAACAAGCCAGGAGCCTACCAAAGAGGTCCTCTGAAAGACTCTACCCAGCAGTGTATCAAAGTGGATGCTGAGATACTTAACCAAACTTTGGGCAGAGTGCAGGGAATCCTATGAAAGAAGGGGGAGATAGTGGGAATTGGAGAGGATAGGAGCTCTGCAAGGAGAGCAACAGAACCAAAATAGCACAGGAGTCCCTTCTAAGACTGATACTCCAACCAGGGACCATTCATGAATATAACCTAGAATCCCTGCACAGATTCTAGCCCATGGCAGCTCAGTATCCAAGTGGGTTCCATATTAAGTGGAACAGGGATTGTCTCTAACCTGAACTCAGTGGCTAGCTCTGTGACCACCCATCTCTGAGGGTGGAGCAGCCTTGCCAGGCTACAGAGGAAGACAATGCAGCCAGTCCTGATGAGACCTGATAAAATAGGGTCAGATGAAATGGAGGAGGACCTCCCCTAGCAGTAGACTTGGAGAGGGGAATGTGAGGAGATAAGGAACAGAAGGTTAGGGGAGGGAAAGAGAGAGAAAGCTACACCTGGGATACAAAATGAATAAACTGTAATTAATATTAAAATTTTTAAATTAAATATAGGTAAATAAAAATGAAAAGAAATAAAAAGAAAACAGGTGAGAGAGAGAGACAGAGAGACAGAGAGACAGAGAGACAGAGAGAGAGAGAGACATCCCAGACCTCGACTCTTCAAGCAGGGATGTGAGTTGCACAGAAACTGGATGTTCAAGGTTCAGTAGTTTACATTTTCATTATGATGCACTATTGCTGTACAGATGACAAGAGGGGACAGAAGTCATTTAAAGATACTCTGACAAGGACCTTCCTTAGTAATGCCATATTTTAAAACCAAAGGCACTTATTCACATTTTGATTTGAAATCAGATTAGCTTGAGGCCAAATGTTCCAGAAATGTTTTCCCCAGAGTTTCTGCCTTGTGCAAGAAACCCAGTCCCACTCCCATGATGAAAAAGTCACTGACATCTTGTGAATGGGCCACATGATGTGGTAAGCTCAGTTTTCATTACTCACCCCTGTCTCATAAAAAGCCTGAATGTATATCTTGGTGACTGTTGGTTCCGAGAATTTTCTCACTTGATTTGAGCCCACTGGAGATGAAAAAGCCTCCATAGCTTTTTAGGACTTCACAGTCGCATAATTTCTGTAACCGACTATTTAGAACCCCTTATAGATGATGTCCATCTAACACCTTAAAAGCAGTGTGGAAATGAAAAAACTATCAAAATAATAAAAAATTATTTCCCTTACAGTATATCTTCTACCTCGTTACACAATGGACCAAAGTAATTGAAAGTGGTTTCTTTCCTTTCTATAGTCCTCCTCTAGTCTTTCAATATTTTGTTCATATGATATTCTAAATGCACCCAGGTTATAGGTCTTTTCTTACATAAAATTAATATGTGTGCCTGAAAAGTTAATTCAGTTGCTGCCTGAGGTTCTGATTTCAGAAAGAAAAACAAAGTCTCTGGAAAGAAGTATCCATTCCAGCATAATGCTTTTCCATCTATTATCTCAATGTATCACTTCTGAGTCCTCTAAAAGTCCCCAACATCCATACCTTTTGCCTAATGGAATTATTTTAACATCTTTCCGGGTATCTGCATGCTGGATTTGCATAAATCTATTTCCTTCTGTAACTCAAGTACCAATAAAGTACCAGCACTCAGGGTATCACTAAAAGATAGAGAGCTTAGAAGATAAGACTGAAGAAGATACACTGTTCAAAGAAAATGTTAATCTACAAAGTTCCTGACACAAAATGTCCAAGAAATCTGGACAGTATGAAAAGTCCAAACCTAAAAATAATAGGAATAGAGAAGGAAGAAGACTCTCAACTCCAAGGACCAGAAAATATTTTCAACAAAATAGAAGAAAACTTTCGAAACATAAAGAGATACCGATAAACATACCAAAACACCTAATAGATTGGATCAAAAAAAAAGTCCTCTCACCATACACTAATCAAAACACTAAATGTGCAGAACAAAGAAAGAATATCAAATGCAGCAAAAGAAAAAGGCCAAGTAATATGTAAAGGCAGACCAAACAGAATTAGACTCAACTTCTCACCTTAAAGACTGATTGAATCCCCCTCTCTCCTCCCAGGCCAACCATCACATACTTAATTTCCTCCTTCCCCTCTTCTCTGGGCACCATCCCAGCACAGTATATTAAGTCCCAACAGGACTAAGCTCAGCCTCTCTACTGAGGGCAGACAAAGTAGCCCAGCTAGGAGAAAGGGATCCAAAAGTAGGCAAAAGAGTCAGAGACAGCCCCCACTCTAATTGCTAGAGGAGCCACATGATGAACAAGGTGCATATCTGCTACATATGTGCAGGGTGCATAGGTCTAGCGTATGCATGCCTTGTGTTTATTCTCAGCTAGTGTCACCCCTTAGACTCCCAGGAGCCTCCTTCATCTCAGAGACCCCCCTCCAATGATTTCTGTTTTCTCTCCTAGATCCCACCTCTTTACAGCTGATCCCCATCCCTGTTCCCTCACTCCATCTATTTCACCCATCTATTTTATATCCCTTTCTGAGTATGAGTCAATCATTCTCCTTTGGGTCCTCCTTATTACTTAGCTTCTTTGGGTCTGTGGATTGTAGCATGGTTATCCGGTACATTGTGGCTAATGTGTATTTACAAGTGAGTAAATATCATTTGTGTCTTAATACCTGTTCCTCCCTTCTCCAGCCCACTCATATCCTATACCCCAATACAGTGTAGGAGAGAAAGAAAAAAAAAGTGGGAAGAGCTATAGTTTTTCTTAGCTACTCCCTGCCTAGGGTCCTCGGCTTCCAGGAGAGAAGTCAAAGTTTCCTTTCAGGATATCTCTGACTTTTCTCTTCAAACTGCATCAACAGTAATAAGGAGCAGCTTTGGAGAGTACCAGCAGCCTTCTTGTTTCCTGAAGCTCTCCCAACATTCTCTGGGCTCTGGCCTTTATTCCCTCTCAGAATCCTCAGGATTAAAATCTTTTAAGTTGGGAAAGAACCCTTCTCAGAGACCAAATGAGGCAAATAGTCTGCTGCTGTGGACAATCTTAATCAGTCCCTTATTCTACACCTGGGATCAAAACAAAACCATGTTTACATCTACAATACCTCACTCTGCATGATGTTTCCTGGTTTCATTCATTTACCTGCACATTTCAAGATTTTAATTTTTTTCTGTTTTCTTTTCTTTTTTAATTTTAATTTTATTTTAATTAATTGCAGTTTATTCACTTTGTATCACAGGTGTAGCCGCCCCCTCTCCCACCCCCTCCCAATCCTACCCTCCCTCCCTCTTCTTCTCCTATGCCCCTTCCCCAGGCCACTGATAAGAGATAAGAGAGGTCCTCCTCCCCTTTCATCTGACCCTAGTCTATCAGGTCTCATCTGGACAGGCTTCACAGATGTAGCCCATAGCAACACAGCCCTGATTTCCTTGTTTTAATAGTTGAATTGTAGTTCATTGTGTAAATGTACCAATTTTCTTTCAATCCATTTTTCTATTCAGGGACATCTAAGTTGTTTCCAGTTCCTGGCTATTACATATAAAGCTGCTATAGAGCCTAAAATCATCTGCTACTGTAGAGGTGAGATTTCCAGAGGAGGGAGGAGGAAGCCAACCCATTCAATAAACCTTTAACCCAATGTTTGTCCTGCCTACAAGAAATGTAGGGACGAAGATGGAGTAGAGGTTGGGGCAAACCAATGGCTGCCCCAACTTGAGACCCACTCCCTGAAAGACAACCAATACTTGACACTACTAATGATGCTCTGTTATGAATACAGATAGGAGCCTAGCATAAATGTCTTCTGAGGGACTTCATGCAGCAGCTGATGGAAACAGATGCAGAGACCCATAGGCAAACAATTTCCTAGCTCGGGGAGTTTTGTGGAACAGAGGGAGGAATGATTGAGGACATTAGAGGGGTCAAGGATACCACAAGAAGACCTACAATGTAAACCAACGTGGGCCCATGGGAGCTCACAAAGACTGAACCATCAACCAAAGAGTATACATAGAATTGGCCTAGAACCTGTAGGTTCTATACATGTGTAATAGATATGCAGCATGGTTATCACCTGCGTTCCCCTAAAATGGGAATAGGGGCTTTCTCTGACTGTTGCCTGCCTTTGGATCTCTTTCCCCTAGGTGGACTGCCTTGTTTGACCTCAGTGGGAGAGGATGTGCTTAGTCCTACTATGACTTGTGTTGCGAGGGTGGGTTGGTAGCCCTTAGCAACTTTCCTTCTCTGAGAATAAGAAGGGGGGGGAGGAGGAAAAAGAACATGCAGGTAGGTCTATTGAATAGTGAGATGAAACAAAGGCCCTTGTTTCCATGACATTTTTGTTCTCATATGAAAATAAATATCCTTATGTTTAGAGAAACAATAGTGATACCTACCTCTGGGTACCCTTGGCTCTGGTAGAACAGCCACAAAGCATGTGTATCTCTGATATAATTAGAGATTCAAAGCATGTAGAATGAAAAAGTATACATCCTATGTAGTCAAGGAACACAGTTATGTACATAAACATCTCTAAAATAAAACTGAAGGCAATGTTTTATCTGCCAATGCATCATAGTACCTCAATCATCTTTGACTTTCAGTAATATATGCAGAAGGGAACTTTTATACTGATGCACAGAATTCTCTGGTCTTCAAGCTTATTTGAACCCATTCTCAAGTTTCTTATGGTATTGCATTAAACACAACTGGGTGACTGTGAAATAAAAAGCACACCTGAAAACATTTTTGTCTACTCTTTCTAGTACGTTGAAATCTTACGGACTCTCAAATTTTTCCATTATAGCAGCTGAAGAATGGTAATTATTTTAACTCTGTAATTGCAGTAGCACATATATTCATAGTGTGCCAATTCGTGTAATGTATTTCATTTGCTAGTCTTTTTCCTACTGTTTAGAATATAATTTCCATAGATTCCATTAATTTAATCTTTTTGTTTCACTCAAGAATTTAGCCAAAAACTTCCTATAAAGTACTAAACCACATTTTGTGATCAGTTATCAAAAGTGAAAAAGAATCCCTCAATATCTTTGTTATATTCTACTGCACATTTTAAAGT
This sequence comes from Pachyuromys duprasi, assembly GCA_028658305.1. Classification (NCBI taxonomy): domain Eukaryota; kingdom Metazoa; phylum Chordata; class Mammalia; order Rodentia; family Muridae; genus Pachyuromys; species Pachyuromys duprasi. The sequence goes on from CM053745.1 coordinate 51,133,567, forward strand.
TATATTTTATTAAGTCAAAAACTTGCATTTCAGTTTAACCAAAATATATTCTTAATAGGGAAAGATGGAAAGAATGGAATACTCAATATTTCATGGTCTTTATTACATTTCCAAATGAAGCAGAGAACAAAAAGAGTTCAATTAGTATAGTTCAGTGTCTTTTTGTCAATAAATCTATAGATCTAAGACTAATCAATCATTCTAAAGACTAACACAATCATTATTAATAACTCCACATGAAGGTGATGATGGTGATGAGCAGTGTGTGAACTCCACCAGATCCTTACCACGTACCTCATCAAATATCCTTCAGTTAAAAATTGATTCTTGTTTTTAATGTATTTACAAACAAGATGACCAATACAATCATATGGACTTAAAAAATTAGACTAACCCTGTAATGAATTTCTGGTCAATAATGACCATCCCTTCCAGTCTGTATTATCTCTATAGTATCGTTTCTTTAGCTTTTAAACTTTGCTTTGGCCCAAAGGAAGGAAGAAAGAGAATGCATATGCTTAACTTAAATAGGCTTGATCATTACCATATGCAAACATGGTTTATCATATACAATTTGACTGGTAAACACTATGAATAACGGGTGTGTTTTTTAAATTTTTTGTCAACTATGACAGTATTATATTTGACTTAAATGTTGTCTTAGTAAAATCATCACCAAACAAATAATATAGGCAAAAGAAGCCTCTTTCACTGAAGAGAGACAGGAATGTTCATTTGTGTTCAGAAAAGAAGTAGAAGCATTTGAGTTCCCACTGAGTCACTCCTACCTTTCCATGGTGTGTGTGTGTGGGGGGGGGGAACTAGTGTGAACTAGGTGTTTGCACTTAAAGAGCTGATTCCAGGGTTAGAGATTAATACAGACCTGAGTCTTGAAACTGTTTTTTTTTTTTTTTTAAGAATGTATTTACACTCCAAATAGGGCAAAGAAACTATTGATAACTTCAAGATTTCTAAGGCCAGTGCTCTAAGAAAATGATGGTCAGAAGAAGAAGAAAACCTATTTCAACTTTAGTGAAGCCAAGGGAAAGATTAAAGCTACTTTGGTCAAGTGCTATAGATTTCATTAACTTTGCTGCTAGACCTGGTCAGTATGTAATGATTAAGAAAACCATTTGGTAGAAAATGCTAAAGACTGGGCCACCTTTCTCAATTCATTGCATTTGTTATGCCCTACACAGTCATTTTGCTTTTACACCAAAGAACTAAAGTTCACAGAACTAGATGGAATTTTCCTCCTTCTCCTCTTCATTCATTTTCTCCTTCTCCTCCTCCTTTCTTCTATAGACTATCATGATTTGCTGTGTCAGAAAAGTCTCAGTAATTTAGAAGAATAGATCTTCAATGTCAATAAAATCATTAAGACTTCTAATTAATAAATAATAATAATAATAAAATAAAGGACCCTTTACTCTAAGCCAAACTGTGTGACAGTGACATTGTCCCAATGTATGGACTCTGGTGTCTGAATGATATGTTTTCATGTCTTAGAGGGTATATCAACTTTTTGCAGTTATAGAACAGAATAATCTTAATTGTTGCTTTTCCCCATTACTTTAGAGAACAGCAGATAAGAGCTTATAAGAAAACTGGACGTTTCTGCTATAAAATTTAGATTTTTTTTCTAATGAAGTTATTAGCTTTTAGATTGTTAGAACATAAGGGTTTGGGGGGTTCCAAGATGGCGACAAACAGAGCACACCATTTTAGAGAGGCAGAAGACTTGAATCTACAAAACCGGTGAGGGGAAGGACAATTGAAGCTAGAAATTGGACTTTTGGGCCTTCTGAAGGAGAGGGAACACCAGAGAAGCGAGGGGCACTTGTAGATTAAGATCAGGCGCAGTCTCCTCTGGGAACACAGTGGGGCGCTTCTCTTTCCAGCCCTCCCTCATCCTCAGTAGGGCCTGCACACAGTACCAGTAACCTGAGCACAAAGCTCACTGCCTGGAGACCAAGACAACAGAGGCAGCGCTTCTGGCACCTCAGCCATGACTGGCAGCTGTACCTGCCAGCTGAACACCCAGGGAGCACACATCCGAGGAGCCCACACCCCTCTTGATGCAGAGCGCACCCCCACCCCCACCCTCCAGAAATCCCTACTCACAGAGTGCACACACTTAGGGAACGCGCCTCCCGCTCCCCCAAATCCCGCCCCATGGAGCGGCATGCCCTACCCGACCCCGGAAATCCTGCCTGGAAGAGCTAGGAGCACTTGCATCTCTGGAAATCCCGCCCAGTGAAGCACAAGCCCCACCAGAGCTGACACCCAATGAGTGCCTGAAACAGAGACCCAGATCCTCAGTACAATCCTTTCCGGAGCCCATGTCTGCAAGTATCAGTACTGACTCCACAGAACCACCCAGCCAAGGACTGCATGAACCATCCAACCCCTCAGTAGCAAATGCCCAGGTGAATAGCCACCAAAGCCCAGCAGACCTGCAAAAACAATCCACGCCCTCAATCATCAACAGAACTTGTGATTTCTTAAGCATCTGTAACTCCTTCAGTGCCTGAAAGGCACCCCTTTCTCACACTGAAGTTCTCTATATTCTCTAACATCCTGTCCCTCAGGAAACACTTCCACACACAAGCATGCTCACATGCTACCCACACTTGCCCTTCTGCACCTGTGGACTTTCCTCCCACAGGTTTAGTTGAAACAGCAACACATGCTAAAGCCACTGGACCTCTCATTTTCCTGAAGAATTCTCCAGACACCAGAGAAAGACCAGTCTGATCTGTAGAATCCAGAAACAAACAGTGAATGCTAAGGATAACCAAATGGCCAGGGGTCTGCGAAAAGCTATGATTATCCAGTTATTAGAGGCACATAAAGAGGAAAAAACCCAAATATCTCAGAGAAAAAGCCATACAGATACAAACAGTTAAAGAGGAAACAAACAAATCTCTCAAAGATTTGGCCACCCAACTAGAAGCAAAGAAAAAGGAATTGAACAAAGCTCTCAAAGAAACACAGGCAAAAATAACCAAACAAATGGAGGCACAAGTAGTGGCACATAGAGAGGAAACAAACAAAAATATACAGACCATCTTGGAGAAACAGGAATTCGCATTCAACAGAATTAGAATCAATAAAGAAAATACAAACAGAAAATCCTGGAGCTGGAGAACTTTGAGAAAAGAGAAGGAACCACTAATAGAATACAAGAGATGGAAGAGAGAATCTCAGGTGCTGAAGATACACTCTCAGAAATTGATACTTCTCTCAAATAAAAAGTAAAATCAGAAAAATCCCAAAACACAAAACATCCAAGAAATCAAGGACGGCATGAAAAGGCAAAAATCTAAGAATGATAGGAATTGAAGAAGAGGATTCTAGGCTCCAAGGTCCAGAAAATATTTTCAAGAAAATAATAGAAGAAAATTTTACAACCTAAAGAAAGAGATGTTCACAAACATAAAAGACGCCAACAGAACAACAACTAGACTAGACCAGAAAAGAAATACCTCTCGCCATATCATTGTCAAAACACTTAATCTACAGAACAAAAAAAAGATATTAAAAGCAAGGGGAAAAGGCCAAGTAACATATAAAGGTTGACCTATCAGAATCACACCAGACTTCTCATGAGAAAATACGAAAGCCAGAAGGGCCTAGGCAAAAATCATGCAGGTTTTAAGGGACCACAGATGCCAACCTGGTCTACTGCACCCTGCAAAGCTTTCAATCAACATAGATGGAGAAAACAAAATATTCTACAACAAAACTAAATTTAAGCAATATCTGAACAGTAAACCAGCCCTACTAAAGATACTAGAAGGAAAATTCCAATCCAATGAAACAACTTTACCCAAGAAAACATAGGGTATAGATAATTACCCCCCCCCCAATCAAAAGAAAACAAGCAATGCATCACAGTAACATCACCAACTCCACAATAATGGAAACAACTTTCAATGGTCACTAGTATCTATCAACATCAATGGACTCAACTCTCCAATAAAAAGACACAGACTAACAGAATAGTTGTGGAAACAGGATCCAACATTCTGCTGCATCCAAGAAACACACCTACACAACAAAGATAAACACTACCGCAGAGTAAAGGGCTAAAAAACTATTTTCAAGCAAATGGACCCAGAAAACAAGCTGGGGTAGCTACCCTAATATCTAATAAAATAGACATTCAACCAAAATTAATAATAAAAAAAAAGATGAGGAGGGGCACTACTTTATTATCAAAGGAAAAATGCACCATGAGGACATCGCAGTTCTGAACATCTATGCCCCAAATAAAAGAGCACCTACATTTGTAAATGAAACATTAAAGCTTAAATCACACGTCGATACCAACACCTTAATAGTGGGAGACTTCAACACCCCACTCTCACCAAGGGACAGATCATCTAGACCGAAGCCAAACAGGGAAATAAAGGCACTTACAAAGGCCCTAATTCAAAAGGACCTAATAGACATCTACAGAACTTTTCACTCAAACTCAAAAAAGTATATTCTTTTCAGCACCTCATGGAACCTTCTCCAAAATAGACTATATAGTTGGTCACAAAGGAAGCCTCAAAGAATCAATGAAACCAAGAGCTAGTTCTTTGAGAAAATCAACAAGATAGACAAAACTTTAGCCAAATTAGCTAAAAGGCAAGAAAGAATCTATCCAAATCAGTAAAGTCAGAAATGAAAAGGAGGACATAACTACAGACACGGAGGATATCCAAACAAGTCATATGACAAAAACCTACATGCCACAAAATTCAAAAATATAAAAGAAATGGAAAATTTTCTTGATAGATTCCATCTACCAAAATTAAGTCGAGACCAGGTACAATGATTGAATAGCACCATATCCCCAAAGGAAATTCAAGCAGCCATCAACAGCCTCCCTTCCAAAAAAACAAAAAACAAAACAAAACAAAAAACAAGCCAAAACAAAACAAAAAAACCCTGGGCCAGATGGTTTCAGTGCAGAATTCTACCAGACCTTCAAAGAAGTGCTAACTCCAATTGTCTTCAAATTATTCCACAAATTAAAAACAGAAGGAACAGTACCAAACTCATTCTATGAAGCCACAATCACCTTGATACCTAAACCACACAAAGAACAACAAAGAAAGAGAACTTCAGACCTGTCTCTCTTACGGAACATTGAAGAAAATACACTCAATGAAATACTTGAAAACCGAATCAAAGAACGCTTAAAAGATATCATCCACCTTGACCAAGTAGACTTCATCCCAGGCATGCAAGAGTGGTTCAATATAAGGAAATCCATCAATGTAATCCACCAAAAGGAGAAAAAACACACAGTCATCTCCCTAGATGTCGAAAAAGAATTTGACAAAATCCAACACCCATTGATGTTTAAAGTCTTGGAGAGATCAGGGATATAAGGCACATACCTAAACATAGGAAAGGCAATATACATCAAACACATAGCTAACATCAAACTCAATGGAGAGTAACTTAAATCAATCCCACTGAAATCAGGGACAAGGCAAGGCTGCTCATGCTCCCATATCTCTTCAACATAGTACTTGAAGTTCTAGCTAGAGCAATAAGATAAGTAAGGGAGTTCAAGGCGATACAAATCAGAAAGGAAGAACTCAAAGTTTCACTATTCGAATATGTTATGACAGTATACCTGAGTGAACCAAAAACTCAACCACAGAACGCCTTCAGCTGATAAACACCTTCAGCAAAATGGTGGATACAAAATTAACTCAAAAAAAAAAAAAACAAGAACTAAAACAAAAACAGAAGCCTTCCTGTATACCCAAGAAAAAAGGGACCAAAAGGAAATCAGGGAAACAACACTCTTCAAAATAGGCACTAATAACATAGAGTACCTTGCGATGACTCTAACCAAGCAGGTGAAATACCTGTTTTTAAAAAAAAACCTTCAAGTTTCTGAAGAAAGAAATTGAAGAAGACATCAGAAGATAGAAAGATCTCCAGTGCTCATGTATCTGTAGGATTAACATAGTGAAAATGGCCATTCTGCCAAAAGCAATCTACAGATTCCATGCAATTTCCATCAAAATACCAACACAATTCTTTTCAGACCTTGAAAGAAAAATTCTTAACTTCATATGGAGAAAAAAAGCAAAAACAAAAACAGAATTTCCAAAAGGATTCTATACAACAACAGATCATCTAGAGGTATTTCCATCCCTGATCTCAAGTTGTACTACAGAGCAATAGTAATAAAAATTGCATTGTATTGGCATAGAAACAGAAAGATGGGCCAATGGAACCGAAAAGAAGATCCAGAAATAAACCCACACACCTGTGAATACCTGATTTTTGAGAAAGAAGCTGAAAACATTCAATGGAAAAATGACAGCATCTTCAACAAATGGCGCTGGTGCAACTGGATGTCTATTTGCCGAAAAATGCAAATAGATCCATATTTATTACCCTGCACAAAACTAAATTCCAAGTAGATCAAATACCTCAATATTAAACCAGATACACTAAATCAGTTAGAAGAAAAAGTGGGAAAGACCCTAGAACTCATTGGCACAGGAGACAACTTCCTGAACAGAACACCATCAGCAGAGGCTCTAAGATCAACAATCAATAAATGGGACCTAATGAAACTGAAAAACTTACAGAAGCTTTACAAGCAAAGGACATGGTAGTCAGAACAAAATGACAGCCTACAGATCGCCAACCCTACATCTGATAGAAGGCTGATATCTGGAATATATAAAAAACTAAGGGAGTTAAAAGGCAATAATTCAAGCAACTCAATTAAAAATGGGTTATAGAGCTGAATAGAGAATTTTCTGTAGAAGAATATAAAATGGCAGAGAAACACATAAAGAGATGCTTAACATCCCTAGCTACCAGAGAGGATGCAAATCAAAATGACCCTGAGATTTTACCTTATACCCATCAGACTGGCTAAGATCAAAAACTCAAGTGACAACACATGCTAGAGAGGTTGCAGAAAATGGGGAACCCTCCTCCATTGCTGGAGGGAATGTAAACATGTACAACCACTTTGGAAATCATTCTGGCGCTTTTTCAGACAACTAGGAATAGTTCTTCCTCAAGATCCAGCTGCACCACTCCTAGGCATATATCCAAAAGATGTTCAAGTACACATCAAGGACATTTGTTCAACCATGTTTGTAACAGCTTTATTTGTAATAGCCAGAACCTGGAAACAACCCAGATGTCTATCAACAGAGGAATGGATCCCCAAATTGTGGTACTTTTACACAATGGAATATTACTCAGCCATTAAAAACAAAGAAATCATGAATTTTGCAGGCAAAATCTAGAAAAAAGTCATCCTGACTGAGGTATCTCAGGAGCAGAAAAAACACACACAGTATATACTCACTTATAACTGGGTACTAGACCTATAAGATATGATAAACATACTAAAATCTGTACACCTAAAGAAAATAAACAAGAAAGAGGACCAGGGGTAAGATGATCAATACTCACCTAGAAAGACAAAGGGGATTGACATTGGAAGTAGGAGAAAACAAGTAACAGGACAGGAGCCTATCACAGAGGGCACCTGAAAGACTGCCTAGCAGTGTATCAAAGCAGATGTTGAGACTCATAACCAAACCTTTGGCAGAGTGCAGGGAATCATATGAAAGAAGGGGAGTTAGTATGACCTAGAGGGGACAAGAGCCCCACAACGTCCAAATATATCAGGGCACAGGGGTCTTCTATGAGACTGTTTCTCCAACCAAGGATCATGCATGGATATAACCTAGAACCCCTGCTCAGATGTAGCCTATGGTAGCTCAGTATCCAAGTGGGTTCCCTATTAAGGATGACAAGAAAATGACTGGCTCATTGAGCTTCCCCTCCCACCTGAGGGAGGAACAGCCACAGATAAGGACATTGCAGCCAGTCCTGAAGATACCTGATAAACTGGGTCAGATGGAAGGGAAGGAGTACCTCCCCTATCAGTGGACTTGGAAGGGGGCAGGGAAGAAATGAGGGAGGGATCAAGATTGGGAGTGAGCCTATGGCTGGGATACAACTGAATGACCTGTGATTAAACAAAACCTAACAAAACAAAAACTGAAAGAGGAAAGGAAATTTCTAGGTTTTATTATTGACACACCAGCTCTGTCTTATAATAGAATTTACTCTTCTATTTTATTATAGCTAGGCTTTAATAAGAATTAATAAGAATTCTTATTTAATAAGAATAAGAATTATTTTTTCAATTATAACATGAATTGTTTTCTGAGATGTAAATATCTGTAAATATAAGTCATTGTTACTAAACTTTAATTTACTAAAAATAAGTTCCTGAAATGAGTCTTTATGCTCATATTTTTTATTTACAACTGTATCAAATTTACAAATATATTTAATGTGTGAAACCAAACCACAGATAATTAGTTAATGGTTTTCACAGACCATCTTGCTAGTTATATCAAAGTAGCCCCACAGTTTATGTGAGGCCTGGATATCATGAAACCAGAATGAGTCTGTCAGGACTAAGAGCTGTGGTCCAATCTTAGAAATCTTTCTAGAGCAGTGACAGTGAGAAATACTCCTTACCTTCCTCCCTGCCTTCACTTCCTAGTGCAATCATTCCTGTGGCTCCCTGCATGACCCCCACCCCCTACACATTTGTCCCTCTAGAGGCAGAGAAGAAGTCTTAGTCTGATTGACTTTCCCCTCTCCTTATAAGGTCATGTTCAGCAAACACCTACTCTTCATACAAATAAAGCCTCCCCAGTAACTTAGTTGAGGCCAATAATGTATACTCACTCAAAAGCCTTTACCCATCTCCCCCAAAATAATTTTTGTCCCACCAATTAAGCAAACTGCTCAGTGAATCCTGCATCTTAAGAAGTCTGTTTCTCATTGTGCTCACTTGCTGGCTCTCTGAGGTCTCCATCAACTCCTGGCCATTCCTACTTTGCTCTCCTTCTCAGTTCACCAGGGTTAATCATGTTTGACCATGCTGTTATGGATGGGACAGTGGAGTGGGAATGACAAGTTTTGGAAACTTAACCTGCACACAGGCTTTCAGAGCATAATTAGCTATTATTAGGTCTTCTCTCTTTTTGTAATCACTTCTTTTTTTATATATTGGATCTTGTTTACAGGGTGCTCTTATTTCTAAGGATGCACGATTGCTGCCAGTCTCATGCCAGTAAGGAGCAACATTATTACTGAATGACAGAGAAACCTTCTGAAGGACATATTTGTGTGACTTCAAGGTATGACAGTGAACAAAACAAAACAAAGTGTTTGAAGTTCTCTTGTTGGTTCTACCAGAAAGAAAAGTGGATGTGATGAAATGAAATGACCCAGAAGCTGAAGACAGATCACGCTGTCAAGCAGCTGGGAAACAGGGACTCCACAGGAAAGAAAACCACCTTTGTCCAACAGCTTAGTGGTCTGGGAAGGAACCTTTTCTTTTCATGTGTGCCTTTTTCTTGTCATCTCATTTTGTCCAGTTGGGCAACAATTCTTGCCAGACTAACTGCATTTATCAAATAACTAGACTCATACCCTCGTTCTCTCTTTACAAATGCCAAACACCAAGTGTTGTGTTTTGGTGTAAGTAGCTACCAGGACGAGTGAATGCTTATTGTTCTGTTTTCTGAAGTGTTTTGCCTTCTGCTTGTGCTTTGACTCCTTTTTTACTAGCACTTGTTCCTGAGAGTATGATATAAAATGAAGAGATAATTATAATTACTATGATAGCCCCTCTCTCACATTCTTTAGTTTCAAAAAATATTCTCTAGCTCTTAAATTAATTTTTGACATACGCCAGTAGCAAATAACAAAAAAGCTATTTCTGCACACAAGCACTAAACTATAAATATTTCAGATAATCTGCTACCTTTCCTTTGATTCTTTCCAAATACCATATACACTTTCGTTAATTACATCTAAAATATTTGACACCATTTCAATTTTATTCAGCATTTTGTTGACAAGTTTTTGATAATTTATTCATTTTATATCCCAGTTGTGGCACCCTCCCTCATCTCCTCCCAGTTCTACTCTCTCTGCCTCTAACCCTCTTCCCCTCCACCTCCAGTCCACTGATAGGGGAAGTCCTCCTCCTCTACTCTTTGACCCTATCCTATCAGGCCTCATCAGGACTGGCTAGATACTCTTCCTCTGTGGCCCAGTAAGGCCATCCCACCTGGAGGAGGCAAGAGCAGGCAACCAAGTTCATGTCTGAGACTACCACTGCTCCCCTTACTAGGACACACATGGAACCTGAGCTGCCTATGGACTACATCTGAGCAGGGGGGCTAGGTCCTCTTCAGGCATGATCCTTGGTGGATACAGTCTCTGCAGGCCCCAATGGGCCCAGATTTTTTGGCTTTTTTAGTTTCCTGTTACTTTTGGGCCTTTGTACCTTCCCCTTCTTCAATAAGACTCCCTATGCTCTGCCCAAAATTTGGCTGTGAGTCTCTGCTTCAATACCCTGTTGGGCAGAATTTACAGAGGACATTCGTGGTAGGCTCCCATCCCATTACCTCTCTTCTACTGCTTCTGGTGTCTATCCTGTTTTCCCTTAGGAATGAGAATTGAGTATCTTCCCTTGGGTCCTTCTTGTTGTTTTGCTTCTTTAGATCTGTAGATTTTAGTATGTTTATTCTATATTACATGGCTAATATCTGCTTATAAGTAAGTATATCCCATTCGTGTTATTCTTCTTCCAGGTGATCTTTTCTAGTTCCATATGTTTCCCAGAAAATCTCATGATTTTATTTTTAATAGCTGAGTAATATTCCATTGGGTAAATGTACAACAATTTCTGTATCCATTCTTCTGTTGAGGGACATTGAGGTTGTTTCCAGATTTTGGCTATTACAAATAAAGTTGCTATGAACAAAGTTGGGGAAAAATATTCTTGTTAAATGGGTGAGTATCTTTAAGGTTTCTGCCTAAGAGTGGTATAATAAGATCTTGAGGTAACACTAATTCTAACTTTCTGAGAAAGAGCCAGATTGGTTTTCAAAGTGGTTGTAAAAGTTTGGATTCCCACCAGCAATGGAGGAGGGTTCCCCTTTCTCCACAACCTCTCCAGTATGTTTCCTCACTTGAGTTTTTGTTCTTAGCCATTCTGATGTGTGTAAGGTAGAATCTCAGGGTGGTTTTGATTTGCATTTCCATGATGACCAAGGACTTTGAGCATTTCTTTAAGTGTTTTTCTTCCATTCGATATTCCTCTGTTGAGAATTCCCTGTTTAGCTCTGTACACTATTTTTAAAAAGGATTACATGGTTTGTTTGTATTTAACTTTTTGAGTTCTTTAAATAATCTGAATATTAGCCTTCTTTCAGATGTGGGATGGTGAAGATCTTTCCCCAGTCTGTAGGCTGTCATTTTTGTTTGTTTGTTTGCTTTTTTGTTTGTTGTTGTTTTGCTTTTCTGTTGACAGTGTCCTTTGCTTAACAGAAGTTTCAGGAAGGGCCATTTATTCATTGCTGATCTTAGTCCCTGAGCTGTTGGTGTTCTGTTCAGGAAGTTGTCTCCTTTTACTTCTAATAGATTTAGAATGTCTGACTTAATGTTGAGGTCTTTGACCCACTTGGACTTTATTTTGTGCAGGGTGATAAAAGTGCATTTGCACTTTTCTACATGTAGACATTCAGTTAGACCAGCACCATTTCTAGAAGATGCTATCTTTTTTCCATTGTGTGGTTTGGCTTTTTTTTTTTGTGAAAATTAGGTGTCTGTAGGTGTGTGGATTTAATATTGATAATTTTTAAGGTAGTCTGGAAGGTCAGGCTAAAATATGAAAAAAAAGCAAAGTCTTTCGGCTGACCACAATCAATGAGTAGTACCTATTTTTCGCTAATATTAGGGCACACTAGTAACCATGGATATAGAGACTGCTCAGCTCTTCTTTCCAAACAGCAGATACAATTCAGGGTTTTGGATATGGTAACCCTCATGTCACCTTGCCATCATTTTCTAACTTTCTTATTAGATATTGATTACAGTTTTTTTTTTGTCTGGAGAGTGGGATCTGTAGGAAGTACTCATCTGTTCAGTATTCTGTTACATTGTGATTTCCTCCAACACTTCCAATATTTTTATATAGTATTAAATATTTTATAATGTGTAACTTACAATAGCATCTTCATTGATCTTAACATGGAAATGGGACTTCACTTATAAACCCAGATTAGGAAACAATTCCTTACCTAATCTGTAAACACACATTAGTTAAAATGAGAATACACAGAAATGACAAAGCACATTCAAAGGGGTTCTACCTGCAAATGTAATTTTCCAAAGGCATAAATCTGACAACTTTCTGTAACAATGAATCATTTTAATTTAGACCTAGTATTTGTACCATGGATTATGGTTTGACCAGACTGCCACAATTATTAAACAGAAGACACTTCCATTTTCATAATAATATTTTGTATGATGTCTGAGCCCTTAAGTTTACAGACTATTAGGTGCTATGATTTATTAACTTCAATGTATCTTCTTTTCTTTCAGTGTGGTACATTTAATAGTAGCTGAAAAGATTCAGAAAAGGGAGTTTTACACTTAAGTCAGTAGAAAGCTATTGACATTTTGATTAACAATAATTGTAAAAATAGACCAGAATTCTCATTGGGAACAAATAAAATCATATCACAGTATTATTAAAGCATTTTCCAATATAGATACTCAAATAAATTAAATATAATATTAAAATATGGAAAAATATGCTGATCAACTCCCCAAGGGAATATAGAGCTGAAATATAGGATAGTGTTGAAAATTATGCATATCTGTATGAAGAAATTAACCTGCACCATGAAGCATGTAGCATCACTAAAAAGGTAGAAAGTAGTCTGATCCAATCAAACAATATCAGATGCTCAGCAGGCACAAAAATAAAAGCAAGTTCTCCCTTGCAGCAAGGCTTCCCATATCTAACTACAAACAGATAAAGACTTTACCTTTAGCATAGGTACAGTGTCTTCAGAAAAGAAAAGGCAGGCAGTTATAGCTTTCAAGCAGGAACAGGAATGTAATAACAAGATATGATTACATTCAATGACAGAAAGAAGTAGCTAAAAGCCTGCTGTTTCAAAAAAAATAATGACAATACAAAAAGAAAGTAAATCATTGACCTGTTCTCTCTGCTTTTATCCACACAGGAACAGATGTCATCGTAATAAGGTCACAAGTAGTTCCATTTATTCATTCACTGAACAACAAACACATCTTCTCTCTGTAATGCCCTGTATAATGTAATAGAGGTAGAAGGATAGGCACTAGAACACATAAGATGAAGAGAACCTGCTGAAGGGAAATGATGTGATGTTAGTACCTGGCATACAGAGAACAGATTCTAAATATGAAAAAATTTACTCACACAGGTTTAGCATTCATATGTTATGGAAAAAATACTCACCTATATAGTAATATAGTACTTTACCCTAGGAAAATTCAACATTAAAAGTTTGTTAAGAAAAAAAGACTCAGAAAAGGACAAGTAGAATCTCAGTACAGAATGAAGGAGAAAAGGAAGGGAGAGCTCAACAGTAGTGGATACTGCACTTGACAATGTGTGACATGTACTTAGAGTGGAAAACCATGATGTTGGTAACACTGAAGTCAGGGGTGACCTTGTCCAGATTGGTTTCACTCCCATGGAAGGCTTCTTACTTGGCTGTCCATGAACTTGAGTTTGAAACAAGTATTTGGAAAAAGAAGACGTGGTTTGTTCTCTGGCATCACTGTGTAAGTGTACCTTGAAACTACTAAGATAACCAGATTCTTCCTTAACTGTGATCAGACTCCAATACACTGTACAATAACTGAGAGCCGTATATCTGTCTGGATGCATAACTCAGCTGCTGGGTCAAAGGCTTAGAGATCATACTTTTGCATTCACTCTGTTAGAATTTGAGAAATCAATTATTCTGGTGGGGAGAATAAATGTGGTCATCAGTCTAGATGCAAGGACACCCAGAAAGGTGTGATTATATACTGGTTCTCTACATACTTTAAAATTTTACAAAAGGAAAGAGGAAGGAGGAAGTGCATAATATGGATGACTTTTGTTATCATTAGAGTCAGGAACCCTGTTACCTTTATGGTGATAAAGAAGCCCCCCTTAATTTATACAGTGTTCTGTGCAGTAGGGGAATTGCTTTCCCTTCATTACACTTACTGACATTTTTTTCCTTCATGATTTTTGTCTGATACACTAGCTCATTTTCTCTAGAGAGTTGATAACATCTTTTTGACAGTAATCAGATCTCATTGCCTTTCCACTTTGCATTTACCTGCTCTTCTGGAAGCATGTGGCATATATTATTTTTTACTGATTCATGTGGAAGACAGAAAGATTATAAGAAACAAATGCTATGTTTTAGACTTTCCATTCATGAAAGACTTAAATTTTATCATTAGAGTTCACACACATGCTTTACCATAGTGTTATAGAGAGAGCAGTGTAAAGAAAGGCTCCCTGTGTTAAAATTCCCCTACTTCAGTTATAAAATTTGATTTATACTTGCTTCATATCTCAAGTTATTTAATTATATTTGAATGACTTTTACATATCAACTGTCGAATACCTGAGTAGTTGAATAAAAATTCAACAATGTGAAAATTTAAAGACCTCCCCTATCAGTGGATTAGGGAAGAGACATAGGGAGAGAAGACAGAGGGAGGGTGGAATAAGGAGGAGATGAAGGAGGATATCACAGCTGGGACACAAATTGAATAAATTGCAATAAATGATTATAAAAATATTTTAAAGTAATAAAAATGAATGTTTTTATAGTTGAGACTATGTTTGCAATTTTTAATACTCATGCCTACATACTGTACACATATATACAGAAGAAGCCAGATAATCCCTTCAGAAAACTTTTTAAATTCTGGAACATTCAAGGTTGACATTTGGACTTAAAAAGAGCAACTTTTCAATAGTCTTAGTCTAAGATACATGGATGAAAGTTTGAAGTCCCATGTCCATTTCAAAACTAAATTTCACTAAATGTCATACAGACGTTCTTTACCCTTTTTCTGGACAGAATACTGGTTCCCAGAAGAAAACATTTTTTTATGGAATGGCATACACTAAAACTCAAAGGTGTGTTGGCTTTGAGCCTAAAAGATCCACACATTGAAGCACATATTCTTTTGTAATTCAAATGCAACCAAGTGCATTTGTCCAAGAAACAGTTTCTTGCACATGAATTGTCAGTTTACTGGGCAAGCAGCCTATGTATAAGTAATTACAACATTTTACATATGGGTATTCAAAAGTATTCAGGCATTCTAAGTACCTACATTTATGTGAGGAAAATTAACATGTGTATAAATAAAAAAATATAAGCTGTGTATGTGCAAATATACTGGTTATTTCTGAACAGAAAATTTTGATGCATTTAAAATATTTAATAAATATATAGTAATTTATGTCATTACATCTAGTGATGCATATATATTATTTATGTGCTTAGTTACTCAGAAAGTGTGTCCATTTTCATAGGTATGATCAGCTTATTAAACATAAACTTCGTAACAATCAGTACATAAGCTGTAGACAAACAGAATGCATAAATTCACTTGGTAGCTTCACTCCAAAGCAAAAAAGCAGAGATGCTAAAAAGATACACCAAGGAAAACTACCAGTTCAGAAATGAAGGAAGAGAAACCACTGAAGATATGGAGATAATCCAAAATACATGGCGACATCTAGGAAAAGTATTCCTTTAAAAAATGTAGGAAGTAAATAAAATGTTATGTTGAAGTAGTTAAGAATGGATAAAATTTATTGGTTAATCATTTTTCCGAGATAATGAAAAAAATTAAATATTAAATGAAGTGTTGAAGTCAGTTAGGGAATTTCAGACTGTTGAGAGAATTGAAAGTGAAATGCAAAGAGAGTATGGAGATTAGCTTCTAAGAAACTGTCTTATAAAGACCTTCCAGGATAACTTTACATAACAGACTTATACTGCAGGGAGCATAAAAGCAATAGAAAGAGACATCATCTGAGGAAACACAGATTAGTCACCTGGCATTTTCTCCCAAATTAGTTAGCACAGGCTAATTTGAAGAATGTTAATTAAATCAGCCAGGGGATAGTCACATGTTCGAAATGTCAAAGAATGAATGTTAAAAGTTAACTTTTATACCTTGGCAAACTGCATGAACATGACTGAGACTGGAGAAGACCATACTGTAGAAAACTTAAAAGCAATATGGAAAAATTAAGATTAAATTGTGTATTTACTGAAATTTAGTATCTGTAAAACTTTTCAAACATAATTTTCATTTAGAAAGCGTGTGAAACAAAGACACGAAAGAAACAAATTCCAGGGCTTAACCCAAGAATTTCTCTCTCATTGGAATATTGGGTAGCCTGAAAATTCTCTTTTAATAAGCCTGGGAGCTGTATTTTTGAAAACACTTTTTGTAGGATACTGAGTAAAATCAGCAAATGCTTGTCATATTTCTCAGCTTTGAAAAACCTGTGAGAATACTAAAAATAAAATGAGAATAATAAATGAGTTTAGCTTAAAAAATAGAAGACATGTGTGACCATGTTTAGATAGATACTTTTCCACATGCAAACTTTCTCCTTTTTTCAAAGACTGGTATGATTTTTTTTTTCTTTAAAAACAATCCACTTAGCAGCCAGGCATGGCTTTAATCCCAGCACTCATGGAGGCAAAGGCAGGCAGATCACTGTGAGTTGCAGGCCAGCCTGGACTACAAATGAGTCCACAAAAGCTAAGGCCACACAGAGAAAGACTGTATACAAAACAAAACAAAACAAAATGAAGTAAAAGAACAAGTCACTTAGAGGTGACATAAATTGAGGGTGCTGGAGAGGTGTCTTGATGGTTAAGAACATTATTGCTTTTACATTGAACCTGAGTTAATGTCTGTTTTTTAAAAATTTATTAATTACACTTTATTCACTTTGTATCCCCCCCTGTAGCTCCCTCCCTCCTCCCGTCCCAATCCATCCTTTCCTCCCCCTTCTCCACGAATGCCCACCCCAAGTCCACTGATGGGGGAGGTCTTCTTTTCCTTCCTTCTGATCCTAGTCTATTAAGTCTCATCAGGAGTGGCTTCCTCTGTGGCCTGGGAAGGCTGTTCCCCATTCAGGGGGAGGTGATCAAAGAGCAGACCAATCAGTTTGTGTCAGAGACAGTCACTGTCCCCATTACTATGGAACCCACTTGGACACTGATCTGTCATGGGCTACATCTGTGCAGGAGTTCTAGGTTATCTCCATACATGGTGCTTTGTTGGAGTATCAGTCTCAGGAAAGACCCCTGTGCTCAGATTTTTTGGTTCTGTTGAGTTAATTTCTTAATAATCATATGGCACAGCTCAAACTGCCCTTAAGGCCAGCTCCAGAATACCATTTCCCCTCTTCTGGCCACTGTGGGTATGGCACATACCGCAGACATAGACGTAATTAAAATAAAGTAATTTAAAACATGAACAAGAATCTGCTTACAGTCCTATTTAATATAAAAACATACAATTTATAACTTAGTATTCAGCATCTGTAGGTAAAATCATCCAGATTTACTTTTATTTTTATTGAAACATTTATAAATATTCCCTCTGTTTGAAAAAATAAATTTAAACAACTTATGAGGCTGTAACAGCCCCTCTTCTTTGTGTATGTTGTATTGGGGTCTCATGACAGCCATCTACTTAGGGACATGTATATTATGCTATTGGTACTCTCCCTTTAGTCGTACCTCCTGTAAAAGCTCAGATGTCTTTGACTAACTTTGCATGTATTAACCTGATAATGAGGAGTTTAATTTATCCTGGGTATAACTCCATTTTGAAATAGAGAGCCATCTTGACTGGGCGCTGATCTCAGGTACCAGGAAATATCACAAAAATTACACTTGGCAAAATACAAAGTTAACTCTCCTGGCAACAGCTTCCAGGAAATATCACAGAATAAATACTTCATAGAAAATAGAGACAATCTTCCTGGCAATAATCAATAAAAATCGGGTGGGAAAATTTCCCCAACGTTTCAGATATATTTCAGAAGAATAGCAATCGTGATTATTTTCCTCAGAGAAGGTCACCTCGCCCCTCTAACTTTTACCTAATTCTGTAACGTCAAGGCATGTGCCCTTCCCCCTCCCATTTGCTTTCATGGAAACATGTGCCCCCCTCTTGCTGTCATGGAAACCCCCTGCTCTCAGAATTTCCCTTTGAAAACCCTGCTCACTCAGAGCTGGAGGTCCCACTTCTCTACTGCTGTGTCAGTGAGACTCGGGTCCCAAGTTCGATTGCTCTCATAATAAAGCTCTCTTGCTATTGCATCAAGTCATCTCCTGGTGGTCCCTGAGGGTCCCATGAACCTAGCATTGCAATATATTCCGGGTGATTTGCTTCATTCACCTTCTCCAAGCTTCTAAGACTTGTTTCAACATCTCTTTGAACTGTGGCTTTGGGTTACTCAACTCTCATCATATTCTCAGTCTGCCAATTTCTTCAAAAAACTCCACACTGCATGAAATTACCAAGCATGTTTTATAGCAAGAAAAAGGCAGAAACGTGCTCATTAAGTTCGGGCTCAGGACAGAGAAACCAATATTTCAGATAATAGGGTGGGTCTTTCTTGGAACTCTCTTCTTTATTCCAGAACCAGATTTCTCAACCCAAAATGATAAATCAAAGGCTTCACATCCCATTTCTTTTATATCCTCCTATCTGCTACTGGTAAATTAGCTTGGTAACATTTTTTGATGTGCTAAAAATTAGGAAGATAGTTTTATGTGAAGGATCCTCATTCAGGTATTAATTGGGATTAATTTATATGCCACCTTTGAGTGTCAGAAATTATAACTCTTTTCCTTTGCAGGAATGTTATGATAATCTTGTCTCTTTTCTCAATCCAAACTGTAGAATACCTTACAAAGACTAAAAAACACTCAGTTGTATATAACTGGAAAACAACAACACAAACCTCAATAGTAGTTAATTTAGAATTCCACCAAGTATTAAAGGATGAATTGATGAATCAAATTATGTATATATCAATACCCCTTCATCATGCTAATACATTAAAATATGATATATTTGACTACAACATAAAAAATTTTCGTATCTGGTATGCTGTATGTTGTATGAAAAAATGCAAGATCTACTATAATTCCTAACCCATACTTCAATCTCTACTAAAGGTAGCTTGTAGTCAGGCCTACTTTTATTGTACAGCTGATAAATCAAGAATTAGAGCAGAATTATATTCTTCTTAAGGTATGGTACTTAATTAAAGTTACTCAGTTAAATAAAGTCTTATGCACATATGCAATAAAATGAAAATAAATTTCTTGTTATTTTTATTAAATTGAAATTATAGGTTCAAGAGATTTTATTTCCATTATGAATTCTCCCATATAAACCTAGAGTTTAAATTCCATTTTTTATATGTGGGTTATGTTTAAATATGATTAAAGGAAGCAAAAGGATGGAGTTGTTACAATGTGTAACCACAGGAATTATAACCACAGGAGGTATCCTCCCCTATCTGAACCTAGCTTATCAGGTCTCACCAACGCTGGCTGTATCATCTTCCTTTGTGGCCTGGCAAGGTTGCACCCCCTTGTCCCCAGAGGGGAGGTGATCAAGGAGCTGGCCACTGAGTTCATGTCAGAGATAGCCCCTGTACCCCTTACTAGGACACCATTTGGAAAAATAAGCAGCCAATGGGCTTCCTTTGAAAAGGGGGTCTACATCTTCTTCATGCATGGCCTTTAGTTGGAGTGTTGGTCCCTGCAGGCTCCCCCTGGGCCCAGGTATTTTGGCTCTGTTGTTTTCCTTGTGGAGTTCCTGACCCCTCCAGGTCTTTCTATTTCCCTTTTCTTCCATGAGGATTCAGCATTCTGCCCAAAGTTTGTCTATGAGTCTCAATATCTTCTTCTATACCCTGCTGGGTAGAGTCTTTCAGAGGTCCTCTGTGGAAATCTCTTGTCCTGTTCCTTGTCTTCTCTTACTTCTGATGTCTATCCTGTTTGCCTTTCTGAATAAGGATTAAGCATCTTCCCTAGGGTTCTCATTTTTTTAGCTTCTTTGGGACTAAATATTTTATTGTACATAATATGGCTAATATCCTCTTATAAGTGAGTATATATCATATGTATCTTTCCGCTTCTGGGTTACCTTACTTAGGATGATCTTTTCTAGTTCCTGCCATTTGCCTACAAATTTCATGGTTTTCTTGTTTTTAATCGCTAAAAAGAATTACATTGTGTAAATGTACCACAATTTCTGTATCCATTCTTTGGTTGAGGAACATGTAGGTTGTTTCCAGATTCTTTTTTTAATAATTATTTTTATTTTTATTAATTACAGTTTATTCACTTTGTATCCCCGTGTAGTTCCCTCCCTCCTCCCCTCCCAATCCCATCCTCCCTCTTCACCAACAGTGTCCCTCTCCCAGTCCACTGATAAAGGATGTCCTCTTCCCCTTCCCTCTGATCCTAGTCTATCAGGTCTCATCAGGTGTGGCTGCATTGTCTTCCTCTGTGGCCTTATAATGCTGCTCTTCCCTCAGAGGGAGGTGATCAAAGAGCAGGCCAATCAGTTCATGTCAGAGACAGTCCCTGTCCCCATTTGGACACTGAACTGCTATAGGCTACCTATGTGCAGGGGTTCCAGGCCATCTATATGAGCGGTCCTTGGCTCGACTATCAGTTTCAGAAAAGAACCCTGTGCCCAGAATTTTAGGATCTGTTGTTGTCCTTGTGGAGCTCCTGTCCTCTCCAGGTCTTACTAGCTTCACTTCTTTCATAAGATTCCCTGTACTCTGCCCAAAGTTTGGCTATGAGTCTCAACATTGGCCTCAATACCCTGCAGGGTAGAGCCTTTCAGAGACCCTCTTAGTATGATCCTGTCCTGTTCCCTGTTTTCTCCCTTCTTAGATGTCCATCTCTTTGCCTTTTTGAATGGGGATTGAGCATCTTAGCCAGAGTCCTCCTTTCTGATTAGCTTCTTTAGTTTTACAAGTTTTAGTTTGTTTATCCTATATTATATGCCTATATCCAATTACGAATGAGTATATACCCTGTGTGTCTTTCTGCTTCTGGGATACCTCACCCTGGATGATCTATTCCAGTTCTTCCCATTTACCTGCAAATTTCATCATGATACCCTTGTTTTTGTTTGTTTGTTTGTTTTGTTTTGTTTTGTTTTAATCACTGAGTAATACTCCATTGTGTAGATGTACCACTATTTCTGTATCCATGGCATCTGCGCTGTTTCCATCTTCTGGCTACTACAAATAAAGGTACTAGGAACATGGTTGAGCAGATGTCCTTGTTGTATACTTGAGCGTCTTTTGGATATATGCCTAGCAGTGGTATAGTGGGATCTTGAGGAAGTACTATTCTTAATTGTCTGGGAAAGCGCTAGATTGATTTCCAAAGTGGTTGTATGAGTTTAGATTCCCACCAGCAGTGGAAGAGGGTTCCCCTTTGTCCACATCCTCTCCAGCATGTGTTGTCACTTGAGTTATTCATCTTAGCCATTATGATAGGTATAAGGTGAAATCTCAGGGTCGTTTTGATTTGCATTTCCCTGATGGCTAAGGACAGTGAACATTTCTCTAAGTGTTTCTCTGCCATTTGATATTCCTCTAATGAGAATTCTCTGTTTAGCACTGTACCCCGTTTTTTAGTTGGATTACCTGATTTGTTGCTGTTTAACTTCTTTTTTAATTAATTTATTTATATATTAATCACAGGTTATGTACTTTGTATCCCAGCGTTAGCCCATTCCTTCATTCCCTAGCACTCTGCCCATCCCTCCTTCATCTCCTCTCTGCCTCTTTCCAAGTGCACTGATAGGGGAGGAACTCCTCACCTTCCATCTGACCCTAGCTTATCTGGTCTCTTCAGGGCTGGCTTCAATGTCCTCTTCTGGGGTCGAGCAAGGCTATTCCTCCCTCAGGGGGAGGGAGGGTCAAAGAGTCAGCCATTAATTTCATGACAGAAATAGTCCCTGTTCCCTTTACTAGGGTACCCAGTTGGATACTGAGCTACCATGGGCTATATTCGAGCAGGGGTTCTAGGTTATATCCATACATGGTCCTTCATTGGAGAAACAGTCTCATAAAAGACCCCTGTGCCGCTATATTTGGTCCTTGTGGAGCTCTTGTGCTCTCCAAGTCATAATAACTCCCCTTTTTTTCATATGATTCCCTGCACTCTGCCAAAGGTTTAGTTGTGAGTCTTAATATCTGCTTTGATACATTACTAGTTAGAGTCTTTCAGAGGCCCCCTTTCATAGGCTCCTGTCTTGTTGCTTGTTTTCTCCTACATTCAATTTCCATCGCATTTGTCTAAGTGAGGATTGATCATTTTACCCCAGCTCCACTTTCTTGTTTATCTTCTTTAGGTATATAGATTTCAGTATGTTTATCCTATCTTACAGGTCTATATAAGTGAGTATATACCATGTGTTTCTTTCTGCTTTTGGGATACTTCACTCAAGATGATGATTTCCAGGTACCACCATTTGCCTGCAAATTTTGTGATTTCCTTGTTTTCAATTGCTGTATAGTATTCCATCTTGTAAAAGTACCATAGTTTCTGTATCCATTCTTCGACTGAGGGAC
>CM053745.1:51156654-51169733 GCA_028658305.1 Pachyuromys duprasi
TCTATAGGATAGGAAGGTCAAGCAGAAATCTACACACCTAGAGAGGATAACAGGAAGGAGGACCCAGGTTGGTATGATCAATGCTTGTCTGAATGAACAAATTGGATGGACATTGAGTGGAGGAGAAAACAAGCAACAGGACAGGAGCATGCCAAAGAGGTCCTCTGCGGAGGTCAATGTAGTGATGTATCAGAGCTGATATTAAGACTCA
Source organism: Pachyuromys duprasi (assembly GCA_028658305.1). Taxonomy (NCBI): domain Eukaryota; kingdom Metazoa; phylum Chordata; class Mammalia; order Rodentia; family Muridae; genus Pachyuromys; species Pachyuromys duprasi. The sequence goes on from CM053745.1 coordinate 51,156,866, forward strand.
CGATCAAGCCTCTGGCAGAGGGCGAGAAGTAATGATAGATCTGGGGGAGGTTGTTGAGACTTGGGGAGAGCAAGAGCTCCACAACGACCAAATTGAGCAGGGCACAGGGGTCTTATACAAGACAGTTTCTCCAACCAAGGACCATATATAGATATGGCCTAGAACCCCTGCTCAAATATGGCTCATGGTAGCTTGGTGTCTAACTGAAGACCCTAGTAAGGGGAACAGGGACTGTTTCAGTCAAGATCTTTATAGCTGACTCTTTGACCCTCCCCCATACAAGCTGGGGAGTGACAGACTTGCTAGATCCCAGGGGAGGACATTGCAGCCAGCCCTGAGGAGACAGCATAAGCTGGGGTTGGATGGAAGGGGAGGAGGTCCTCACCTGTTGGTGGACTTGGAGGGGGCGGGGAGGAGGGAGATGAGGGAGGGAGTGGAAGGGTAGGAGGGATTGTGGGAGGGGGCTATGCCTGGGATTCAAAGTACCTAACCTGTGATTGATATAAAAATAAATAAATTAAAAAAAAAACAGACACACTAAACCAGTTAGAAGAAAAAGTGGGGAAGACCCTAGAATTCATTGGCACAGGAGACTACTTCCTGAACAGAACACTAACAGCACAGGTTCTAAGATCATCAATAAATAAAAGGGACTTCATGAAAAACTTCTGGAAAACAAAAGACACTGTCATCTAAACAAAAGGACAGCCTACAGACTGGGAAAGGATCTTCACCAACCCTACATCTTACAGAGGGCTAATATCCAGTATATATAAAGAACTCAAGAAGTTAAAAAGCAACAAATCAAGTAATCCAATTAAAAAATGGGGTATGGAGCTGTTTAAGATTCTTTCCCAATCTGTAGGCAATTGTTTTGTTTTGATGACAGTGTCCTTTTCTGTTTCCAGATTCTAATATGAACAAAGCTGTTCTGAACATAGTTGAGCAAATGCCCTTGTTGTGGGGTGGAGCATCTTTTGGATATTTGCCCAGGAGTGATATAGCTTGGTCTTGATGTAGAGATCTTCCTAATTGTCTGAGAAAGGGTCAGATTGATTTCCAAAGTGGTTGTAACAAAAGCATATGTGGAACATTCTCCTTTCTCCACAACCTCTCCAACATGCATCATCCCTTGAGTTTTTGATCTTAGCCATTCTGATGTGTGCATGGCAAAATCTCAGGGTTATTTTTATTTGCATTTCATGAATGACTAAGGATGTTGAGCATTTCTTTAAGTGTTTCTCTGCCATTCAATATTCCTCTGTTGAGAATTATTTTTAGCTTTGTACGCCATATTTTAATTGGATTACTTGGTTTGTTGGTATATAATCTCTTCAGTTCTTTACATATGCTGGATATTAGCCCTCTATCAAATGTAGGGTTGGTGAAGATATTTTCCCAGTTATATTTTTTTGTATTCCCCTTTCATTAAGTATTTTTTTTTAATTCCTTTCAACAAAAAGCCAGATATAATATAGTGCTGTATGGTTATTTGAGATATTGTATCTCTTTTACAGATCACTGGAGCTACTTGGAGATAAGAAAATGGCTGAACTTTAGCTCTTCTTGTCACATTAACAGAGATACCAAGAATTGAGTGAGAAGTCATCCTGAATGTGCTTGCAAAACACCCATCACAGGGAATACTTCAGTGCTGAATGTATGGTGAGGCTGAACTATTCCAGTAACGATTGCACGTAGTACAATTTGATTTGTAAAATGTGAACCAGAATGGGTAACACTGCTCCATTGCTGGTGGGAGTGCAAACTTGTACAACATCTCTGGAAATCAATCTGGCAGTTTCTCAGAAAATTGGTCATAGGTCTAACTCAAGACCTGGGCATATACCCAAAAGATGCTCTGCCCCACAAGAAGCACATTTGCTCAAGTATTTTCAAAGCAGCTTTATTCATATTAGAATAAACAACTATGATGTTCCTCAAACAAACATGGATATAGAAAGTGTGGTACATTTATACAATGGAATACTACTCAGCTATTAAAAACAAGGACATGAAATTTACAGGCAAATGGATGGAACTAGAAAAGATCATCCTGAGTTCAGACTTATAAAGACACATGTGGTATCTTCTCACTTATAAGAATATCTTCTTATTAGACTTATAGTGCAGGATAACCATACTAAAATCCACAGACCCAAAGAAGCTACATAGCAAGGAAGGCCCAAGGGAGGGCATCCTAATGCCACTCAGAAGAAGAAATAGAATGGACAGCAGAACTGGAAGAATAGATGGCAAGGGTATGAAATGGAATGGGAAGGGAAACAAGGGTGGAGATCAGATGTGAGGAGAATGGGTGGTGGGAGGTAAGAAAGCTGGAAATAAGAAGAGAAACTGAGGGAGGTATCTCTTTGTCCAGATGGAGGCCTGTGACAGAGTGGGCTCCTGGGAAAATATGGGTGTGACTCTACCTGAGACTAAAAAGAGGAAACCTGAAGACTAATGTGGCCACCTCCTAGCTAGACAGGACCAGTGAAAGGAGGGAAAGAACAAGCAAACTTTAAAAACAAAACATAAAATAAAAAATAACCCTTTGATCTAAAAATTATCCTCCCTACAAGTGCAGAGAGAAAGAGAGATCAGAGATTGAGGGAATGTCCAACTTATAATTGACCCACCCTGAGACTGACCCCTGACACTATTAGTGATGGTCTGCTATGCTTACAGAGAGGAGCCTAACATGACTGTCATTTCAGAAACTCCAGCCTCAGTGGATCTGTACAGATACTAGCACTTGCAGCCAATGATAGGGCGGAGCTCTGAGGGCCTGTGTAAGTGTTGGGGGAAATGGAAGGACCTTCAGGGGAATGGAACCCCACAAGAAGACCGACATGGACAACTAACCCAGACCCATGGGGGCTTACAGAGACTAAGGCATCAATTAAGGATCATGCATTGTCTGGACTTAGGCCCCATGCACATACATGGCTGATGGGTGGCTTTGTCTTCATGTGGGTCTCCTAGCGAGTGGGTGGGGATACTTTTTCTAATATAGACTCTTCTCCCAGCTTCTGGATCATTTCCTGCTTGCATGGCTGCCTTGCCTGGCCTCAGTAGATGAGGATATGCTCAGGCCTAATGTGACTTGATGGGCTGAGGAGAGTTGATATGGGTAGAGGAAGAGAAGGAGAAGAGGGCTCCCCTTTAATGGAGCAATAGGGGGAGGGGAAGGAAGAATGAGGGGAAGAGGGACTGGAAGTAGAATATGGAGGGGGCACTTTTGGGATGTAAAGTAAATAAACTGAAATTTAAAAAATTTAAAATAAATGTCTTCATGTCAATATTTATACTGCTGGCAGGTTCATGACATACCCTACTTTATACATAAATTTATATAAACATTTATATAAACATTTGTTTTCTATATCAACTTGTAAGAAAAGGGTACAAAGATCTTCTATTGGAAAATCATTTTTTTACCTGAGTGACTTTCAAGGTCACATTTTTAAAATGGCATATTTTAGGACATATTGAAGCCCATTATGACATTATGACAGTTTAGAAGTTTTTACTTCCTCTTACCAATAAACACGTGAGTAAATATTTTTTTTATTTTATATTAATCACAGGTTATGTACTTTGTATCCAGCTGCAGCCCCCTCCATCATTCCCTCCCAATCCTCCCATCTATCCCTCATCTCCTTCCCTGCCCTTTTTCAAGTCCACTGATAGGTGAGGACCTCCTCCCCTTCCATCTGATTCTAGCCTATCAGGTCTCTTCAGGACTGGCTGCAATGTCCTCTTCTGTGGCCTAGGAAGGCTGCTCCTCCCTCAGAGGGTATGGGGGGAGGGTCGAAGAGTCAGCCATTGAGTTCATGTCAGAAATAGTCCCTGTTCCCCTTATTAGGGTACCCACTTGGATACTGAGCTACCATGGGCTATATCTGAGCAAGGGTTCTAGGTTATATCCGTACATGAGTAAATCTTTTGCCCAGCATTTCTGTTTGTATTATTAAAACATTGTTGCATTTTAAAACTTACTACAAATTAATGTTGAACTTCTAGAAAATACCTTTTACATTTTCTTAAAATATTTTCTCCTCCATTGCTGATAAGAATGTAACTTTGTAAAATGACTTTGGAAATCAATCTGGTGCTTTCTTAGAAAACAAGGAAATCATGAAATTTGCAGGCAAATGGGAATTAGAAAAGATCATCCTGAGTGAGGTATCCCAGAAGCAGAAAGACACACATGATTTATACTCACTTATAAGTGGATATGATAATAGAATATAGGATAAACCTACAAAAATCTCTACACCTAAAGAAAGTGATCTAGAAGGAAGAGCCATTGTAAAATGACCAATCCTCACTCAGAAAGGCAAACAGAAAGGGCTTTAGAAGAGGGAGAAAACAGGAAACAGGACACGAGCTTACCATGGACAGCCTCTGAAAGATTCTACCCAGCTTTGTATCTAAGCAGATACTGAGTCTCATAAACAAAGTTTGGACAGAGAGCAGGGAATCTTATGAATGAAGGGGGAGATAGTAAGACCTGGAGAAGACAGGAGATCCACAAGGATAACAACAAAACCGAAATATATGGACACAGGGGTCTTTTCTGTTACTGATACTCCAACCAAGGACCATTCATGATATAACCTAGAACCCCTGCTCAGATGTAGCCCATCCTGGCTCAGTCACCAAGCCGATACCCTAGTGAAGGGAACAGGGACTGTCTCTGACATGAATTCAGTAGCTAGCTCTTAGGTTGCCTCCCCTAGATTGTGGAGCAGCCTTGTCAAGCCACAGAGGAGGTGAATGCATCCAGTTGTGACAAGACTGGATAAGCTAGGGTCAGATGGAAGGGAGGAGGACCTCCCCTATCATTGTACTTCGATAGGGGCCAAGGAAGAGATAAAGGAGGATGGCTAGGATTGGGAGGGGAAGAGGGAGTAGACTATAGCTGTGATATAAAGTGAATAAAATGAAATTAATTTAAAAATAAAAATTTAATTAAAGAATTAAAAAAAAGAAAATGAAGAATAATGCTACCTCAAGATGCAGCTATACCACTCCTAGGCATGCATCCAATATATGCACAATTTTACAACTGGGACATTTGTTCAGCCATGTTCATAGCAGCTTTATTCATAATAGCCAGACTCTGGAAACAACCAGATGCCCCCTCAATGGATGCATGGATAAAGAAATTATGGTACATTTACACAATGGAATATCAGCAATTAAAAACAAGGAAATCATAAAATTTTCAGGCAAATGGTGGGAACTAGAAAAGATCACCCTGAGTGAAGTGGCCCATAAGTAGAAAGACATATATGGTATATACTCACTTATAAGTGGATATTAGTTATATAAGAAAGGATAAACATACTATATATAATCTATACTCCTAAAGAAGCTAAACAAGAAGGAGGACCCTAGGGAAGTGGCCCAATCCTTACTCAGAAAGCAAATGGGATAGACATTAGAAGCAGGCAAAAACAGGGAACAGGACAAGAGTCTCTGAAAGACTCCATGCAGCAGGGTATCACAGCAGATGGTGAGACTTATAGCCAAACTTTGGGCAGAGTGCAGGTAATCTTATGAAAGAAGGGAGAGATAAAAAGACATGGAGGGGACAGGAGCTTAACAAGGAGACCAACAGAACCAAAAATCTGGGCCCAGGGTTCTTTGCAAAGACTGATACTCCAACCAAGGACTAAGCATAGAGATAACCTTGACCCTTTGCTCGTATATAGCCCATGGCAGATCAGAGTCCAAGAGGCTAAGCGTATCAGGGGTTATCCCTGACATCAACTCAGTGGCTGGCTCTCCGATCACTTTCTCCTGGGGGGAGTGCAGCTGTACCAGGTCACAGAGGAAGATAATGCAGCCAGTCCTGATAAAACCTGATATGTTAGGGTCAGATGGAAGGGGTGCACTCTCCTATCAGTGCACGGAGGAAGGAGCATGGGAGGAGAAGAGGGAGGGGGTTACAGCTAGGATACAAATTGAATAAACTGTAGTAATAAAAAAATAAAAATGTTTTCTAGAGAAAACATCATTTTTGCTCTTTCTTTTCCTCTGAAACTCAATATATGTCAAAATTTTAATAATCATATATATATGTATATCTTCATATAGAATATATAATATAGAACACACAAACTTTTATTTGGACTTCTATTACTGTGAAGAGAAACCATGACCACAGCAATTGTTAAAAAGAAAAAGGAAAACAATTAATTGCATCTGGCTTATAGTTTAAGAGATTTAGTCCATTGTCATCAAGGCAAGTAGCATGGTGTCATGTAAGCATACACGGTACTTGAAAAGGAGCTAAGAGTTCTACATCTTGATCTGAGTGCAACAGAGTGAGACGCTGTGCCGCACTGGGAATAGTGTGAACACAGGAAACTTCAAAGCCTGCCCCACACTGACACATTTCCTCCAATATGGCTGTGCCTACTCCAACAAAGCCACACCTTCTAACAGGGCCACTCTCTCTGGACCAGTCATTCAAACACATGAGTCTTTGGGACTATTCCTATTCAAACCACCACCACCATTACTTACACATAACCACACACAAGGACACACATATACACACTCACATTCAAACATACACATACACAAAAACATGTATACACTCACACACACACTCACACACTCACAAACACACACACACACATACACACCCTTACACACAAACATACACACACTCACACACACATACACACACTCACACACACACTCACAAACACACACATACACACACTCACACACAAACATACACACACTCACACACACACACTCACACAAACACAAGTAACCATTCCAAATATGACTCAGTTTCCTTTCTCTTGTAATTTAAAATGCCATTACTATTAAGTGCTGTAGTACTTATATTTTCTATACTCAGGTAGATATATCTTTTGGCCTTTATGTTTAGATGAAAGTAAAAACTTTCATTAATTATTCTGCTTTTATCTTAAATATATCTTAAAATTTATTTTTCCTCATTATTCATTTTCACATTTCTTCTGATTATCATAGTATTTTTCTCAGATAAATGTTTCATTTTACTAAGCAATCCCCTACTTTTACCTGCTGTTATTTTAATTGAATATCTACTAATTTTATAAACGAAAATAGTTACAGTTTTGCTACTTGAGTTTTCTCTTCCAGGAACACATTATATTTTCTACTAATTTTAATATTTTTTATGTCTTTCCAATATATCTTCTTTTGTTAACAATGGCATATAAGGACATACATAATTATGCAAACATAGCAACAGATGCTGTATATTTCCTGAGAAGTTTGTGTACTGTTCTTTGGTAATGACTGTATCATTTATTAGAAATGAGTTTTCACATTTATTTAAAAACAGTCTATATTATTTTATATGTTTAATATTTGTTTTATACTGATTTATATACTATTTGCCATATGCTAAATATAACCTATTCTCTTCTTTCTAGGCTGTGTATATAAACTGTGGCAAGTCTATTACTGTCATGCTACTACAGTTCCTAAATAATATACTGTTAATTTTGAATCCAATACTTCATTATAGCATATCAATAACTTAATATTTTGTTATTTTTATTAGTTAATATAAGGTGAAATATTTTATTTTTTCTGGCATCGATGTTCATGGTGTTTACTTGTCCTTTCCTTCAACCTTTTTGTTCACTAAAAAAATTTACAATTTTGTATATTAAGATGCAAAATAATCATCCTGGGTGAGGTAACCCAGAAGCAGAAAGACACACAGGATGTATACTCACTTGTAATAGGCTATTAGGCATATAATATAGCATAAACATACTGAAATCTGTACACCTAAAGAAGCTAAGCAAGAAGAAGACCCTGGGTAAAATTATCAATCCATACTCAGAAAGACAAACTGGATAGACATTGAAAGAGGGAAAAAACATGGAACAGAAAGGGAGCCAACCATAGAGGGCCTCTGAAAGACTCTACCCATCAGGGCATCAAAGCAGATGCTGAGGCTCATAATCAAACTTTGGGCAGAGTCCAGGGAATCTTATGAAAGAAGCAGGAGACAGAAAGACCTTGAGTGAACTGGAGTTCCACAAGGAGAGCAAGAAACCAAAAAATCTGGGCACAGGGGTCTTTTCTAAGACTGATACTCCAACCAAGGACCATGCATGGAGATAACATAGAACCCCTACACAGATGTAGCCAATGGCAGTTCAGTGTCCAAGTGGGATACACTAGTAAAGGGAACAGAGGCTATCTCTGACATGAACACAATGGCTGGTTCTTTGATCACCTCCCCCTGGATGGGGGAGCAGTCTTATCAGACCACAGAGGAAGACAATGCAGACAGTCCTGATGAGACCTGATAGGCTAGGATCAGAGGAAAGGGGGGTGGGAGGACCTTCCCTCTCAGTGGACTTGGTTAGAGGTCTGGGAGGAGAAGAGGGGTAAGAGTGGGACTGGTTGGGATGAGGGAGAGGGCTACAGCTCTTATACAAAGTGAATAAACTGTAATTAATAATTAATAAATTAAAAAAGAAAATATTAGCCAGAAAATAATCAAACAATTTATGCCTTTATAACTACAACTGTTCTATAAATTCAAATAGGGTTATTGTTCAATGATCTTCTTAAACATTTTATTTTGTAGTGGCCAAAATAAGGTTATACCAATGTAATGCTGAGAATTAAGGAATTAGATTGACCCTCCTACTGGAAGATGCTTTTGTTTTCTTCATTTTGTTTTTTTTTTTTGAAATATGTACTCACAATGCAGTCCTGGTTGGTCTGCAATGCACAATGTGGACCAACATAAACTTGAACTCATAGAAATATGCTTTTGTCTTCCTCCTAACTGCTGGGATTAAATACGGCAGCCATGGCTGGCCATCCCTTAGCTTCTTAATGGCTTTACTTCAAAAGTTTTCACTTATGCCAGCTGATATCCAGTAGAGGAAGTTTAAAATCATAGCATTACATCTAATTATTAATATTGCTTACTAATTGTTACTTTGGGTCTTTACATCAACAAATGATGATAGAAAAATAGGTTGGTACATTAAATGTAAACCAGGATATTACCTAGATTTGAGACATATTGTCACTGTCAGTTCCCACACTTGTTAACTTAGAATTGTTAATTTCTTAACTCTAAATCCTAAATCTCTACCTCAGATCATATCATCCTTGTGTATATTTCAGAGTTCCTCATTTTAATCATGATCAGTCTTTTATTTGTGTTACTGATTTGTCACCTTATGATGCTCCTTTTTTGGTTCTCATGTGCCTTAAAATTTTCTGTAGGAAGAGTAGTGTTTTTGAAAAGTGGGTTAACTGGTATGATAGTTTGTGTGAATTTTTACCCTGACAGCATCTAGGATCACTTGGAAGACAGGCCTCTGCTCATGTCTGTGAGGGTTTATCTGGATTGTATGAAGTTCGGTAGAAAGACCTGTGTACTGTACTGATATTGAATGACATTATTTCTTGACTGGGAGCAGAACTATCTAAGCAGTGAACAAGAGCTAGGCTCCATTGAGTGTTCATTGTTCTCTGCTTCTGATTGTGGATGTGATGTGACAGGATGCTTCAAATCACTACAACCTTGACACTTTTACCATGAAGGACTAACTGTTCTTGACCAGTGAGCTAGAATAAATCTTTTCTCCCATAAAAAAAAGAGAAGTAAAAGTAAAATATTTTAAATTGAATGGGTTTTTCATAACATAAAAGTTTCTATTTTGGGGTGGAACATTACATTACACTCATCGAAAGCTGTTATATTTCTCATCTATTTTCAATTGCTTCTGTAGTTTTGAAAATAATAAGTCTGGTTTCAATAATCAAGCTTAAATGTTAAAAGTTACTTATGAGATTTTTAGTACATGTATGTGTTGTGTGACGTTCTATTTAGGGAAAATATATTTATTACTTGAATTTTGTTGTGTTATTGGTGAAAACATTAAAAATATGTAGGTGTTTGAAATGTACAGTAGTATATTATTATTTGCTCTAGACAATCAAGCTTTATTTTCCTTTTACTGAAAATGGATTAATTTTTCACAAAATATCCCCTGATTATGGTTTACCTAACCCATACTACTCCCCACACTGCCTCATTATCTGCCCTTCTATCTGGATCCACTCCATTCTTTTTCCTATTATTAGAATAGAACAGGCTTCTAAGAGAACAAAATAAAATATAGTGAAATAAAACTTATCACATCAAATTTGAACAAGACAAACACACTGGAGAGCAGCCGAAGAGAATGCAAAAGAATCAGAGATCTATTTGTTTTCATTCAAGAATCCCATAAATTTTAAACTGGAAGGCATTATATGCTCTGAGGACCTGGTGAAAAGCTATGTAGGCCCTGTGCACGCCGATCCAGTCTCTGTGACTTCTATGAACTTAACTCATAGTTTTTTAGAGAGTCTATTTTCATGGGGTCCTCCACAACCTCTTCCTCTTACACACTCTCTGCTTCCTCTTCCGCAAGGTTTCCTGAGATTTGAAGGGAGAGAACTGTGGAAGGTTTATTTAGGGATGAATATCTTCCCACTTTCAGTTTCTCTCTCTTTCTCTGTCTCTCTGTCCCATAATTTCTGGCTGCGGTTTTCTGAATTTATTTTTTATTCAAAATTTTATTTTTTTTTGTTTTTGTAATATTAGTTACAGTTTACTAACTTTGTATCCCAGCTGTATCCTGCTCCCTCATTCCCTCCCATTCCCACCATCCCTACCTCTTCTACTCCCTGCCTCTTCCCAAGTCCACTGATAGGGGAGGACCTCCTCCCTTTTCATCTGACCCTAGCTTATTAGGTATCTTCAGGACTGGCTGAAAAATTCTTCTCTGTGGCATAGCAGGGCTGTTCCTCCCTTGGGGCGGGAGGAGGTCAAAGATCCCATCATTGAGTTCATGTCAGAAATAGTCCCTGTTCTCCTTACTAGGGTACCCACTTGGATACTGAGCTACCATGGGCCACATCAGAGTAGAGGTTCTAGGTTATATCCATACATGGTCCTTGGTTGGAAAAACAGTCTCGTAAAAGAGACCTGTGCCCTGATATATTTGGTCCTTGTGGAGCTTCTGTCTTCTCCAGGTCATATTAACTCTCCCTTCTTTCTTTGATTCCCTGTGCTCTGGCAAAGGTTTGGTTATGAGTCGTAATATTTGCTGTGATACACTCCTAGGGAGAGTCTTTTCAAGTCCCTCTGTGGTAGGCTCCTGACCTATTTCTTGTTTTCTTCTACATTCAATGTCCATCCCATTTGTCTTTCTAAGTGAGGATTGAACATCTTAACCCACGTCCTCTTTCTTGATTATCTTCTTTTTAAAAATTTTATATTAATCACAGGTTATGTACTTTGTATCCCAGCCGTAGCCCCCTTCCGCATTCCCTTCCATCCTTCCCTCATCACTTCCCTGCCCCTTTCCAAGTCTGCTGATAGGGGAGGTCCTCCTCCCCTACCTTCTAAATCTAGTTTATCAGTCCTCTTCAGGACTGGCTGCAATGTCCTCTTCTGTGCCCTAGCAAGGCTGCTCTTCCCTCATGGGCAAGGGGGTCGAAGAGCCCCTTGTGTTCATGTCTGAAATAGTCCCTGTTTCTCTTACTAGGGTACCCACTACTATTTGCTACATTCAAGCAGGGGTTCTAGGTTATATTCATACATGGTCCTTGGTTGGAGAAACAGTCTCATAAAAGACCGCTGTGCCCTGACATATTTGGTCCTTGAGGAGCTCCTGTCCTCTCCAGGTCATACTAACTCCCCCTTTTTTCATATGATTCCCTGCACTCTGCCAAAGGTTTGGTCATGTGTGTTAATATTTGCTTTGATACACTACTAGGTAGAGTCTTTCCAAGGCCCTCTGTCGTACGCTCTTGTCCTGCTACTTGTTTTCTCCTTCATCCAATGTCCATCCCATTTGTCTTTCTAAGTGAGGATTAATCCTTTTACTCCAGGTCCTCTTTCTTGTTTATCTTCTTTAGGTGTATAAACTTCAGTATGTTTATCCTATAGTATATGTCTATATGAGTGAGTATCTACCATGTGTGTCTTTCTGCTTCTGGGATAGCTCACTCAGGATGATCCTTTCCATTTCCCACCATTTACCTGCAAATTTCATGATTTCCTTGTTTTTAATTCTGAGTAGTATTCCATTGTGTAAAAGTACCACAATTTCTGTGTCCTTTCCTCAACTGAGGGCCATCTGGGTTCTTTCCCGTTTCTGACTATTATGAATAAAGCTGCTACAAACATGGTTGAGCAAAAAGACTATTTCTAGAACACAAGAAATGCTACAGGTAGACACCTGAATAGACAAAAATACACCATTCCAAATTAATTGCAACAATTAGAAAATTCAAGAAATATGGTAGAATATACATGACACATAAAACTATTAAATTAGCAAAAAATCAATATGTAAAATATTAATACATTTGGTGATTTACAATTTTTAGAGGACAAGATAATAAGATATTTTATTTTATTTTTTATTCACACCCTTCTCGTAGCCCCAGCTCTCCTCCCTTCCCAGTCTCACCTACCTACCTCTGCTTTCCAGCTACTATTTTCTACAGAAAAGGGGAGCTTGCTCTCTTTCCCACTCACCCCCAGCTCACCAAGTTTCATGAGGACTGAACATTTCCTCTTTCCCTGTGGCCTACCAAGGCAGTCACACTAGGGATAACAGAGCAATAGTAATAAAAACTGTATGGTATTGGCATAGAAACAGAATAGTGGATCAATGGAACCAAATAGAAGACCCAGAAATGAACCCACACACCTAAGGAAACTTGATTTTTGACAAACAAGCCAAAACCATTCAATGGAAAAAAGACAGCATCTTCAACAAATGGTGCTGGTCCAACTGGATATCTGTATGCAGAA
>CM053745.1:51176953-51205991 GCA_028658305.1 Pachyuromys duprasi
GCCAGGGAGTAACAGCCTGGCTAGATCCCAGGGGTGGACATTGCAGCCAGCCCTGAGGAGACAAAATGAACTGGGATCCGATGGAAGGAGAGGAGGTCCTCCCCTGTAGGTGCACTTGGAGGGGGGCCAGGAGGAGATGAGGGAGGGATCTGGAGAGTGGGAGGGAATGGGGGAGGGGGCTACGCTTGGGATGCAAAGTACCTAACCTGTGATTAATATAAAAAAATAAGTTACATTAAAAAAAAGGTTTACTATTATGGAGTTGGGTTTCTCTAGACTCTCCTAGTGTAGAGTCCTGTTCTTTTATCAACCCAAAATCATGTGTTGATAAAGCCATGCCCATATAAATAAAATCTTCAGTCTCATTAAAAAAAAAAAAACAATGTAGTTAGCAATGCCTTTTTCATATTTCTGTGCATGAAACAATGTTGAAGACAGAAATTACACTGTAAAGGAATATATATTTTAAGAATATATTTATATAAATCTATATATTATATATAAATATAACATATGCATAATCCTGTATGTGTATATAATATTATATATAATTCACACAATTGAAAATATGGTATATTTATTTGTATTACTCTGAATTTGCTTAACATGATTATTGATAGTTTTATCTAATTTCCTCTCCTGACATGAATATGTTCTTTATGGTTGAATAAGTACTTATATAGTATTTTAATATTCTATTGTAACATGTTTTTGAAATAGGAAATAAAGCCAAAGCTTTCAAAAAAAATCACAGATGTTTCAAAATATAATCGGTAAACATGTGACTGGAGAATCCATACTAATATGAGGCAAAATTCCTTTAGGCACATGGTTACTAAAGCCAAAATACAATGTTAAAAAAGTTGGAAATATTATAATTACATAAGTACAGAAAATAAAATACCAAATACATGAAAACAATCTTACTAGAAAATTAAGGCACAAATCAACAATTTAGCAATGAATTGAAAATCATATTTAAAGAACAAATAAAAGATCAGAAAAAAAGGATAAACAAGGAAATATAATTGAAAAGCACCCTAAGCCATGTAAACATAGAAGAACCTATAAAATCCTTCATCAAATGGCAAAATATAGCTCCTTTAAGAGCACATGGAACATTAAACAGTATCGACCATATTCTGGGCAATAACATGAATCTCAGTAAGTTCAGAAGGTTGGGTTGATGGAAAGTATGTTTTCTGCCCACAGTGGAATACAGCTTGGAATTTGTCACCCAAGACAACTCACAAGAGGACAGAAAATTAGTAACACATTTCTGTACAATTTACAGGTCAAAAATTAAGGAGATGCAAGTACTTTGATATAGAAATGAATGTAAGGTAAAAATTTTGGAGGAAGGCAAACACTTAAGGAAGGCAAAGGGCAGATTCTCAAAAAAAAAAAAAAGAACAATAAGAAAAGAAAACTTTAAAATATTCAGTTACATTCAGCACATTCTATTTCAACTGCTTTTCTCTGCCTAGTTAAAAATGAGCAGCTTTAGGCATTAACCTAAGCCCAAACATACAAGGTAAGTTGATTATATGAATTTTCTTGGGCCAAAGAAATCAAGAGTTAATGGTTGATGCCAGGTTAATAGTACTTTTCCAAAGACCCTTCCTGAACCTAGGGCCAGACTAAACAGCCTTTAAGGAATCAGAGTTAAAAACTAAAAGTTATAAGTTGTGGTTAATTATTTTTTCCAATGTGGGTCATAGATGTTAAAATGCATATTTTACAATCGAAAAATCAAGGTATTTTTGGTTGATTGCAATTAAAATCGCTAATCCTATTAAATGCTTCATTAGACAATGACACAAGACATCAAGTTCTTTGAGTTTTTACCATATGTCTACAATACATACCTCTTTTTTGTTTTACTTTTCTTAAAATTTATTTTTTATTAATTTTTATTTTTTATATTAATTGGTTTATTCACTTTGTATCACAGCTGTAGCTCCTTCCCTTATTCCCTGTCAATTCCACCCTCCCTCCCTCATGTCTTCCCATTCCCCTCTCCAAGTCCACTAATGGGGGGGGGCTCCTCTCCTTCCATCTTACCTTAACTTATCAGGTCTCATCAGGACTGGCTGCCTTGTTCTCCTCTATGGCCTGGAAAGGTTGCTCTTCCCTCAGGGAGGAGGTGATCAAAAAGCCAGCCACTGAGTTCATTATCAGAGACAGTCCCTGTTCCCCCTATTAGGGAACCCACTTGGATACTGAGTTACATGGGTTACATCTAAGCAAGGGTTCTTGGTTATACCCATGTATGGTCCTTGTTTGGAGTATCAGTGTAACTCTTCTGATTTTTTTCTTTTTCTTTTTCAAGGCAGTGTCTCATCACCAAGTATATGACAAAATTGCTATATAGACCAGTTTGGCTTCAAACATCCACAAAACCTCCTGCCTTTGTCTCCTAAACACACAGATTACAGACTTACAGATGTACATCCTAATGTTAAAAAGTAGCACAGGAGTCTTTCACAGGGGGCCTCTGAAAGAGTCTACCCATCAGGGTACTGAAGCAGATGCTGAGACTCATAGCTAAACTTTGGGCAGAGTGCAGGGAATCTTATGGAAGAAGTGGGAGATAGAAAGACCTAAAGGGGACAGGAGCTCCAAAAGGAGACCAACAGAGCCAAAATATCTGGACTCAGGAGGTCCAGAAGAGAGTGATAAATCAACCAAGGACCATGCATGGAGAAGAACTAGACCTCTGTTCATATGTAGTCTGTGGACAACTGAGTATGCATATGGGTTCCCTAGTAAGAGGAGCAGGTGCTGTCTCTGACATAGACACAGTGGCTCTTTGACCACCTTCCCTTGGTGAGGTGTTATAACTAGGCCATAGAGAAAGATGATGCAGCCAGCCCTAATGAGACCTGATAGGCTAAAGTCAGGTAGTGTGGGGGAGTCCTCCTCTATTAGTGGACTAGGGGAGGGACATGGTGGAGGGAGTGGAGAGGGATGGTAGGACCTGAATGAGATGAGGGAGGGGGCTACAGCTGTGATTCAAAGTGAATAAATTGTAATTAATAATAATAATAATAATAATAATAATAATATGATGATGATGATGGTGAAAAAATATCTTACACCTTTCTTTTATTTTTATGTCATTATTTGAGAAGATGGGTTGGGAAGGTGTGTCTTTAAATCATGGGCTTCCTCACCCAATAACAGGATGAGATATTCCAGCTCTTTTGTGACATTAATATATAGGTGCAGCTCAACTCATGCTGTCTGTTTTGTTTTTCTCCCCTGTCTGCTCCTCCTCCTCCTCCTTTTGTTTTTCTTCCTTCTCCTCTGTAACCAACTGCTTTTCCTCATCATTGTCCCTTGTCATTCACCAGCTATAATCTCTGCAAAGGTCTTAAGGGTAGAAGTACAAATAATAATTATTGGTGTACTTTGAATCAAATTATTCTTATGCTTTTACAATTTTCAGAATGTTTAATGCAATTGTGTAGTTTATCAGATTTTTTTTCCTCATTTTTTCTCCTTGTCTCTTTCTCATCACCCCACTAGAGAAATTCATTGTATATTAACATCTGGATACTTTAAGCAATCTAGTTTGAATTAATATATTTGGAAACTGGAAATTATTTCTGTAATGTCAGCACTAAACGCTAAGCTTTGAAATACCGTATAGATTTAGGAATAAAGTGCTTTACAATGTCCTTGAAGATTACGGAAAGAAGAAAAGATGGGAAGAAAAACTGAAAAATGAATGACAGAAAGGCATCAAGAGTAGCAGTGCTGTGAGAAGATATGAATGAATGCTTATTTTTAAATTTTCAAGAGGTAATTCATATCAGGAGGGAACTATTTTGGGATATTGAAAAAAATAAACAAATACCTGGCCTGCTTAGGAGCATCAAACTAGAAAGATCAGAACAAATTTATTTTCTAGTTGATTAAAAATAAATCTAATTACAAGTTTACCTGACATTATTAATAGAAAAATAGAAAAATATAATTCTACAAATATTAAAACTTATTTGATATTAAAATCAGCCTACCATATGCAAATGAAACATAATTATTTATGAAAATATAGATGTGGAATCTTTAATTAAAGACAAGTGTTTTGATTTGAATGTATGTAATGAAATTTGTAATTTCTTAAAATATTTTAAATAATGTCAATGACTTTGCTTTATGTTTTTGTATAGATGACAGTTTTTTTTATTTTTACCTATAAACATATAGTATTTTTTAAATACTACCAAACTAAGATAAACTGATGGTTATTTACATTGACCAAATTTAAGCTAATGGATGCTAAGATCCAGAATATATAAAGAACTCAAGAAGTTAAAAAGCAACACATCAAGTAATCCAATTAAAAATTGGAGTACAGAGCTAAACAGAATTATCAATAGAGGAATATTCAAAGGCAGAGAAACACTGAAAGAAATGCTTAATGTCCTTAGTCATCATGGAAATGCAAATCAAAACTACTCTGAGATTTTATCTTACACCCATCAGAATGGTTAAGATAAAAAACTCAAGTGAAAAAACATGCTGGAGAGGATGTGGAGAACAGGGACACCTCCTCCATTGCATAACCACTTTGGAAATCAATCCGGCACTTTCTTGGACAATTAGGAATAGTGCTACCTCAAGATCCAGCTATACTACTCCTAGGCATATACCCCAAAGATGCTCAAGTATGAACAAAGACATTTGTTCTACCATGTTTGTAGCAGTTTTATTTGTAATAGCCAGAAGCTGGAAACAACCCAGATGCCCCTCAGCTGAGGAATGGATACAGAAATTATGGTACATTTACACAATGGAATACTACTCAGTGATTAAAAACAAGGATATTATGAAACTTGCAGACAAATGGTGGGATCTAGAAAATATCCTGAGTGAAGTATCACAAAAGCAGGCAGTTACACAGGGTATATACTCACTCATAAGTGGATATTAGACATATAATATAGGATAAACCCACTAAATTCTGTACACCTAAGGAAGCTAATCAAGAATGAGGACTCTGGGTAAGATGTTCAATCCTTATTCAGAAAGACAAATGGGATGGACGTCAGAAGAGGGAGAAAACAGGGAACAGGACAGGAGCCTACCACAGAGGGCCTCTGAAAGACTCTGACCTGCAGAATGTCAAAGCAGATGCTGAGAATCATAACCAAACTTTGGGCAGAATGCAGGGAATCTTATGAAAAAAATGGGAGATAGAAATACCTGGATGGCACATTCCTTTCCTAATGACTTTTCAGATTGTAGAACATGATATTGAGTTGCATAGTCTTTTGGTCTGCTTAGCTTTGAGGTGTGATGTTATTTTGGCATGCAAATTCTTTTTATATTAAAACTTATTTATGTGAGATTAATTAGAATTACACTCTGTAAGGAATGATGTTTTTCTTGAGAAGCTCTAGGTTATTAATTTAAAATTCCAGCTCCAGATTTGAAACACACCCCCTTGTGATGTCAATAAGGAGTAAACTACAGAGCACCAAAACAATAATGCCACTAGTTATGCTATTGGTTACTAACCCAGATTTTATGATAATAAACTATGGTTAAAGACAACATGATCGTTTTCATAAGACATTGAGAAATGAATTTGAAATTTCCTTTCTCTGACTAGTTTTTCCGTTACTGAAAGGAATTATATAGCTTGTCAGGGATATAATTTCTTAGCTGTAATAATAATGTGTCCGGAAAAACATATTTTTGGATGAAATCATGAAAAAAATATTATGGGTACAACCAACTGCTTTCTTATTAGATGTAAGACATGTCCCACAGGAAGAAAGTCTAGAACTATAAGTCTGGCTCAGACTCCACAATCAGCCAGTTTATAGGCCCTATTATTTTGATAAATGAACATGGTGTCAAGCTGACATCTAAATATATATCTCTGTCAATAGATTAATGCAGCCTTCAGTCTTAACCAGAGAACATACTTTGCACAGGAGACATTAGTTAACAGAAAAACTCATCACTGATACCATTGTAGAAACCGAGTAATTATACTGTATTTACCCAACTGGGTGTCTATATCTGTCCACTAAGAGCTCAGTAACTATTGTGGAGGTGTGGGCAAAAGAGTTGTAAAAAACAACCTTGGGGAAGAAAATATCGTATAACCTCCTCTGGAGATGGTTTCACTTCACAGCAGCTGTGGTTGTTTCCATAAGAACTACACAAGATTAAGCCAGTCAGTGTTTCTGCATACAGTAGGGAGTGTCTCATGAACTACTTTCCCAGTTCAGGAGCTATTACTGACAGTTGATCACTACTAAGAAGAACTGCCAATAGCAGATCTATGAAGCTCTGGTAGATGGCTCAAAACCATACCCCGATGGGCAGCACAAATTGGAGTCAGTGACCTATATCAACTAAAGGATATGATCAAAATGTAATTTATTCATATAAAGTTTTCAAAAAACTAATAAAATTCTATATAAAATTTGATGGTATGTTTACCATAGGATAATTTATCAAACTGAAACTGGAAATAGTTTTTTTGTGACATAAAGTAATCTTTTATTTGAAGGGTAGTTTTTTATGTATCTTATAGGATTTTAAAGCTTTTTTTCAATTTTTTAACTTTTATTTTTATTGATTAGTTTATTCACTTTGTATCCCAGGTGTAGCCTCCTCCTCCAGTTCCCTCCCAAACTCACCTTACTCCCTCTTCATCTCCTATGCCCTTCTCCGAGTACAATAGTAGGGTAGGTCTTCCTCCCCTTCCATCTGACCTTAGTCCCCTTGTCTCTTCCCACTGATAGGGGAGCTCCTCCTCTCTTTCTATCTGACCCTACCTTGTCAGGTCTCACCAGGACTGGCTGCAATGTCCTCCTCTGTGGCCTAGCTAGGTTGTTTCTCCCACAGGGGGTGGGGAGGTAAAAAAAAGCCAGTCACTGGGTTCATGTCAGAGGAAGTCCCTGTTCCCCTTACTAAGGTACCCACTTGGATACCTAGCTGTTATGGGCTACATCCCAGCAGGGGTTCTAGGTTATATCCATGTATGGTCCTTGGTTGGAGAATCAGTCACAGACAGGAATCCTGTGCCCTGATATATTTGGTCCCTGTGGAGCTCCTTTCCTCTCCAGGCCTTACTAACTCCCCCTTCTTTAATATGATTCCCTGCACTCTGCCCAAAGTTTGGTTATGAGTCTCAGCATCTGCTTTGAAACACTGCTAGGTAGAATCTTTCAGAGGCCATCTATCATAGGCTCCTGCCCTGTTTCTTGTTTTCTCCAACATCTAATTTCCATCCCATTTGTCTTTCTGAGTGAGGATTAATCACCTTACCCTGGGTCCTCCTCCTTGTTTCGCTTCCTTATGTGTATAGATTTTAGTATGTTTACCCTGTCTTATAACAAGAACATTTGTTCAACCGGGTTCGTAGCAGCTTTATTCATAATTGCCAGAACCAGGAAACTACCCAGATGTCCTCAACTGAGGAATGGATACAGAAATTGTGATACATTTACACAACGGAATACTACTCAGCAATTAAAACCAAGGAAATCATGAAATTTCCAGGCAAATATGGGACCTAGAAAAGATCATCCTGAGTGAGGTATCCCAGAAGCAAAAAGACACACATATATATATTCACTTATAAGTGGATAGTAGACTTATAAGATAGGATAAACATACTACCCAAGGTTAACTTTAATTCACAAATACTATTTTTTTTCTGTGTTACCTCATTCAAGATGATCTTTTCTAGTTCTCACCATTTGGCCAAAAATTTCATGATTTCCTTATTTTTAGTTGCTGAGTAGTATTCCATTGTGTAAATGTACCACAATTTCTGTATTCATTCCTCTGTTGAAGGACATCTATGTTGTTTCCAGATTCTGGCTTTTACGAATCTCCTAGTGGGCTCCCTAGTAATGGGAACAGGGGCTGTCTCTGACATGAACTCAGTTGCAGTCTCTTTGATTGCCTCCTCCTGGGAGGTGCAATCTTGTCAGGCCACAGAGGAAGACAATGCAGCCAGTCCTGATGAGACCTGGTAGGCTATGGTCAGATAGAAAAGGAGGAGGACCTCCTCTATCAGGGGACTAGAGGAGGGGCACAGGAGAGAAACGAGAAAGGGTGGGTGGAATTGAGAGGAGACAAGGGAGGGGTCCATAGCTGGGATAAAAATTGATTAAATTGTAATAAATAATAATAATGAACCACACATTCAAAAATGAATTACTTTTGATCATCAGTTTTTCACTGCCTGAAAAAATAATATTTTTTCACTTTGAAGTTTTTTTCATACAAGTCTTTGACTTGCTTCATCAGAGTCACACCAAAGTATTGTATGTCCTTTGTGGCTTTGGTGAACGGTGTGGTCTCCCTAATTTCTTTCTCAGTGCATTTTTCTTTTGTATACAGGAGGGCTACTGATATTTTTGAGTTAATTTTGTATCCAGCCACTTTACTGAAGGTGATTCTCACTTGTAGGAATTCCCTGGTAGAATTTTTGGGGTCACTCATGTGTACTACCATATCACATGCAAAGAGTGATACTTTGACTTCTTCCTTTACAAACTGAATTCCCTTGATTTTGTTTTAATTTTTAATTTTATTTTTATTAATTACAATCCATTCACTTTGTGTCCCAGATGTAGCCTTCTCCCCCATCCCCTCCCAATTCCACTCCACATCCCTCTTTTTCTCCTATGACACTCTCAGAGTCCAATGATAGGGGATGTCCTCCTCCCCTTCCATCTGATCCTAGTCTATCATGTCTCATCAGGACTGGCTTCTTTGTCTTCCTCTGTGGACTGGTAAGGCTGCTCCCTCCTCACGTGGAGGTGATCAAAGAGCCAGCCCATGAGTTCATGTCAGAATATGGTCCTTATTTCTATTATTGGGGAACCCTCTTGGACACTGAGCTGCCATGGGCTATTTCTGTGCAAGTGTTCTAAGTTATCTCTATGAATGATCCTTGTTTGGAGTATCAGTCTCAGAAAACACCCCTGTGCCCAGATATTTTTTGTTCTGTTGCTCTCCTTGTGGACCTCCTGTTCCCTCTGGGTCTTTTTGTCTCCCCCTTCTTTCATAGGATTCCCTGCACTCTGCCCAAAGTTTGGCTATGGATCTCAGCATATGTTTTGATACCCTGCTGGGTAGTGTCTTTCAGAGTCCCTCTGTGGTAGGCTTCTGTTCTGTTCCCTGTTTTCTCCCTCTTCCAATGTCCATACCTTTGCTTTTCTGAATGAAGTCTGAGCATCTTACCAGAATCCTCCTTCTTGATTAGCTTCCTTAGGTGTACAGATTTTAGTATGATTATCCTATATTATATGTCTAATAATCATTTATTAGTGAGTATATACCATGTGTGTCTTTCTGCTTCTGGGATACCTCACTCAGTATGATCATTTCTGTAAGTATGATCTCAATCTGTACTATAGAGCAACAGTAATAAAAACTGCATCGTACTAGCATAGAAATAGAATGGTGGATCAATGGAAGACCCAGAAATAAACCGACACACTTACGGACACCTGATTTTGACAAACATGCCAAAACCATACAATGGAAAAAAGATAACATCTTCAACAAATGGTGCTGGGTTAACTGGATGTCTACATGTATAAAAATGCAAATAAATCCATACTTATCACCCTGCACAAAACTAAAATTCAAGTGCATCAAAAAACTTAATATAAAAACGGACAAACTAGCCCTCTTAGAAGAAAAAGTGGGGAATAGCCTCGAACTCATTGGCACAGGAAACAACTTACTGATCAGAACACTAATAGCACAGGCTCTAAGATTAACAATCAATAAATGGGACCTCATGAAACTGAAAAGCCCCTTGATCTCCTTTAATTGTCTTATTACTCTAGCACGGACTTCAAGAACTATGTTGAAGAGATAAGGAGAGAGTGGGCAGCCTTGTTTTGTCCTTGATTTTAGTGGGATTGATTTAAGCTTCTCTCTGTTTAGTTTGATGTTGGCTCTAGGCTTGCTGTATATTTCCTTTACTATGTTTACATAAGTACCTAGTATCCCTGATCTCTCCAGGACTTAAATATAAAAATATAATCGACTGTTTGATTTTATCAAATGCTCTTTCAGTATTTAAGGAGATTATCATGTGGTTTTTTTTTTTTTCCTTCAGTTTGTTTCTATGGTGGATTACCTTGATGGATTTCCATATATTGAACCACCCCTGCATGCCTGGGATGAAGCCTACTTGGTCGTGGTGGATGATATCTTTGATGTGTGCTTGTATTTGGTTTGCAAGCAATTTTGCAACAAGGTTCATAAAGGAGATTGGCCTGAAATTTTCTTTCGTTCTTTGTTCTTTGTGAGATTTATGTATCAAGGTGAATGTGGCTTCATAGAATGAGTTTGGTACTGTTCCTTCCGTTTCTATTTTGTGGGATAATTTGAAGAATATTAGTGTTAGCTCTTCTTTTAAACTCTAGTAGAATTCTGCACTGAAACCATCTGGCCCTGGGCTTCTTTTGGTTGGGACACTTGTTGACAGCTTGTAATTCCTTAGGGGATATAGAACCTGGTCTTTATTTAGCTTGTGTTGGTGGAATCAATAAAGAAAATTGCCCATTTCATTTAGACTTTCAAATTTGTGATGTATCGGATTTTGAAGTAAGACCTAATGATTGTTTGGATTTCCTCAGTGTCTGTAGTTATGTCCCTCTTTTCATTTCTGATTTTGCTGATTTGGATAGTTTCTCTCTGCCTTTTAGTTAGTTTGGCTAAGGGTTTGTCTATCTGTGTTTTTCTCAAAGAACCAGCTCTTGGTATCATCGATTCTTTAAATTGTTTTATTTGTTTCTAATTTGTTGAACTTTTTCAATTTGTAAGAACTTGAAAATATTTCTACATAATGTCAGAAACTTGTACATATATACTAAATTATTCCAGATGAAAAAAAACCTGGCAGTGTAAAATACATGTTTAACAATATTACACCAATAAAGTAACCTCAACATTCATGTACCACCACCCAAAATATCAAGCTCAGTGTATAATTTCCCATGATCTAGAATGTTCCAAACCAAAATTGTTCCCAAATAATAACATACTATTATTGGAATGTATTAACATACGTAAAGATGGCAAAACAATGACTTGATTATAAACTCTATCAATTTCTACAAAGAACTAGTAGATTTATGAAATTCTAAATTTGCTATTTAGTGTACTTACACATACATATTACCTACTATTGAAATACTCAGACGCCTTGACATATTATTAATAAATTGTATAACTGTCATTGTTCTTTCAGGGTACAATGCTCTGAAGACGTAAACGCGTATTGCCACTCTTCCAACTGCAAAAGGATTCCAAGATGTCAGGGCAAAGAAACAAAAATATTTTAAAGGGCAGTAAATACTAAAATTTCGTGTATAAAATGTATCTATGTGATGCTTATAAGAGAGCATAATAATTTGCTGACTTCCAAAAGAACATAGTGTATTGTCAATGCAAAAGTTTTGAGTCTGGTATTTAGTCTGTTTGCTTTAATATAACATAAGAAGTACAGTATATTGCTGAACTGGATGTAGGGTGAGAATTATGTAAAAATTCCTCACCTGTCAGTCTGCATCACAGACTTAAATTTTCACACTTTGATTTCTCTTCCCCTCTCTCTTTCTCTCTCTCTGCTTCACTGTCTTTTTCTCTCCTTTCTCTTATACACACACACACACACACACACACACAATAAGACCCAAATGATTGGAAAAATAAAGCAACAGCAGGAAAAATCTGTGTATTGCTTGGCGGAAATATGTAAATCTTTTCAGAAGACATAGATGTACATTAAAGTATATATTCACCATTAAATAAAAGAGAAATTAATTAAAAACATCATATGAACTAGAAATGCATATAGCACTGGGCCATAATATTTACACCTAACACTGATCCTGTATTTTCAATTTAAAAAGTATTGAAAGGTATTTATTATGTTGTTCAGATTAGCCTATAACTCACTACATATACTGGTCTTGGCTCAAAAACCTTAAAGCAATCTTCCTGCCTTTCTAAATACTGGGATTGTAGGTATGAGATGTCCTGAGAAGCTTTGTATTTTCTATTTAGTGGTGCATTTTTCAAGTTTATAACACATAAAGTACATTATAAATTGCCTGTCCTCAGTAGTCTGTGTCAGGAAGTATCAACAAAGGTTTAAAGATCTCACACTAGATTAAAGTAGGCTGAGAAAATGACTTCACATTCAATATAGTTTGATGCTCAGAGCATTTGTATTAACTCTATGTGAAGTTCGTGATAGCCCTCTTTTTCAAAATCTACATTAGCTTTTCGGTCTCAGTGAGAATCAATAAATTATTTTAAAAAATAACCAGAACAGGGAAGTTTGACCTTTAAACATTCTAAAGGCTAATAGTTTCTATGCTTAATTCAGATTGTATGTCTTTTTTATACTTAAAATGAATTTCTTCTAAAGATATTATGTATTTGATATACACAAGGTGCAGTGTTCATTTTTTTGGGAAATACAAAGATTTATAAGAAATATCTCCTTGTCTCAGGAAATTTATAAGCACATTTGAAAGGCAACTTAAATATCCAAATAAAACTCACAAAATGCAATATTTCACTTACATTAATGGCACACTGACACTTTTCTGGACTTTCAAACAAAGTGGCAACAAGATTTAAAAGGATAAATTTAGACCGAGACTTGACAAACTTGCTGGATTGGATATGGACATAATAAATTCATTAAGGCAATGTTAAATGTCTCAGATTTTTGTTTTAACAATAGAAGTGAACTATAAACATACTAGAATATCCTAGAAAGCATATGAATGATAACATGGAGGTAGAAAAGAGCTAAAAACAATAGCCCATGTGTTTTTATAGCTACTGTTTGTTCTCTTCTAATATATGATTTATTTTTCTAATGCTTTTCCACAATGAGAAGTAAAACAAGCTTCTTTCAAAACAGTTTGCAACTAGTATGAAAAATTATCCTTAATTTTTTCTTGTGAAGTTATGAAATTAAAAGAAATTTCAATAAGAAATAAAGAGCTCTTAGTGAAATGAAAATACAAAACAACAAACATTTTTACATCAAGTTAAGAAGTCCTTGTATAATACAACTATTGGAAATTAAGCTCATTACATAGAGCCATGTACAATAATGTTGCAGTTACAAAATTAAAAACCTGAGTCAAAACTTTCACTGAAATGCATGCAATAAAATGTATTGGTTCTTAATTAGACACAGAAATTTCTCATTACTGAGAAACAAATGTGACAATGATTAGTACCTTGCATATCTTGAAAAGCATTTCTCAATGTAAAGTTAATAAAACCATTAAGTCATAAGAAAACAGAAAACAGAAATATTTTGAAAATAAAAAAGCAAATGGATCTGTAGACAACAGTGAAATGACAGAATTGTGACTTAGATGAAAAAGTAGGCAGCATTTGAACGCGGAGGTATGCCATCAGTATATATCCACGTCATTCTATATATTATATATAATATAATATCCAAAGGTCAGTAATGGCCATTTATCAGTGCTATTTAGAAAGACAAATATAGTGTAATAAATGAAGTTAAAAATGATTAGAAAAGTTTGTAACAGAGGTAACAATTTGGTGAATTTTGTTTTCTGAGAGAAAAAAACATCAATTTCTTATATTGATTTTATTGAAGTATATTAATTGAACATATTTATACACTTCATAAAGATGATTTTGTATAAGTATACTACGTACTTTGGCCATACTCATCCTCCATATTTCATTTTTTCTTTCTCTTCCTCTATTCCCATTCATTTCTCAAGACAACATTCCTTTGAATTTTATGCTCTTCCATAGATCTATGCTCTTATGTGTAAATGTTTTTATTTCCACTAATAAAAGCGTGAGATGAGAACAAAACAAAACCTTTATGAACACACGGCTTGGACAAAGCTAAGAGCATTTCTAACTAACTATCCCTACGCCTAGGCCTGAAATCTTCTAGTCTTCTTACAATCTACTCATCTGTAAGCCCAGACCTTGAAGGCTTTAGCTTTCAGCCTCCACCTGCTAACCTGGTACTACAACGTTTTCAGCTTAAAGACTTAATGCTGTATAAACTCACCCTTTCTAGTTCTCTCTGAACTCTGCCTCAATGGTTCAACTCAATTGTTTTTGCTCAAATCTCCCCTCCAAGATGATTCAAACTTTTTTCAATCAGCTACTCACAGAATTGTACTGCTTTTTTGGTCTCCGAGGTCCCTAACTGAAACACATAAAGAAAAATAAAATTATATCATTTGCAAGGAAATTAATATTGGAAATCTTTTATCATGAAAAATAAGAGGGATTTACTCTGCCTTTTCTCATTTATGCACCATAGACGTTACTCATATGCAGAAGTACAGAGAAATGTCAACCTAACGTCATGGCAAGGGATCACATCTAAACACCAGCTTTGTGTACTCCAGCTTGGCTGCAATGTACGTCTTTAATTCCACTGACTGGAATAAGCATCTTTAGCGCATACCTTTTACCTCAAACAGTGATGTCTAATTGTGGGGCTGGCAAGGCGACGAATCAGAGAATTACCTGAAAGAATGAGTCAAGGATAGGATACAGTCAGGACAGAGAGGCTACTTAAGAAGAACACAGAGGGAGTTAGGTGGTACAGTACACTGGAGGAGAGTACAGTACATGAATACAGTAGAGTTTATAGAGATGGTCTAGTAGAGTTTGGGAATAGAGTACAGTTTGATGCAGTTCAATTGAGATCAGCTGAGTTTGTGTGATTTTCTCTTTTTTTTGAGTATTTTTGTTACATATTGTGTGTGTATTATATATATAATATATATATTATATATATATTATATATATATATATAGTTACATATGCTTGTATGAATCCAAAACCTTTAATTTGTGTACATAGCCTATTTTTTATAAGTTCAATATATTCATTTTAAATATATTTTTATTAATTACAGTTTATTCACTTTGTATCCCAGTTGTAGCCCCTTTCTCTACCCCCTCCCAATTCCACCCCACATCCCTCTTTTTCTCCTATGCCTCTCTCCCAGTCCAATGATAGGCGAGGTCCTCCTCCTCTTCCATTTGACCCTTGTCTATCAGGTCTCATCAGGACTGACTTCTTTGTCTTCCTCTGTGGACTGGTAAAGCTGCTCCCTCCTCACGTGGAGGTGATCAAAGAGCCAGCCCCTGAGTTCATGTCAGAATATGGTCCCTATTCCTATTATTGGGGAACCCTCTTGGACACTGAGCTGCCATGGGCTATTTCTGTGCAAGTGTTCTAAGTTATCTCCATGCATGGCCCTTTTTTGGAGTATCAGTATCAGAAAAGACTGCTGTGCCCAGATATTTTTTGTTCTGTTGCTCTCCTTGTGGAGCTCCTGTTCCCTCCAGGTCTTGATATCTCCCCCTTCTTTCATAAGATTCCCTACACTCTGCCCAAAGTTTGGCTATGGATCTCAGCATATGTTTTGATACCCTGCTGGGTAGTGTCTTTCAGAGTCCCTCTGTGGTAAGCTCCTGTCCTGTTCCCTGTTTTCTCCCTCTTCCAAAGTCCTTCCCTTTTACCTTTCTGAATGAAGATTGAGCATCTTACCCAGGGTCCTCTTTCTTGATTAGCTTCCTTAGGTGTACAGATTTTAGTATGATTATCCTATATTATATGTCTAATAATCATTTATTAGTGAGTATATACCATGTGTGTCTTTCTGCTTCTGGGATATCTCACCCAGTATGATCCATAGTCTAATTCTTAACCTGAGGGATCATGATCCTTTTGGGGATCAAATGACCCTTTGACAGGGGTCTTAAAAGATATTTAAATTATAATTTATAATAGTATCAAAATTACAGTTATGACATAGCAATGAAAATAATTTTATGGTTTGGGTTGGTGATCACACCATGAGGAAATGTATTAAAGGGTCACAGCACTAGGAAGGTTGAGAACTACTGGCCTAGTGTGACAGAAGAAAATACTTATGAAGAACAGTTGAATGATGAAGGAATTGTCAAGATGTCAACATCAGGCCAAGATAAAGTGGTTGAAGAATAGTCAAATGTTTAATTAGAGCCTCCTTTTATGCACCCTGACTGTGCATAGCTGACCCTGTACCTGTAATTAATTCTTACCACTGAAAATTGGAATCTACATTTGTCTGTCATATAATGAAGTGGTTATTTCTTGGCTTTGGTAATTGCAACAGTCTTTATCATGAATGTAATTTTAGGTAATTACATATACAGCTTTCAGTAACTGCATTTAACTGTTCTCTTGTGAATGTGATTTTACTTCAGAATTAATACTAAATGACTGATGCCTTAAAATGCTTCTAATGCTTTAAATGTTCAGTACAAGTGGTTTATATATTCCTTATGTAAGGTTCATTTTCACACTCACAGACACACTCTCACATAGAGTTCTATTTTTTTTTTTAGCGGATGTTAACTTGGAAAAATGTATCAATATATTGATGCACGTAAATTTTATGGATTCTTCTAAGCAGAATACAGTGTTGACTTTCAATAAGCCAGGATTAATCATGTGAATAAGCATCATATATTATTCATGTCTTTGGAATATCCATAGCATAACTACAAAATGTTACCTGATTGTAATATATATATATATATATATATATATATATATATATGTGCCTTCTTTTCATAAGTAGAGACACCATGTCTGCTACAGAATCATTCATCTGCCTAATAATTAAAGCCCTCATTAAATTTTACACTGGTTAATAATCATGCTAACTTATATTTATAATCCCCATACAATGTATGTATAAAACTGAAAGAAATAGTTTGAAATTGTATTAAAATGGGATTCAACTTCATCTTTGAATGTATCAATCAACTTATAATTATTTAAAACATGTAAAAATAATCAAAATACTAGTAGTTTTTATTTTACGATATATGAAAAGTTATTTAGTTATAACTTGATCAAAAATATTAGGCACTGATATAGTTCTAGATAAATCACTCTTCTGCTTGTACTTGTTCATGCACTCCTATTTTAAGTAAATGATCCATTGATTTCTAAGAATTATAAAATATTAATGCTGATTAATTACCTAGAAACCCAAGTAAACTTACTTTTCTTTCTGGCTTCTTTTTTTTAATAATACTTTTCTGAGTCATATATAATTTTATTTCACAGATATTATGTCTATATTTATCTAATACAAATATTATTACGTCTAACTGCCATTCCATTGGATATACTGCTTTCTCTATACTTGCTTATTGGGCAGTGTTAATCTACAATTTGAAGCTGCTTTAAATAAGTCCTCTTTACTAACTTAGTATAAATTGTGTATAATGTAAATATACATCATTAAATGACATTACTGTTACCATGGTTATGCCTGAATTTTAGCTTTTATCTTAATAAGATTTGTAGTCATTTGAAACTCATGAACATTTTCAGAAATAATAAGAAAGACTTGTTAATAAATATAGAATTTAAGTTTTCTTCAATTTATTATCTGTGATATTAAGATACTTAGAACATATTAAAGTATGATTCCTATCCAATAAATATGTGGTGCATTTATAAATGTACCACATGTATAAGCGGTACATTTTTAACATGCATTTTAAGATGTACACACAGTTCTTTAGATGTGAGCCTTCAATATTTTGTTTTCTGAATCTTAAGAGCAGAGTCAACACTTCACAGTGGAAAGGGGTGGATGCTGATGGAATTTTGGTGGTCTGGTGTGAACCTAAAAGCAAATCTCTAA
Source organism: Pachyuromys duprasi (assembly GCA_028658305.1). Lineage (NCBI taxonomy): Eukaryota > Metazoa > Chordata > Mammalia > Rodentia > Muridae > Pachyuromys > Pachyuromys duprasi. The sequence goes on from CM053745.1 coordinate 51,194,700, forward strand.
TATTTGTAGTGCTCGTCTGCATGTTGCTCATGGAGCGTTGGGACTTAAGGATACTCTACCTTATGGGGAGACTGTGTAAGGGAAGTCCTAGAACAATTCCAACCCTGAATATCAGTAGACCAAGTGGTACAGAGCATCCAGCCTGTAAGTACAATACAGAGAGAATTGGGATTCAATACCATTATTCACAAAACAGTATGATGTTATCCCAAGAAAAGATTTGTAATCAGTTTGCAGTTTTCCTGTTTATACTGAGTGATGAAAAAGATAAAAGCTTAGCATTGCTAGAGCACACAATACTACGGATTTATACTGCAAAGGTTTTTCCAGTGTTATTTTATAAAAGGACATGAGGCCGTACTACATAACCATGTTAGTTGGGAAGATTAGTACATATTTTATCCTTTAACTTTTTCATTCATAAGGACTTTACACATGGATGCATTGAAATATAGTCATATCTACCCAATTTTCATCTCTATGTCTCCACCAGATCCTCCAATATGCCCTCCACCCAACATCACAGGTTTTCATGTATTACTTTTAGACAAAATTAGTAGCATTAACACTTGAGTTTCATAGAGATATGAAAATTTCATGGTCCCCCAAAGCTAACAGGTGAAAGTGATGGGGTCCTAGCCTGTGTTTCTGCTTCAAAACATTCCTATTTCCTTCCTGTATGCAAATGTTTACATATTATACACAGTCATCATGAAGTATGTAACAGAATCTCCTCCAGAGAGAACAGTGTGCCTTATATGTGTGTTCAGCTGCTTAATGTGTCTGAGATGTTTTCAGAATAGCTTACGGCTTATGTCTGCCAAGGCATTTAATCAAAGAATGTGCTCTATCATAAGAATCTTAAAAAGTGAATTATTTATGTAACTTCTAGCTTTGAAGGTATATAGTTCAGAGGAGAAAATTTATTTTCAAAACAAGTTACATATATAAATTTAAATTATCAATTCAGACAGTATTAGTATGGCATTTACTCATATTTGTGGAATTATATCTTGATTAGGTACAGAAAGATTTTCAACATATGCAAAAAGAAATAAGCATATAGCATATCAATTATAGCATAAAGGAATAACCAACATAGCGAAATATTTGTTGCTTGATATTATGGTCCATGTGATTGTCTTAAGGAGCATGTTCATGTCTGAGGGCGGAGTCTGAAGCACAGAGACCGTGATGCTCAGATCCCTATTCAAGATGGTGCATCAGGTTTAACTTCCAAGCCACATGGAAACAATCATACAAGGTTAATAAATCCTTCTTGCTTTGCTAAAAAACAGTAATTTTAGTCCTAACACATAAATTGCTTAATGAGTGAAAGGATGATCCTGAAAAACATCAGTAACTTATCCATAGAAGAAATAAAGCTGCTCGTGTTATGATATTGCACTCTCATGTGTTTTTGGTTCATGCTTGAGGAGATTTCTCTGGTACTAGTAGATCACAATATAATTAAAATATAGAAGCGGCTTTCTGAAGAAAAAAGGCTTACTTATGATCTGGTTGCTTTTCCCACTTAGAAGTATAAAGAGTCTACATTAACTTACAAGTATGCTTTTATTCTCATGTATTCCAACCTGTTTCAAGATGCCATATTCTTCAATTAGAGCTGTGTGGTAATCTTCCTTTTAAGTTTCCACTTACTCTTATCTATAACACTACCTTCCTTAACTACTTTGTCTCTGCTTGATTAAATTTTCAGCTAAGAATAAAGGCCAGGATGTAAGAGGCACTTGTAATAAACAAGATGTAAGGTACATAATTAATTTTGCCATCATTTACCAGAAGCGAACATATGCCACGCATGGTCTTGAAATCTGAAAGTACTGGATGCTAGCAGGACAAGGAAAGTTAGAGAGGGGAATAGCGGTAGAATGCCATCTATGTCAAGTACAAATCACTCTTCTTGCAAATGTCACATGTTCAAAAGTTTGATTAAAAATTCCTTGAGAAATTCAGAAAATATAACTTAAAATAACTGCAGTAACAGTGCTATAAGAGAAATATATTGCTAGGTGGAAAATGTCTAGGAGTAATAAAAAATTTGGTACGTAAATAAATTATCTATATTTTAATATGCATTTTTAAAATGTATGCTTTAAATTTTATTTATTAAGTTATTCACTTTACATACTAATTGTAGCCCTTCCCTCTACCCCATCCTCACTCACTTGCCTTTCGAAAAAGGAGGCATACCTACTACTGACCCACCCAAGGACATTAAGTTGCATCAGAACTGACCACATACTCTTCCACAGTGGCCATGCTAGGGAGAAGTGAAAAGGAGGCAACAGAGTTATTGTTAGAGACAGCCCCTGCAATCTTTAATAGGGGACACACAGGCTGCCCATCTATGTAGGGGGCCTAGGTCCAGTCCATTCATGGTCCTTAGTTGGTGTTTCAGTCTCTGCAAGCCCCTCTGGGCCCTGTTCTTCTTGTGAAGCTCCTAGGCCCTTTTGGGCCTCCTCTCCTTGCCCCCACTCTTTCACAGATTCTGTGCACCCTGCCTAATGTTTCTCTGTAAGTCTCTGCAACTCTTTTAATCCATGGCTGGCTGGAGCCTCTCATAGGACAGCCATCCTAGGTTCTCTGATAGGTGTAAAATGGAATCTCAAAGCCATTTTGATTTGCAATTCCATGATGAATAATGGCACTGACTATTTCTCTAGTACTTTTTTACCATTCAAGATGAAATGACAACAATAGCAACAACAAAGTATTCCAAGTTACAGGAGTTAATCTAGATGCAAATAAAAAAAAAGTTGCAGAAAGAGTAAGATTCATAAAACCCACAACAAACAAACAACAAAACAAACAAAAATCAAACGGGGAAAGCCCTTTGTCCATTATTTTCTAATAATAACAACATTACTTCCAATTCCTTCCAAAAAATAAAGCTCAGAACAGAGGGCTAATATCCAGAATATATAAATATATATTCATATATATATATACATATATATATATGAAGAAGTTAAACAGTAACAAATGAAGTAATCCAATTAAAAAATGGAGTATAGAGCTAAACAGAGAATCCACAATAGAGGAAATCGGATGGGAGAGAAACACTTAAAGAAATGCTGAACATCCTTAGTCAGCAGGGAAATGCAAATCAAAATTACTCTGAGACTTCATTTTACACCCATCAGAATGGCTAAGACCAAAATCTCAAATGACAGCACATGCTGGAGAGGATGTGGAAAAAGGGAAACCCTCCTCCATTGCTGGTAGGAATGTAAATTTGTACCACCGCTTTGGAAATCAATCTGTCACTTTCTCAGAAATTTAGGAATTGTGCTTCCTCAGGATCCAGCTATGCTAATTCTAGGCATATATCCAAAATATGCTCAAGTATTCAAACAGGACATCCGTTCAACCATGTCTGTAGCAGCTTTATTTGTAATAGCCAGAACCTGGAAACAACCCAGATGACCATCAAAATTTGTGGTACATTTACACAATGGAATACCACTAAGCAATTAACAACAAGGAAATAATGAAATTTTCAGGCAAATGGTGAACTAGAAAAGATCAATCTGAGTGAGTTATCTCAGAAGCAGAAAGACACACATGGTATATAATCATGGTATATATGTGGTTAATAGACATATAATATAAGATGAACATACTAAAATCTGTATGCCTAAAGAAGCTAAGCAAAAAGGAGGACCCTGGGTAAGATGATCAATCCTCATTCAGGAAAACAAACAGGAGTGACTTCAGGAGCAGGAGAAGACAGGAACAGGACAGGAGCCTACCACAGAGGGCCTCTAAAACACTACCCAGCATTGTATTGAAGCAGATACTGAGACTCATAGCCAAACTTTGGGCAGAGTGCATGGACTCTTTTGAAACACAGGGGAGACAGAAAGACCTGGAGGGGAAGGAGCTCCACAAAGAGAGCTGCAGAACTAAAAATATGTGGACAAAGGAGTCTTCTCTGAGACTTTTACTCAAACCAAGGACTATTCATGGATATAACCTAGAACCCCTGCACAGATGTAGCACATGGCAGCTCAGTCTTCAAGTGGGTTCCCTAGTTAAGGGTAACAGGGGCTGTCTCTGATATAAAATCATTGGCTGGGTCTTTGATCATCTCCCCCAGAAGTGGGTGTCAGCCTTACCAGTGTACAGAGTAAAACATTGTAGCGAGTCTTGATGAGACCTGATAGGCTAGGGCCTGTTAAAGGGGAGGAAGAATGCCCCTCTCAGTATACTGGGAGAGGGGCATGGAAGGAGATGAAGGAGGGAGGGCGTAATTAGGAAGGGACAAGGGAGGGGGCTAGAGCTGGGAAAGAAAGTTAATAAATTGTAATAAAAATTAAAAAAACAGAAATTTAAAAGCCTCAGAAATATTTACATCCTGAGGGTTTCATCATCTAATCTCAGAAATCTGTCAGATAAGCAGTACTTTCTTTGGAAATGGCCAGATGAAGGAACATTTTGATTCATATGGAAGTCTAAACCATATGTTAAAGAAAGAAAGAAAGAAAGAAAGAAAGAAAGAAAGAAAGAAAGAAAGAAAGAAAGAAAGAAAGAAAGAAAGAAAGAAAGAAAGGTCTTTTTGTTATGGTAGTGGGATTTAAAAATAAACTCATTTTAAAATTATTTTTAACCTTTATTACACATAAGTTCTTTTCTCATACAACATAATCGAACACAGTTCATTTCCTATGCCTCCCAGTTTCTCCCCACCTCCTCTCCTACCTTGATCTACTACTCCCTTTCTATCTCTCTTTGGATAAGGGCAGGCCTCCATAAGGTAAAAAACAAAACAAACAGACAAAAAACATTAGGAAATAAAATCTAAGAAGATAAAATGACAACTATCAACCTGAAGCTGGCAAAGACAAGCTAACAGAAAAATAAAACAGCCTCAAGGGAAGGCACAAGAATGGCAGACCTACAGGTTTCACACATTAGTTAGTCCTATAAAACTACTAAACTGAAAGCTATAATATATGTATATATGTGTGTGTGTGTGCGTGTGAACATGCATACATACAAATACATGCATACATAAATCTGTATATATATGTATATATGTATATATATACATATGCACATGACATGGTAGTGACCCTTACAGGCCCTGTGCTTTCTGCTGCAGTCTCTGTGAGTTCATATGAGCTTTGCTCATTTGTTGTGGAGATCTTTGTTGTCCTGGTATACCCTGTCCTCTCTATCTTCCTGAGGGGTTCCCTGTGTTCTGAGTAGAAGGATTTGATGGAGACATCTCCTTAAGAGCTGAGCTGTGTGCTCCAAGGTCTTCTTCTTCCTCTTCGTCTCTCTATCTGTCTGTCATCTCTTGCTCTCTCTCATTCTATCTTTCTGGTGTATGTGTATGTGTGTGTGTGCATGTGTGTGCGCACACACACACAGGTGAATGTGTGAGTGCATAACATCTTGCTGTGGGTCATTATATTTGTTCCCATTTGCACAGGAGCAAATCTTTCGATGAATGCTAAATATGACATCAAGCTATGAGTATAGCAGAATATCTTTAGGAGTCACTTTATAAAGTTCTTTTTATTGTTGTTTTTGTTTGTTTTAAACAGTAATATTTGGTTTATCCTAGGTCTCTGGGCTATCTAGACTGTCTAGACTCTGGTTCTTGGCCATGTAAACAGCGTCTCATGGATTCTGCCTCGTTAGGTGGGCCTTAAATCAAATCAGACATTAGTTGGTTACTCACAAAGGTTTATACTCAATTGCCCAAGCTTAATTTTTTCTTCTTCTTTTTTTCATTATTAGTTACATTTTATTAACTCTGTATCTCAGGTGAATCTCTCTCCCTCATTCCCTCCCAATACCACCCTCCCTCTCTCCTCTACTCCCTGTCCCTTTCTAAGTCCACTGATAGGGGAGGACCTCCTCCTCTTTCATCTGACCCTGGTTTATAAGGTATTTTCAGGACTGGCTGCAAAGTCCTCCTCTGTGGCCTAGGAGGGCTGCTCCTCCCTTGCTGGGTGGGGAGGTCAAAGGGCCCACCATTGAGTTCATGTCAGAAAAAGTCCCTATTTCCCTTACTAGGGTACCCACTTGAATACTGAGCTACCATGGGCTATAGGCAAGAAGAGGTTCTAGGTTATATGCATCCGTGGTCCTTGGTTGGAGAAACAGTCTCATATAAGACCCCTGTGCCCAAATATATTTGGTCCTTGTGGAGCTCCTATTCTCTCCAGATAATATTAACTCCTCCTTCTTTCATATGATTCCCTGCCATCTGCCGAAGCTTTGGTTATGCGTCTCGGTTTCTACTTTGATACACTCCCAGCTTAATGTTTAAAGCATAATAGATCAAAGTTTTGGGGGGTTGGGTTGGTATTTATTTTTTTCCCTTTGGTAGTCTGCAGAATACCTTTGAGTGTCATAGATACTAGAATATGGGAGTGAAGATTCTTTGTAGGCCCCCCTGTGATTTCTCCATGTTCAATGAGTCGTGTGGATATTGTCTTCAGCAATGGGTCTTAATGTTAGTTTGTGGAGAGAAATCTATTGTCGTGGCAATGAGTTGGGGAGGGGGATTCATTGGTTCCAATATAAAAGCTGGGTGAAATCCATTTGAGTTGTTTGCCACAGTGGTCTTATGGCATTAGAAGTTTCCCGTGGTGAAAAGAGATGGCTAGTAGGGGTTCTGTCTCTCTTATTATTTGAAGACTTCATACGGATTGCATTCACGAATTATAGGAAGATTCCACTGAATACATCCTGTCAAATGCTCCTCAATTCAAGACATCTCTATCTTCATTCTCTTCCTCAATTCCGTCTCTACTCCTATGTCCCACTTGATCCTATGTTTCTAATCCTCCTACCCTGGTTTTCAATCCATAAAATTTACTTTATTTCCACCTTCCACTTAGATTCATGAGTGCTCCCAAGTTTCTTCCTTTATGCTTAATCTCTCTGGGTATATCAATTTTACCTTGGTTATCATGTATTTAATGTTAATGAGATATAACAGAATACAAATTAGCATTATCTGTGTGAGATAACTCATTCAGCCTGAATTTTTCTAGTGCATCCATTGCCTTAAAATTAACACTTGGTGAGGACAAGAGCTTCACAAAGACCAAATAGATCAGGGTACAGGGGTCTTTTATGAGACTGTCTCTCCAACCAAGGATCATGTATAGATATAACCTAGAATCCCTGCTTGGATGTGGCCCATGGTAGCTCAGTATCCAACTGGGTACCCTAGTAAGAGGAACAGGGGTTATTTCTGTCATGAACTCAATGGCTGGCTCTTCGACAACCCTATCCCTGAGGGAGGAATAGCCTAGCTAGGTCCCAGAAGAGGACATTGCAGCCAGGCCTGAAGAGACATGATAAGCTAGGGTCAGATGGAAGGGGAGGAGTTCCTCCCCTATCAGTGGACTTGGAGGGGGCCAGGGAGAAGATGAGGGAGGGATGGGGAGAGTGAGAGGGAATGAGGGAGGGAGCTACAGCTGGGATACAAGTACATAACCTGTGATTAATATAAAAATATATGTTATTTAATTAAAAAACTGAAAAAAAATTTCATGGTGTCATTTTTTGATGAGCCAAGTAATATTTCATTGTGTAAATGTACCATATTTTGTTTATGTCTTCTTCTTTTGAGCGACATCTAGTTTATTTTCAGTTTCTGGCTATTATGAATACAGCTGCAGTCAATATGATTTAGCAAGTGTACATGTGATGGGGTAAAGCATCCTTTGGGTATATGCCCAAGCATGGTATAGCTGGATTTTGACTTGATCAAGCCCTAGTTTTCTGATGAACTACCATACTGATTTCCATTGTTTTTACACATCCTGGTCCAACCTTCTTCCATTTTCCCTTGCCCCGTCTTAGAAAGGGGGAATCCCCCACACCCATATCAACCCACCCCAGCACTTGAAGTCTCATCAGGACTGAACACATCCTTTTCCACTAAAGCCAAGCAAGGCAGCCCTTCTAGGGGGATGTTATCCAATAGCAGGCAACCAGGTTCAGGTCAGAAACAGCCCACTCTCCACTTGCTATGGGTCTCAGGTAAAGACCAAGCTGTAGTCCATTATTTATATATGTGAAAGGGGTGTAGGTTCAGACCATGCATGTTCCTTGGTTGGTGCTTCAGTCTTTTTAAGCCCCTGTGGGCCTAGGTTAGTTGACTCTGTTGGTTACCTTGAGGTGGTTTTGTTCCTTCTTGGCCCTTCTTTCCTTCTTCCCACATTTCCACAAAATTTCCCAAACTCTACTCTATGTTTGCCTGTGAGTGTTAACATCTGATTTGATCCACTGCTAGGCAGAGTCTCCCAGAGGACAGTTATTCTAGGCTGCTGTCTGTAAGCATAGCAGAGCATCATTCTGAGTGCCAGAGGTTGGCTCTCTACCTTGGGGTGCCATCTCAGGTTGAGGCAGTTATCATTTGGACATTTTCTTCAATTTCTCTTCCCTCTGTATCCCTGCAGGTTTTGTAGGCCAGGTAAATTTTGGGTCTATTTTGTGAGTGGATTGGTGTTTCTCTCCCTCTGCTAAAAGTCCTGTCTGGCTAGAAGGTGGCCACTTCAGTCTCCATGGCCCCTGATGCTTGGAATCTTATCTAGAGTCACCCTTTCCCCCCATTTCCTTCCAGGAGCCTAGCCTGTGGGAAGGCTCAGCTTTTATCAGTTTCCCACCTCTCTCCCAGCCCTCTCATCTCCAGCTCTGACTTTTTCCACATCTGATCTCCACCCTCAGTTCAAGATGGTGCGGGGAGGGAAATGAGGGTTGAATATTTCTTTAAGTATTTCTCAGACATTTGAGATTCCTCTATTGGGAATTATCTATTTAGACTTGTCCCCAATTTTATTGTATTTTATACCAAATTTATTGAGTTATTTATGTATATTTTATATTAGTACTGTTGTAGGTGTGTTTTCCTCCCATGCCCAAGCTTCCTGAATAATGACTCATGTGGTTCAAGATAATTATTTACAAATATCTAGGCCAAAGATGTGGGCTCTTCTCTAAGAGGCTAATAACTTGAAATAACCGACTATACCAATATACATTTTGCCATGTGGATGGTTACCTTCACTCTCTTCAAATTTGGCAGGCTGGAATCTTGCATACCTGGATCTATTCCAGAATCCCTTCTGCTTGCTGGATGTCCCACCTGTGTTCCATAGGCCATGGGTTTTTAATTGACAGATGTTGCATCCATCCAATACACAAGAGATTCCTTCTACAAGCCCCCTATTGGATGTGAAGTTGGTCAAAGTCTTTTCTCATTCTGTATGCTGCTAGTTTGCCTGAATGACAGTTTACTTTGGATCCAGAAATTTTGAAGTTTCATGAGATTCCACTTATCGATTGTTGATCTTAGTGCCTGAACTAAGGGTTTTCTGTTCAGAAAGTCTTCTGTTGTGTCAGTGTGTTCAAGCGTATTTCCCATTTTCTTTCCAATCAGGCTGAGTGTACCTACTTTTATATAGAAGTCTTTGATCAATTTGGAGTTGAGCTTTGTGTAGGGTGATAGATACGGATTTATTTGCATTCTCCTTCTTGCAGACATCCAGTTTGGCTAGTCCCGATTTTAAGACATGCTTTGTTTTTCCTTTTTATTGTGTTTTTCCGGCTTTTTGTTTTTAAATCAAAAGTCGGTTGCCTATAGGTGTGTGAATTTAGTCTGGATCTTTAATTCAATTGCAGTAACCAATGGGTCTGTTTTTATATCAACACCATACTAATAAGACAGATGTACTTGTTTAAAATTTTAACAGTAAGAAACTCATTTTTGAGAATGAGAGATTGTTTCTGTAAAGATTTTTAAATCATTTTTAATCTTTTAATGTAGACAAATGTTGTAGCTGTGATATATATGAGCCAGCTTTAGAAAATTCTAGGATTACCAGTGGAAATAGTATTTTTTATGACTACTAAAGGTGATTAATTATGTTTTTAACATTGTTACATATGAGATATGTGCATTTTCGCCTATTCTTTAGTTCTTTAATATTTTTATTTTTGTCTTTGGGATAGACAAGCATTACTGCACAGCTGCTAAGGATTCCATCCTCAGAAACAAATTGGGCTGTGAAATTAAACACCAGGAGACAGTTCAGAACTTTCAAATTTGCATGGCTAATGTAAACAGCCTTAAGACCTTATCAGTGACAGTGGAGAGGTAAGTAGTTGGTGGGCTTTTTCACTGTTGAGAAAAGCCATGGTGAGCCTCTGAGAAAATGTTACAATACAAAGTATAACAACTGAGTTATAAAAACTAGCATGAACAAAATGATGTATTTTTGATATAGTTTATTTTTTAATTAATGAATATTGAGAATTATACACCTTACTCAAATGCTAATTATCCTTCCATTTGAAATTACAACCTCTGCAATGAAAAATGTGAATCTTTAAAATTTAACATATTTAACTTATTTTTCTTCAGAAAGCATTTTGTCTTTCTTAAAAGGGGGGATATAAGCAAATCAGCATAAATGCTGTGAAACTAAGACAGGAAGTCCTTGATAGTTTCTGTTATAATACAGTTATATTTTCTCCTTATTTTCCATTTTGACCTTTGCCACCCGTAGATTAGTATGCCGTACTTGTGTACTTGTAAAAGCAGTAAAAACTACTTCTCTTTTGGGATCAGTGCATAGAAATTCTTTCTGTATGGCTTACAATGTAAATCTTGTCACTTAGTGATGACTCAGGAACCAACCTTGATGAGTTACAAAGGGTCATGTGCTTACACTCAAGAGTATTGCTGATCTGAAAATATATATGTTTGTTTATTACTTTTAAATACAAAGTACATAATCTAGGCTTTCACATACACTAGCAAAATGCTATACCAATGAAATCCACCCACATCACATTTATTTATTATTTTTTAATAGAAGTTCATCTGCTAGCTTACCAAAATCATACTGAACGTAAGGTGATGATGTTTTCTACTACCATTCTCATTTTAACTTAGTATAATCCCCTCCCCATTTTTTCATTAATCAATTTATTTATTACTTTTGATCCCAATTGAAACTTTCCCCACCTGTACTTCCACTTCCTGCTTCTCTCCTCCTCCCCTCCTCTGCCCCTGTCTTCCTCCTCAGAGAAGGCAATACCTCCTGTGGATGGATATCTGCATTGAGATACCAAGTAGTCATAGTAGGACTGGGTGCATCTTCTACGGAGGCTAAACAAGGCCTCCCGACTGGGGAAAAGAGATTCTGGGCCTGGCAACAGTCAGAGAGAGCCTCTGCCTTTTAAAAAGAATTTAATCCAATACCCTCATGAAATAATATCAGAGAGAAGCCTAGC
>CM053745.1:51206491-51229065 GCA_028658305.1 Pachyuromys duprasi
TACTAAACTAAGGAAATTATTATGAAATAAAAATAAAGCCAAAATTACCAACAAATTAAAACCATATTGTTATACAAAGTTCTTGGATGCTAGCATTTTTTATTTGAAAAGAGATCTTTTTCTCATATAAGTCATCTGAATAGTAATTTCTACAAACATCCACTTTTCCTTTCTTTCCCCACCTCTCCTCTTTCCATATCCGTTCCCTCTCTGTTTCCTCCTCAGAAACAAGGAAGCCTCCAAGAGATGACAGTGAAACAGGACAAAACAAGATACATTAAGAGAAGTTTAAAGCCCACTTTCACATTGGAAATGATACCCATACTTTGAAAGTTGTACTTTTTATAAGAATGTTCTTCTTTGTGAGGTGTCTTAGTCATTTTCTATTGCTGTGAAGAGATATCATGCCCATGGCAACTCTTAAACAGGAAAGCATTTAATTATGGGCTTTCTTCTAGTTTCAGAGCCTTAGTCAATGATCATCATGACAGGGAACTTGGAGGCATTCATGCCACTGGAACAGCCGCTGAGAGATACAACCTGATTGGCAGTCAATAGAAAGAAGCTTTGAAATCTCAAAGCCCATTCACTGTTACATGCTTCCTACAGGAAGGATACACCCACTTCAGCAGAGTGACTTCTCCTAAACCATCTCAAATAGAGCTAGTCCCTGATTATGAAGCATTCAAATATTTAATCCTATGAGGGGCATTTTTATTCAGACCACCATATTATGAACTATTGTATTACAGCTTGAAGGACATTTAATACTCTCAATTTTTTACTCTCAATACACTCAAATTTTTCTGCTACTCTACATCTAATCACATACTGAAAATATTTCCTAATTTTAATTTTTAGATATTTTTCTTGTCTTCTCATATTTTCTGTACATAAAGCTTCCATGTCTTTTAATAGCATAGCAGTATTTATAGTATGGAACACATAGCATTTGTTCAGCAAATGCTGCGTTTATGCAGCTTAGGCTTTTTGGTATTTTCTGCTTGACTGACGGGAGAACTCTTTCTGAATGAGATCAATTAGTAATGCTAAAACCAGAAAGCTTTGGGATAATAAGAAGTCTAATTAGAAGTTGTTAAGTTGTCTTTTCAACGTTAATCAAATTATATAATGTGTGTGAGTGTCTGTGTGTGTGTGTGTGTGTATGTGTGTGCATGTGTTCACTTTCCTAAGCGAGTGAATTAATGGACATTTTGAAATAGAAAAAAAATGTAATTATATTTTCTGGAAAACATCTATAATTTCCATTTCAATGAAATAAGAATTATCACATGAATATTTTTTCTTTTCTTTTTATTACTATTATTATCATTTACAATATATTCACTTTGTATCCCAGTTCTAAGCCCCTCATTCATTCCCTCCCAGTCCCAGCCTCCATCACTCTACCCCCCAATAACCTTCCCCTCTCCACTGGAAAGTGGCAGTCCCTGACACAGCTGTTCTTGAACAGAGAGTTTTTCAGTTTCCATGTTTGTGTAGGCTTTTTGCTATTTCTGTTATTTTTGAGGTCCAGCCTTAAACCAGCTTAGATAGGATACAGAGGATTATTTAAATCTTCTTATATCTGTTGAGGCTTGCTTTGTGCCTTACTATTTGGTCAGTTCTGGAGAAGGCTCTGTGAGCTGTTGAGAAGAAGGAATAGTTTTTTTTTTTTTTTAACAGTTTTTAAACATTCTTATTTATTTATTTATTACAGTTTATTCACTTCGTATCACAAATGTAGCCCCCTCCCTCATCTCCTCTGAATACAATACTTCCTCCCTTTTCTCCTCCCATGTCCCTCCCTAAGTCCACTGATATGGGAGTTCCTCCTCCCCTTCCATCTGACTTTAGTCTATCAGGTCTCATCAGGACTGGCTGCATTATCTTTCTCTGTCCCGATAAGGCTGCTCCCTCCTCAGGGAGAGTTCAAAGAGCCAGCCACTTGGTTCATGTCAGAGACAGTCCCTGTTCCCATTACTATGGAACCCACTTGGAGATTTAGCTGCCATGGGCTATTGCTACCACAGACGGACTCTGAAAGACTCTACCCTGCAGAGTATCAAAGCAGATGCTGAGACTCATAGCTAAACTTTGGGCAGAGTGCAGGAAATCTTAGATAAGTAGGGGGAGATAGAAATACCTGGAGAGGACAGAAGCTCCACAAGAAGAGCAACAGGTCCAAAAATTCTGGGCCCAGGGGTCTTTTTTGAGACTGATAATCCAACCAAGGACTATGAATGGAGATAATCTAGAAGATATAGTCTTTTGTGTTTGGCTGTTTGTGTTTGGTAGACATTTATTAGGTCCATTTGATTCATGATTTCTGTAAGCTTCATTAGTTCACTCTTTAACTTCTGTCTCCATGATCTGTCTCTTGGTGATAGTGGGGTACTTAAGTCTCCCACTATTAATGTGTTTAGATCAATGTGTGATTTAACCTTTAATAATGTTTCTTTTACAAATGCAGGTGCCCTTGTATTTCGGGCATAAATGTTTAGGATAATGATGTACTCATGGCAGATTTTTCCTTTGATGATACTGATGTCTCCTTTCCCATCTCTTTTAATTAACTTTGGTAGAAATTCTATTTTACTTAGGTATTAAGATGGCTACTACAGCTTGTTTCTTGGGTCCTTTGCTTGGAAAACCTTTTTCTAGTCCTTTATTCTGTGGTAGTGTTTATCTTTGTTTCTTTGTTGTTGTTTTTTTCAGACTTATACATTTATTTTGCTGCATAAGGACCTTCTAGAAGGTTATTTACTCGTCTGAATATAGGTATACTCTGTGCATAAACAGCCATTGTTAGAATACACTGTTATTTAGATGGAGTAAAAACTAATTAAATGAAAGCTAATAAAATGTAGTGTATGTATATGGGATGATTACTCTTTCTTAACTATAACAACTTGATATAAATAAACAGTATTACTTCTTATCAGTATACTTTTGCATACTTCCATTCTCGCTCTAGTTTTTTTTCCAGAAATAAACACACCAGAAACTAAGGAACTTAGACGTTACTTTGAACTGTTTCAGATACGTAGGATACCAATGCTGAGTAGGGAGTCTACAGATGGACAGTTGCTAAATTTGGAGCAGTCCAGAAAAAGAAAGTATTGCCAAGATACAAGTGATGCAAGCACATCATCATTCACTTTGATACCAAATGCTGTACCGTATCAGTGTCACTGCTATATCTCTGTGTATGAGTAGCAATGTCATGCAGGGGTTGAATAGTGAATGAGACAATCAATGTGGACAAGTAAAGTAAAAGTTATTTTTCAAGAATTGTGGAGATAAAATGGAAAAGAGTGATGTTGAAGTGGTTAAAGAACAGGAAGTTTGTGCCCGAGTATCAAAGCCATTTTTATCTTCTGCCTAAAGAAGTTTTTTCAAGCACATTTAATAGTCTGCATAGTGGATGTGTGTTTCTTGAATGCCGCAGTATGTTGGATGCTGTTTCTGCAACCATATTGTTAGTATGTGTCTTTTTATTGGAGAGTTGAGTCTATTGATATCAATAGATATTAGTGACCAATGAATGTTATTTCCTTTCATTGTGGAGTTTGTGGTGTTAGTGTGTTTGTTTTCTTTGAATTTTTGTTGTTGATATGAAGTTATCTTGTGTTTTCTTGAGTGTAGTTGATCTTGTTGGGTTGGAGTTTTCCCTCTAGTATCTACCGTAGGGTTGTGTTGCTACATTTTTTGTTGTTGTTCTATATATTTAGTGTTTTGAATATTCCCTATTGGGAAGAATTTATCTTCTGGTCTAGTCTGTTTGGTGTTCTCCAAGCCTCTTGTATGTCTTTAGGGCATCTCTTTCTTTTTAGATTAGGGAAATTTCCTTCTATGATTTTCTTTAAAATATTTTTTGGGGCTTTGGAGCCTGGAATCTTCCTTTTCATCTATTTCTATTATTCTTAGGTTTCTTCTTTTCATGTCCTTGATTTCTTTGATATTTTGTGTCAGGAACTTTTCTGTTTCTTTGAGCGATTGTATCTTCAATGCTTGAGATTCTCTCCTCCTTCTCTTATATTCTGTTGGTGATGCTTACTTCTGTGGTTCCTGATCTCTTCTCTATGTTTTCCAGGGTTTTTTGATGTGTTTTCCTTATTGATTCTAATTCTGTTTTCATATCTTGAACAATTTATTTAATTTCCTTCACTTGTTTGATTGTGGTTTCCTTTCCAACTATGATGGCCTCTATTTGGTTGTATTTGCGTGTGTTTCTTTGAGAGATATGTTCATTTCCTCTTTATATTCCTCTAATAACCATATAAGCATAGATTTAAGGCCATTTTGCTGTGTTTCACCTGCACTAAAATATCTACTGGTTTTTTTGGGGGGGGGGTAGGGGAGGGTTCTGGTGGAGGATTGATGTCTTTTGTTGTTGTTGATTGTGTTCTTTCACTGACTTTTAACCATTTGATTGTTTCTAGCTTTGAGTGTTTGTACCTGTAACCTGTACTGAAGACTGACTCTGCCTGTCTTTGGAGTCTGGAGTAGTCTTCAGGAATATGAGCCATTTCTAGGGGACCAAGAACGGGTGCTGGCTTTTGGGATCCAGTAGAGAAGGCAGGATGCTGGCACGGGTGTCTTGACGAACAGGGCGGGGCACAGGAGTAAGTGCCTTGCAGGCCCAGGCAAAGGCACGGGAGTGGACGGGTGTACTGCAGATCAATGAGTACTCATGATTTGGTACCTTAAAGGGCAGGGTGTAGGCCCAGGTATGGGATGCATGTGTGGCTTGGGCACAGATGCCTTAAAGGCTTTATGGACTGGTGTCAAACTTCGGATCCCTCAGGAGAGAGCTGTGCTGCGGTTTACAGAGCTGATAGACACTTTGCTCCTGACTCACATTCATTGGGGGCTCTGCCATTTTGCTTCTGGAAACCATGTGATTCTCTTTCTTACCTAGTCTCCACAGGGTGCCCAGCAGAACTATGGCTTGGATGTTGAGATGCTGTTCCAGGAATCTTGACACAGTCCTCAGAGGAGGGGAAGGGATTCAATGTCTGTCTGCTAGAGTGGAGGGTCTCTGGATCTGGGGGTCCAGAGTATGCAGAAAGGGCAGGGTCCCACAGTTCGCTATTCAAAACCCAGGAGACAGCGACTAGGGACCTGGATCCAATCTATCCCAACTCTAGATGTCCCTTCTAGTTTGGAAACAACCAAAGTTAATACTCTGGATCCAGCTGCCAGTCCACTCACTGTTCTCTGAACCTATCTGCTTCTCCTCAGATTAGGTGCACTCTGGTGGCCGCCAACACGGATTCTAGTTTGCAAATCTTAAGTTAATTTTATCTAGTAACTTTCTGTCCAAATAAGGAAAAATTTTCGTAAATTTTCCTGCCCCAAATATTGTTATTCCTTATGCATCTTATGCAAGTGAAAATAGCAGGCATGTTGACTAAATTCCTTCCTGGTAGAAAACCAACTAGTTAAACCTCACTTTACCTTTTGGAGTTGAACAATATTGTCATGTAGTTGAAGATAAAAAAAAATACGTTGTAAAATTTTCAGCATTGATGAATTAAATTAGTCTAAGTCCCATATTGCTAAAGAAAAGTGTCAGCAGCATGTTCTTACTGGTGTTCATGAAGAGGTAATAGAGATTAGAGATCTTAAAGGTGACATGAAAATGTTTTAAAATTTGAAAAGACAAAATACAAAAAATATTATTATTCTTAATAATAACACAATGTAATTGGAGAAAGATTAGCAAAGATAAAAGATAACTTCTGTCCTTAATTCAAGAGTCACAACTTTTGAAAGGGAAATCCAGACTTTCCAAAAGAAATCTTTGCCTTTCTTCAGTTATTTTCATTTTTTAATTTATATTATTTAATGACTTTATCTTTTTCTTATTTTTTATTCACTTTATATATTTTTAATTCACTTTATATCTTTATGCCTCAGTCTACCCTCCATCCTTACCCTCTCCATTCCTCAGAAAAGGAGAGCATCTCCCCCTTTTCCCACCCACCCAGGTTCATCACTTCCCATCAGGACTGAGCATTTCTTCTTTTCCTGTGGCCTGGCATACAGAGACTCCTAGTAGCAGAAGTCATAGAGACTGAAGAGGACACCTTCTAACTAAAAAAGCTTCCTAACAGAATATATGGAACACCAAACCACCCACAAAAATTTCAACCCAAAATTTACACTGCCTACAAGATATACAGGGAAAAGACAGAGCACATAGAGCAGAGATTGAGAGAATGTCAACTCAATGCCTAGCCCAACAAAATCTTGGCCTTTTTTAAATAAAAATTTTGATGAAGTTAATTTTTTTCTCAAATACAAAACCCTCATTGTAGAGAAGGGACTTTTTAAAACACAACTGGCAAGTGTTCTCATAATTTTATAGTAAGGTTCTTAATTGCATATGAAAAAGATGCATACTTAGCAGATTATGTTTACAAAGCATTATAAAATATAGTTTTTACATATCAATATACATAATACTAAAACTTTTCTCTAAGTTAACAAATAGTGTATTATCCTTTAAGACAATGATATATCATGGTATAAATAGTATGTTATCACCTTACTGAAGAATAAGTAATGATATAAAATAATTAATATTTTAAAACTGTTCAAGATTTCTAAAAAACCTAAAATATTTTATACAGTTACTAAAAAAGCAAAATGGTATGGCATAAATTTTAAATTTTAGCATGACCACCATTGTCACCATTGTTTAATAAGACTCATCAGTTATCAAGAATTTTTGCATAAGGTGATACATAAATGCAACACAATATTAACTGCTTAACTAAACCATGAACTATAGGAGTTGCTTTTCTGGCATATTCTTTGGGAAATTAGTGCATATGGAAAAATAAAGCCTCCTATTATTGAATTACTTTCAGAGCCTCACAAGTTGATTACTCTATCTTGTTCCCATCTCTGACATTTTGTCATATTTTCTGTGGTAATGGCTGCATATGTTATTGAAAATTTAATTCTGAACGTGTAACTTGATAAGAAATTTGCATAATTGTTGATTGCAAATCAAGTCTCTGAGGAACAGGTAGTGTGACAAATAAAATGGCTGAAACTTTTCTCAAAGCTTCACCCTTGACACAAATCTTCAACACAGGATGTAAAATAGTAGACACTGTCTATTTGGACATAAGAATACTCCATTTAATAATACTGTTATTCAACTGGTGGTTTTAATGGCTTCTTTTAATGGAAGGATTTACTTCTGATTTTATTAGTTGTGTCCAAAATGTAAATTCAATTAGCAGACACTGATTTTTATGGGATTTTTCAAATTCTTCTCATATATAATGTCCCCATTGAAGTTTCTCCACAGCAGTTTTCCTCCTCTTCCTTCCTCTACTGCATCTACTTCCCCTTTGCTCCCTGCTCCCTTCCTTTCTTTTCCCCTGATCATACTCTTCCTTTCAGAAAAGATCAGGCTTCCCAGGGATATCAGCCAAATGGGGCTAAAAAGCTACAGTAAGACCAGGGACATACCATCATATGAAGACTGGAGAAGGCAACCCAATAGGTTGGCAAATGAATCAGGGACCGACCCCATCTCCTACTGTTATGATTTAGACAAGAATATCAAGCTATACTGACATCATATTCATACAAAGGATCTACCTCATACACCTATAGGTTCCCAGATCTCCCAAGTTCCCATGGGTCCCAGTCAGTTTATTCTCGGGCCATTTTTTTGTGGTGGGTCCCTGTCCCCTCTGGCTTCTTCAATCCTTCCTCCCTCTCTTCAGCAGGACTCTCTGAGTTCTGCCTAATGTTTGGCTGAGTTGCTCTGCATCTGCTCCCATAAGTTACTAGATGAAGTATCTCTGCTCTTTTTGACTACTATCCCAACATATTCAGCAGACAGGACAAACTTCAGGTCAGTGTATGTTGTAGTTAGTTTGGTGTCCCCTCTCTTCCACTTGAGGCTTTCCCTGGGTGTAGGGGATGTCCAGTTAGGGCCTTTGTTCCCCATTACTAAAAGTCTTTGCTAGGGTTACTCCTATAGAGTCCATGGAGTTTTCTTTGTACTGGGTTTCCACATGCCCTTTAAGTCTCACCCAGTTCATGTGCTTCCCGCAGTATTTTCTCCAAACCTCTTGGTGCCTGATTCCTACTGTTCCAAACTCCACCTGCCCCAGCCAAATGGCTGAGAAACACTTAAAGACATGTTTAACATCCTTATCTATGAGGGAAATTCAAATCAAAACGACTTTGATATTGTGCCCCTGACTCAGTGGAAGTTGAGCCCCACAAGCTGGACTTTGTGGTCCCTCTCCCTTCACCTCATCATTCTCTGCTAAACATCTTCAAACCCCTGAGAAGTTGAGTACCCAGCCTGGCAACTCAATACATGGGAACTAACTGCCTCCCTCCTCCCTCCTCCCTCCTCCAACCTCCCACCTTCCTCAATGCCTGAGGCAAGTTTGCATTCAGGAAGTGCCCTCTCCCCAGCTGTCTGCTTTGATTACTTACATTCCAAAGGCAAGTATTGGAGGGAGTGTCAAATTGCTTGTTTATGATGATACCATAAAGCAAAATAAAGTTTCTCATATATTGCTAAAATCAATACTGATTTTTTACTATTAGACAATTATTCCAGTAATTGACTCCTATGTTTATGTATCTAAAACATTTAATATGTTCTACAAAATCCCACATATTTTGGTTTGTAGCATCACTATGTTTAATAGATAAATCTGTAAGCTTCTCAAATGTCTACTGCATGAAATTCAATGACACAATAATTTAATGTACAGGATAGGTTATTGTTAGAACACTATGGCATTGAAAGAAACAGCTAGCAAAACTTGAACCAATATTTGTATATTATAATATGGCTGGCAAAGAAAGGCTAAATTTGTAAATTTAAAATGTCAATTAGGTTTTTCCAAAGCTTTGTAGGAAGTGATTGATAATAGATAAGCTAAGTTATGAGATAATAAAACCACTCTTGAACTAGATAGTGGTAATTGCTTTTTTGTGACTAATACAAATTCATTTATTTCAGCATATTAAGAGAATGAATTATCTAGCTCATAAACTTACTACAAAGACAATTGCCAGAAAATATGTAAAGCAGACATTTCACAACATTTGACACTTGAATTAGCTGCTAATACTGTGGATTACTTGAATGCTACCTAATTAAAAACACAACAAAATTGAGAAAGTTTCTACCTCGTATCTGTTGTTCTGTTAAGTATTTTTGAATATATTGCTTTTTTTTAGTTACTTCTACTTTCTTGATAAACATCTTTCACTTTTAAGCAAGAAAGAGGACCCTGGGTAAGATGTTCAATCTTTATTCAGAAAGGCAAATGGGATGGACATCGGAAGGAGGTGAAAATAAGGAACAGGACAGGAGCCTACCACAGAGGGCCTCTGAAAGACTCTGCTAAGCAGGGTATTTAAGCAGAGGCTGAGAGTCATAGCCAAACTTTGGGCAGAGTTCAGGGAATCTTATGAAAGAACGTTGAGATAGAAAGACCTGGAAGGGTCTGAAGCTCCACAAGGAGAACAACAGAACCAAAATATATCTGGGCATATGGGTCTTCTCTAAGACTGATACTCCAACAGGACCATTCATGGAGATAACCTAGACCCCCTGACAGAGGTATCCTGTCTCCAAGTGGGTTCCTAGTAAAAGGATGTCTCTGACATTAACTCAGTGGCTGGGTCTTTGAATAGCTTCTCCTGCCCACCAGGGAAGAGCAGCCTGACCAGGCCACAGAGGAAGACTATGAAAGACAGTCCTTATGAGACCTGATAGGCTAGGGTAAGATGGTGTGGGAGGAGGTCCTCTACTATCAGTGGACTGGGGAAGGGGCAGGGAGGACATGAGGGAGGGAGGGCGAGCAGGAATGGGAGGTGACAAGGGTGGGTCTACTACAGGGATACTAAGTGAATAAATTATAATAAAAAATTATATTAAAAATAAAATAAAATAAAAATCTTTAACTTTCCCTTTTTTATATATGAGAACACTAAATGGTAAGGGTCATATGCTGAAGGCTGTGACATTGATTTAGTTTACAAGAGATGAAATGAAGATAATAATACATCACAACACTATTTTCACGATTGTTTGAGATAGTCTATGTGAAATGATCAGCAGAAATGAAACAATAGCAGAGTATATTTAACTTTATCACTTAGGTGAGGCAGTGATATCTAAACATTTGGCTTTGATTTTATTGGTTACTTCAGTGACTGTATTTTTTTATAAAATTAATACTTGAATGAGTCTAATTTGAATAAAATTGATTGCCCTCCATGATATGGGTGAGCCTCATTTAATTAGATAAAAGACTTAGGAAAAAGTCTTTATATCCAACTAAGTAGGGGAAGTTTTGCTAGTAAAAGCAATCTGTAGTTCTTCTGTAAGTCACCAATATGCCAGCATGCACTGAAGACGGGAGTCTTTAGTTTCTACAATAACCTTGCATGTCAATTTCAAGTTAACTTCTGTTCAGAGGAAGGGAGATGGAGGGGAATATTAACACACCCTAATTATTTTGGGGGTAATATAAAAGTAAAAAAATTACAATAATTATACAGAAAATGATTCTGTTTATTAATAAAAAAGTACATTTCTTTTTTAATTAATTATTTTTTATTAATTACAATTTATTCATTTTTGTATCCCAGCTGTAGCCTCCTCCCTTTTCCACTCCAAACACAACACTCCCTCCCTCTTCTCCTCCCATGCCTCTCCCCAAGTCCACTGATAGGGGAGGTCCACCTCCCTTTTCATCTGACTCTAGCCTATCAGGTCTCATCAGAGCTGGATGTATTGTCTTCCTCTGTGGCCTGGTAAGACTGCTTCCCCATCAGGGAGAGTTGATCAAAGAGGCAGTCACTGAGTTCATGTCAGAGACAGTCCCTGTTCCCCTTACTAGGGAACCTATTTGGATACTGAGCTGTCATGGGCTGTATCTGTGCAGGGGTTCTAGGTTATAATAAATGTGTTTGTTACACACAGATAACCATATATGACTATTTTATGGATTAAGTAATGACAAAATCTATTTAGATAATCACCTACACTTTTCTGTGGTGTAATTTCACTCAGAGCCATGTATGGATTTTGTTGGTTGAATGAAAAAGCCTGTAAATTATTTAAGATTTGGGATTAGGAGGGGAAGAAGGGGGAGCTACAGTGGGACACAAACTGAATAAACTGTAATAAAAATAAGAATAATAAAAAAAGATTTAGAAACCAATAATACAAACACCAAAACAAGAAGCCACCACCCCTCCCCCCAAAAAACTATGTTACATGAGTTTGTAGACACAATTTCTTGCAGTTGAGGCATAATTGACAGTAAGATACGAGGAGAGGAGGAACAGAGATGCATCATGCTCCAAATAAAAGTAAAAATTAGAAAAGATGTAAAGTGAATACAGATAGTTGCAATTTTTCTATGTTCTCTCTTGGTTTCTAACTACTACCACCATACATAAATAGTTTAAGCAGTGTCAAAATTCTTACTATATATAACAGTATCCAAACCTGCACTGACATTCTTAGTGCCTATTTGAACAGTGTTTAAAAGTTTAAAAGGTACTAATACACTTTGTTCAGCTAATATTTCGTTTATCATTAAACCTCGAATAATGTACTTACATCATTGTGATTTATTCAAACACTGATAAACCTCTCTGTAATAAATTATGTAATATTTTTTGGAGGTAAAATGATTGCTTTTTCTTGGGTATTGAAAGACATTCTCTATCAGTATTATTTTACTTTAGTCTGTATTAGAAAATTAATTCCTGGAAAATCCAGTGTTAAAATCATACACCAAGTTGTTGGCAAAGCTCCAAATAGAACCCAGTAGCTCAGCTTCAGACCCGGACTTTAACCATTGAACTAGGGGAGCGGCCCTTTCCCTGACTGATCACACTCACCTTTTAATTTGTCTTCAAAATTTCCCATTTATAGAAGTAACATAATTCAGAATTTCCTCATGGGTTATATAACAGACAAATATATGTGTAGAATTAATTTGCTGAAGATAACAGCAACAACAAAAAAAACATACAAAACTGAAGTGATTTGGGGGAATAAACCCAAACAATGCTTGATACATTATGGTGACAAATATTCAGCAAAGTGAGAAATATACAGTATGTGTTTTTATAATAATATAGAAGCCTCATTTATTCTGTCTAATCACATAGTAGTTGGAAATAGAGAGTATGAGAATATTTACCAGACACACTGATATATATGGTGTTTTCAATGCTGAATATGCTTTTCTATCTTCTTAAGTGCTGATCCCTTTACATCTGGAAGAGCTAAACATTGTGTACACTAAAATTAGTAAACTAAGCCTCATGGACTCATGTAGGATATTCAATAATCCAAGTGACTGAGTACATCTACCAGTGCAATTCTAGGTGTTGTGTGAGGATGAATTAATATTTTAAAGGGCTGTTAACTTTTATCTCAAGCTCAGGACTTGTACTGATTTTGCTCCCTATAAATTTATCAAGGGAGTAATAGCATAAAATTCTCATAAGGTATAGGTGTACACTGAATTATAAAGTGCTATCTATGTATATTATATTTACTATACATATTATATACTCTACAGTAGAGGTCAATGAAGACAGCACCTAATTCTTTTACTTTTATTAAATTTTTCTTCTGCAGCTATACATCTCATTGAATAGCTCAGAAACTTAGAACTCTCTGAGACATCCACAGGGAAACAATTGTATCTGGTTAAATATCTAATAAATAAAAAAGGGAGAAATTAGCTTCATTTTCAAATATAAGAGCATTATTATTATTATTTTTTTACCACTACTATCACCATCATCATCATTATAATTTTATTACAGCGCCATGGTACTTTTTGTATGTATGTATGTATGTATGTATGTATGTATCTATCTATCTATCTATCTTTCTATCTATCTATCTATCTATCTATCTATCTATCTATCTATCTATCTATCTATCTGTCTGTCTATTCTGTTCCTATATATTATAATAGTAGAATTGCCATAAAATCAAACCTTTTTTAGGAATGAAATATATGTACATGACCTATATACATATCTAGCACAACTAATATATATATATATATATGTATATATCAGTCTCTCTTTCTCACTGTCTGCCAACTTCTTTCTCTGTTGTGTGTGTGTGTACACATGCACATCTGTGCACAGTTCTAGAATAGAATCCAGAGCTTCCCACACAATAGGGACACATGTCCTCTACAACTGAAATAGACATGCAGCCTTTGTCAGACTCTTAGAGTTAGTTATCATTTGAATCAGATATAGGCCACCTAGACACATATCTTGCAAAATTTTATTAATATCGATTGAGCCAAAACATTTTTGTATCAGATCTGTAAAAAATAAAAGATATTTTATTATTATTATTTTAAAATCCTGTATTGTTGAATTGATAGTTTATCTAAAAGCCCAAAAATAAATCAAGGGATGTGCTCTTATCATACTTATAATTATTATAGTTAGTCTTATTAACATCTGAAAGTTTCTATTATAATGAAAAATTGGTAAAAAAAATAATTGTGAAAATTAGGATAAAGGTACATCTTTGAATAAGAGCACATTCCTGACATGTATAAGGTCCTACATTAAATATCCAATATCATAAATATTAATTGGTAAGGAACCATAAATAAATTTTCCTATAGTCAAGTCTATATGTTACACCATGATTGTTTGTTTTTCTTTTATACAATGTACATTTTATTTAAATTTTTTTGAAATGTTAATCAAATACATCTCATTTGGGCAATAAATATTTGAGGTCACTTAATATAATTTCTTATTTTGAACTGTTGGTTTGCTTCTTGCCAAGTTACTCAAACACTTCTTGTTCTATTTCAATTAACTGCAGCATTTGTACCTGAATAGCATTTTTTATTTCCTGTTTATTTTTCTCTGTTATAGTGACTCTACTCTTTTTAATTTTTAAGAAATTTTGATACTCTCATGCATGTACTTAATGCACTTTAATCAATGTGAAACACCATTTTTCTGTCTCTGATAAGAATCTTCATTCTTCTGAAACCTTTCTTCCTGTAAGTGTTCTTCCACTTTTCACAATTTTGTCTGTGTTTAATCATGGTCACTGGCATATGAATGACAGCAAGTTATATATTACAGAATATTTAAGAATATTGTGTCTTCCTCTGTGGCCTGGTAAGGCTGCACCGTCCAGGGGGGAGGTGATCAGAGAGCCTGCCAAATAGTTCATGCCAGAGAAAGTCCCTGCTCCTCTTATTGGTAACCCCCTTGGATACTGAGCTGCCATGGGCTACATCTGAGCCAGGGTTTTAGATCTTCTCCATGCATTGTCCTTGGTTGGGGTATCAGCCTCTGCAGGGCTCCCAGGCCTCAGTTTTTATGCTCTCCTGTCCCCTCCAGGTCTTCTTTTCTCACCCTTCTTTCATAAGATTCCAAGACTCTTATGGAAGGAGAGCAGCAAATCCAAGGAATCTGGGACAAGTAGTCTTTTCTGAGACTGATACACCAACCAGAGACCATGCATGGAGATAACCTAGAACCTCTACAGAGATGTAGGCCATGGCAGCTCAGTATCTAAGTGGGTTCCCTAGTAGTGGGAATAAGGACTGTCTCTGACATGAATTCAGTGAATGGCTCTTTGATAACCTCCCCCTTAGGGGGGAGCAGCATTACCAGGACACAGAGGAAGATAGTGCAGTCAGTCCTGATGAGACCTGAAAGGCTAGGGTCAGATGGAAGGGAAGGAGGACCTCCCCTATCAGTGGACTTAGAGAAAGGCATGGGAAGATATGAGTGAGGGAGGATGGGAGTGGGAGGGAATGAGAGAGGGGCTACAGCTGGGATAAAAAATGAATAAACTGTGATTAATATAAAAATAATTTTAAAAATAGTAAAAGTGAATAAATTGTAATAAATAATAATAATATGTTTTTCCAGTGGCTTATAAATTTTAGAAGCTATTTCTTGTGAAATGAAGCAGTTCTGCTAAGTGTATTTCAAATATTATAATCCTTGAAGGCAGTTACCTTCTAGAAAAAATTGAAAACCATGTATTTGCATGCTTATATTTGTTACTAACCATATTAATGTATGCATAGCAATATATAACTCCAAATTTTGCACTTCGTGATTTCATTACTACAGGTTTTTTTTTGTATAACAAATGATTAAAAACATGAATACCAAGGACAGGAATGTTATTGAAACACTAAAATAACATTAAAACTTATTGTGTTTATTTTATATAGATCAAATATTAATTATGTAGGAAGGTTAATTGTAACCACAGTTAACAAATCTATCTGTTCATAAGTAATGTGTGTGTCATTAAGAATCTTGTTACTAAATCCTTGACCTTCGCTAGCTATCTGACCTGGTAATTTGGTTGTTGGTCTCCTTGTGGAGGTCCTGTCCTTTCTAGGTTCTTCTAAGTCCTGCTTCTTCCGTAAGATTCCCTGCACTCTGCCCAAAGTTTGGCTATGAGCCTTGGCATCTGCTTTGATACTGTACTGGGTAGAATTTTTTATTTTATTTTTTCTATTAAATTTTTATTTTTATATTAATTACATTTTATTAAGTTTGTATCTCAGCTGTAGTCCCCTCCCTCATTCCCTCCCAGTCCCATCCTCCCTCCCTCATCTCCTCCCATTCCCCTCTCCAAGTCCACTGATTGGGGAGGTCTTCCTCCCCTTCCATTTGACCCTAGCTTATCAGTTCTCATTAGGACTAGCTGCTATGTCCTCCTCTGTGGCCTGGCAAGGTTGCTCCCCACTCAGAGGAGGCTGGTGGTACTCAAAGAGCCAGCCACTAACTTTATGTCTGAGACAGTCCCTGTTCCACTTACTAGGAACCCACTTGGATACTCAGCTGCCATGGGCTATATCTGAGCAGGGGTTCTAGCTTATATCCATGAATGCTACTTGGTTAGAGTATTAGTGTCAGAAAAGACCCCTGTGCCCATATATTTTGGTTCTGTTGCTCTCCTTCTGGAGTTCCTCTCCTTAAAGACCCTCTGTGGTAGGCTCCTCTGCTGTTCCCTGTTTTTTCTCTCTTGTGATGTCCATCCTCTTTGCCTTTCTGAATGAGGATTGAGCATCTTAGCTACAGTCCTTCTTTATTAGTTTCTTTATGTGTACAGATTTTCATATGTTTATCTTATATTACTTGTCTAATATTCCTAATATCCACTTA
Organism: Pachyuromys duprasi; assembly: GCA_028658305.1. Lineage (NCBI taxonomy): Eukaryota > Metazoa > Chordata > Mammalia > Rodentia > Muridae > Pachyuromys > Pachyuromys duprasi. Next base: position 51,222,707 of record CM053745.1, read on the forward strand.
TGAGTTGGTATATACCCTGTGTGTCTTTCTGCTTCTGGGACACCTCACTAAGGATGATCGTTTCCAGTTCTCACCATTTACCTGCAAATTTCATTATTTCCTTGTTTTTAATTGCCGAGTAATATTCCATTGAATAGATATACCACAATTGCTGTATCCATTCCTCACCAGAGGGGCATCTGAGTTGTTTCCAGCTTCTGGATATTACAAATAAAGCTGCTACACACATGATTGAGCAAATGTCCTTATTGTATACTTGAGCATATTTTAGAAATATGCCTAGGAGTGATATAGCTGGATCTTGAGGTAGCACTATTCCTAATTATCTGAGAAAGCTCCGATTGATTTCCAAAGTGGTTGTACAAATGTACATTTCCACCAGCAATGCTATAGAGTAGCTGTGTTCCTTACACAAACCCCTCAGTTTCAGAGACAAAAGTCCTAAGCTGAAATCTCTCCATCTAAATCACCAGAATAAAAATGTGAAAAGGTCAAGATGGGAAGGAATTAATTTCACAGGAAAGGTGACCTTTCTTTCCCCGTTCTCCACCCTCCTTCATGAAAAGATCACATAATATCAAACCATAAAACTCTTTACCCCATAAAAATCCTCTTCATTTGTAGACTCTAGAAAGCTTTTTAAGTCTCCTCTTAGTTTAGTGATTGAGAATGAAGAAAACATTGTCACCCTTCCAGATTGAAGAGATATAATTGTTCAAAACAATAACCTGGCTCTTATTGCAAACATCATTTTTATCACTGCAGGCTGGCCACATTGAGCAATGGAGAAATGTTTAGTTTGGGCTTCATTCTAATTTGTATCCCTTCCTTCAATGTTTCTTAAAATCTGTCTTCCTCAATAGCCAGCTATACCACTGCTAGGCATATATCCAAAAGATGTTCAAGTACACAACAAGGACATTTGCTCAACTATGTTCATAGCTGCTTTATTCCTAATATCCAGAACCTGGAAACAACCCAGATGCCCCTCACTTGAGGAATGCATACAGAAATTGTGGTACTTTTACACAATGGAGTACTACTCAGCAATTAAAAAGGAGGAAATCATGAAATTTGTAGGCAAATGGTGGAACCTGGAAACGATCATCCTGAGTGAGTTATCCCAAAAGCAGAAAGACACATATGGTATATACTCATTTATATAGACCTATAAGATAGGATAAACATACTGAAATCTATACACCTAAAGAAGATAAACAAGAAAGAGGACCTTGGGTAAGAGGATTAATCCTCACTTAGAAAGACAAATGGGATGGACATTGGATATAGGAGAAAACAAGTAGCAGGACAAGAGCCTACCACAGAGGGACTTGGAAAGACTCTATCTAGCAGGGTATCAAAGCAAAGATTAAGGAACATAACCAACCCTTTGGCAGAGTGCAGGGAATCATATGAAAGAAGGGGGAGTTAGTATGACCTGGAGAGGTCAGGAGCTCCCCAAGGTCCATATATATCAGGGCACAGGGGTCTTTCATGAGACTGTCTCTCCAACCAAGGACCATGTACTTTTGAGTAAGTCCAGGTAAGTCCTAATGATTGTATGGATTTCCTCAGAGTCTGTTGTTATGTCCCCCTTTTCATTTCTGATTTTGTTAATTTGGATAGTGTCTCTTTGCCTTTTAGTTAGTTTGGTTAAGGGTTTGTCTATCTTATTGATTTTCTCAAAGTACTAGCTCTTGGTTTCATTGATTCTTTGAGTTGTTTTATTTGTTTCTAATTCTGATTATTTCCAGCAGTCTGTTCCTCTTAGGTGTGTGTGATTCTTTTTTTTTTTTTTTTTTTTTCCGGAGGGATTTTAGGTGAGCCATTAAGTTGCTAGAATGATGTCTTGGATTTCTTCTTGAAGGCACTTAGTGCTATGAACTTTCCTCTTAGCACTGCTTTCATCCTCTACCATAAGTCTGGGTATGTTGTGTCTTCATTTTCATTGAATTTTAGGAAGACTTTAATTTCTTTCTTTATTTCTTCCCTGACCCAGCTGTCATTTAGTAGCAAGTTGTTCTGTTTCCATGAATGTGTAGGCTTTTTGCTACTTCTGTTGTTGGTGAGGTCCAGCTTTATTCCATGGTGATCAGATAGGATACAAGGGATTATTTCAATCTTCTTTTATCTGTTGAGTTTTGCTTTGTGACCAACCATATGGTCTATTTTGAGGTGCTGAGAAGAAGACAAATTCTTTTGTGTTTGGGTATAAGTTTTTGTAGATGTCTGTTTAGGTACATTTGATTCATGACCTCTGTTAGAGACATTGTTTCTTTCTTTAACTTCTGTTTTTGTTTCTTTCTTTCTTTTTTTTTTTTTTGACCTGTCCTTTGTTGAGTGTGGGGTGGTGAAGTCTCCCACTATTAAAGTGTGGGGAGATATGTGTGGTTTAAGTTTTATTAATGTTTCTTTAACAAATGTGGGTGCCCTTGTATTTGGGGCATAGATGTTCATGATTGTGATGTCTTCCTAGTAGAATTTTCCCTTGATGAGCATGAAGTGTCCTTCCCCATCTCTTTTTATGAATTTTGGTTGAAAGTCTATTTTATTAGGTATTAGAATGGCTAGTCCTACTTGCTTCTTGGATCCGTTTGCTTGGAAAACTGTCTTCCAGCCCATTACCCTCAGGTAATGTCTATCTTTGTCACTTAGGTGTGTTTTTTGTATGCAACAGATTTTTGGGTCTTATTTACACATCCATTCTGTTAGTCTGTGTCTTTTTATTGGAGAATTGAGTGCATTGATGCTGAAAAAGATTGATGACCAGTGGCTGTTAGATCCTTTGATACTGATGTTGGCTATGGTAGTGTGTTTGTGTGCTTGGCTACTTTTAGTTTTGCTGTAGTGAGGTTTATTATTTCCTGTGTTTTCTTGAAATTAGTTAGTTTTCTTGCGTTGTATTTTTCCTTCTAGTATCTTCTGCAATGCTGTATTTGTGTGTAGGTATTTTTGAAATTTCCTTTGTTGTTGAAAATCTTGCTTTCTCCATCTATGAGCACTGAGATTTTTGCTGGGTTAGTAGCCTGGCCTGAAATCTGTGTTCTCTTAGGTCTGCATGACATCTATCCAGGCCCTTCTTGCTTTCATAGTCTGTTGAGAAGTCAGGTTTGATTCTGATGGGTTTGTCATTATATGTTACTTGGCTTTTTTTCCCTTGTAGTTTTTAATATATTTTTCTTTGTTCTGCATACTTACTGTTTTGATTATTATGTGGGGGGAGGATTTTCTTTTCTGGTCTAATTTATTAGGTATTCTGTAGGCATCTTGTATGATTATAGGCCTCTCCTCTAAGTTGGGAAATTTTTCTTCTGTTATTTTGTTGAAAATGTGTTTGGGCCTTGGAGATGGGAATCTTCTTTTTCCTCTATTTCTATTATTCTTAGGTTTTGTCTTTTCATGTTGTCTTGGATTTCTTAGATGGTTTGTGTCAGGAATTTTTGAGATTTATTATTTTCTTTGACAGATACATTGATTTCTTCGATTGTGTCTTCTACACTTGAGATTCATTCTTCCATGTCTTGTAGTCTGTTGGTTATGCTTACCTCTGTAGTTCCTGTTTTCTTCCCTAAGTTCTCCCTCTCCATGAATTCTTCCATTTGTATTTTCTTTAATTTTTCCAATTCTATCTTCATATCTTGAACAGTTTTGTTGATTTCCTTCACCTTTCTGACTGTATTCTGTTTTTCCTTCAATTCCTTCACTTGTTTGTTTGAACATTCCTCTGTTTTTTGTTTTTTTTTATTTCTTTCAGTGATTAATCATTTCCTCTCTGAAAGCCACAAACTGTTTGGCTGCCTCTTCCTGTATTTCTTTACAGTTGGCCATAATCTGTTTGATTTTATCTTCCTCGATTTGTTTTACGTATTTTATTTGTTTCCTCCATTCACCTCTTCATAAGCATAGATGTAAGGTCTTCTGCTTGAATTTCACTTATGTTAAGGTGTCCAGGGCTACTTATCCCTGGATACATGGGTTCTGGGGATGCCATATTGCTTTGTCTTTTATTGGTTCTTTTATCATGGCCTCTACACATCTGTCTGTCTCAGGTGTTGTCTGTTTATTTCTGGTGCCCCCTGGAGTCCTGGGGTGGGATAATCCCCTTGGCAGGTCTCTGAAGGAGATTTCCTCAGCATTTTGAGTATGGTCAACTGAATGGTGGTGCTTCTCAGTAATTGTCACAGTTCACCTTAGCCATTTGCACCTGTGTTGTTACTGTGGTGTTCAGGAAGGTTCTCCTCTCATCAGGAGAAGTCCTGGAGACAGCTGCCCTGCTGCTGGATTTCTTGCTCTGAATTTAATGAGCTGCAGCTGCTGCTGTTAACCTGTATTTGCTGGGTGCCGCCTTCGTGAAGATCCACTGAGTCCTGTGGTTTCATCAGTTTAACTAGGGATAACTGGTCGCACCTTGAGCTGTATGTAAGGGCTGCTCCGATATCTCTCAGGCTTTTGTAGGTCTGAGGTTGGAGTGATATGCCCCAGTACTGTAGCCTCAATCAGTGGCAGGTGAGCACAGCACTCATGTGTAGTAGAAGGCCAGAGCTTAGGGTCTATGGGACCTGGAAACATTTCTCTTTTTTTAATTTAAATTTAAAATTTTAATATTAATCACATTTTATTTACTTTGTATCCCAGCCATAGCCACCTCCCTCATTCCTCCCAATCCCACTGACCCTCCCTTATTTCCTCCCTGTCCCTTTCCAAGTCCACTGCTAGGGGAGGTCCTCTTGCCCTTCCATCTGAACCTAGCTTATCAGGTATCTTCAGGACTGGCTTCATTGTCCTCCTCTGTGGCCAAACAAGGCTATATCTCCCTCGCAGGGTGGGGGGGGGGTCATTGAGTTCATGTCAGAAATAGTTCCTATTCCCCTTACTAGGGAAAACCCACTTGAATACTGAGCCTCCATGGGCTACATCTGAGCAGGGGTCTAGGTTATATCCATACATGTTCCTTGGTGGGACCCAGAAACTTTTCTGGAGTTGAGTGTCCTGAGGGTTGGAACCAATGTTTTCCCTGAGTCTGTAGTGTTTGAGGGTCTGTAGGTCTGTCTGGGATGGCGAGTAGTGCAAGCAGGCACAGGTGCGTGGCTCTGCCTTGCTGGTGACTGGGTGCCTTCGTGCCATGGTGATTGCAGGAACCCATGGAGAATTTTTTTTGGGGGAGAGCAGGGGGTGTTGGCTGAATGCTCCAAGGTCAGACCTGCTCTTTCCCTCACTTTGAGCTTCCACCTGACAGAGAAACTCAGTCTCTGGTGCCCTAGGCGCACAGTTTTGTCTGGGATGTTCTGACCAGAGTTTTTTTTTTTTTTTTCCTAGGGATTGTCTGGGATACCTAAGGTCAATCCTGATTGCTTCCTGGACTGTGGAGTTTTTTCTTGACTGGAAATCCCAGTTTCTGTTGTTGTGGGGCCCCCAGTTCAGTCTGGGCCAGTGATCAGAGCATGCTGGTGTGTGGCTCTGGGCTGGCAACTGAGTGCCTGGCAGGACCCGGGAACTGTTTTGTGGTTTAGCTGGGCCATCTGAAGCTGATGGAATCCCACACTGTGGGTTTCCTCTCACCTGGGAATCACAATCAGTGGTGTTTTAGGACCCAGAGTTCTGTCTACTGGTCACTATGCAGATCCTGCTGTGCTGCTGGTCAGAAAAAGTGTCCTCCCAGTGCCGCCATCTTGGATCCCCTCAAATACTGTTTCTTTTTGTTCTAGAAAAGTATCTTCTCAGTGAACATCTATTCAAAGTTAATATCCTTTCTTTTCTTCCCAAACCACCTGTCATTTCATTGCTGTCTGGCTTAAATGGGAAGGGGATAGCCGGAGGGGAAGCTAAACAAAACAAAATGACAACAACAAATACAAAACGTTTCTGTTCCTCTTCTGATTAATCTAGAATCACTGATTTCTCTTCTCATTTTCTTCAGCTCACAACTTGAATCGTGGTTGTGCTATTTTAATTTGCTCTCATTGCATTTGTTGCCTCTTACAGGCCATTATATCTTTCACACTTCACACTGAATTGGCTACTTTTTGCATGTAGGTATTCTGGAGTTGAGTTAAATCTGCTATCGTAATTTAGGAATATATTCAACAAATAAAGTAATATGCACTATTGACATGTGCAGTGAAAAGCTAAAAGTACAGAGCCTGAAGATGCCACTTTGCCTTTAAGTAAATCCGTAGTAAAAACGAGAGAAATACAATTGTTTCATTTTCCATATCTGACTCAGATTGCGTACTTATATGTAAATCTATAATGTGATATGCTTTATGACATTTATAGAGCGCTTTTTTTTCTTTTTTTTTAATTTATTTATTTTTATCTCAATCACAGGTTGGGTACTTTGAATCCCAGGCGTAGCCCCC
>CM053745.1:51229565-51241006 GCA_028658305.1 Pachyuromys duprasi
TTTCCAAGGCAAGGTTTCCCTGTGTATCCTTGCTTATCCTGGTCTCACTTTGTAGAGGAGGCTGGGATTACAGGTGTACCTAACAGCACCTGGCACCTACTCTATACACTTTTAAAAAATACTTTTTAAAAAAATTAATTAACGTTTATTCAATTGGTATCCCAACTGTAGTCCCTGCTCCCATCCCCCTCCTATCCCCACCCTCCTTCCCTTTCCTTCACTCATGCCCCTCCCCCAGTCCACTGATGGGGAGGACCTCCTCTCCTTCCTTCTGACCCTAGCCTATCAGGTCTCATCAGGACTGGCTGCCTTGTCTTCCTCTGCGGCTTCATAATGGGAACAGGGACTGTCTCTGACATGAACTGTGGCCTGCTCTTTGATTTGCCTCCCCCTGAGGGGGGGGTGTAGCCTTGCTCTATACACTTTTTAATAACAGAGTCAATTTTTGTTATTGTCATCATGAAATTACTGAAAATTTTTGATAGCATAATTGCAATGATAATATAAAATATTATAATAAAATTACTAGTAGTTGAAAGAAAAATAAAAATATTTTAAGACATTTCACTGAAGACTCATTCAATTAAATGTTTAATTTGAAGTTCAAATTAATAAATGTTTTAACCTGACATGAATTTTGTCTGTCTAAGTTAGTTTAAAATTAATGAGCTATATAGCAAACCCCACCTCAAAAATTAATAATAAAATTATTGGCTATCAGTTCTGACATGAACTGATTGGCCTGCTCTTTGATCACCTCACCCTGATGGAGGAGCAGCCTTACCAGGCCACAGAGGAAGACAATGCAACCACTCCTGATGAGTCCTAATAGACTAGGATGAGAAGGAAGGAAAGAAAGACCTTCCCTATCAGTGGACATGAGGAGGGGCATATGTGGAGAAGGGGGAGGTAAGTGGGATTGTGAGGGGAGGGGGAGGGGTTTATGGGGGAATACAAAGTGAATAAAATGTAATTAATAAAAAATTAAATTAAATTAAAAAAATATTGGCTATAAGTACATAAGGTTGAATCAATAAAGATGAAATAATGAATATTTTCTTAGAAATGGTACTTGGGTCTATAATTATCAACACCTTCAACCTGTGTTTCTATGAAATAAAACTTAAGTTTTAACTTATTTTATACATGAAGTCGATTTTTTTTCTGTTTTGTTCAATCTGCAAGTATCTCTCTACAGTAGAGATTTTTTGAAAACAAGTTAGGGCTGTGAAGGATCAAATTAAATTTCAGAAGTAGAAGAAACATGATAATTATCATAATTATCTATTTACAATATATATATCATTACATATTTGGTTAAAAATGAAAAGAGTTGGTGCCAGAGAGATGGCTCAGTGGTTAAGAGCACTGTTTGCTCTGTCAAAGGACCCCGGTTCAATTCCCAACACCCACATGGCAGCTCACAACTGTCTGTAACTCCAGTTCCAGGAGATCTGACACCCTCACACATAAAATAAAGTTAAGTAAATTATATAAGAAAAAGATGAAAAATTAATTTTAAAGGGGGCTGGAGAAATGGCTCAGTGGTTAAGAGCACTGTCTCCTCTTCCAAAGGTCATGAGTTCAATTCCCGGCACCCACATGGTGGCTCACAACCATCTATAATGTGAAATGATTCCCTCTTCTGGCAGGTGTAAGTGCAGATAGAACACTCATATAAATAAAATAAATAAATCTTTAAAAAAATGAAAAGAGTTTACATGCTCATTCAAAGTTAGCATCATTGCAAATTAATCACTTTGATATTGTTTCTCCACTTATAGAATGATAATAATATGGAAAAATATATTGTTATGGTTCATATATCAATGCTTAAAATTATGGAAGACAGATATAACAGTTCAGGATATTATTATTGTCTTTTAATTTTATGATGTATGATATTGAATGGACCGAGCAACTAAAACGAGGGAGTTGTACGCTATTAGGGTTGCCCAACCCAACATGGAATCTTCGTTGTGGTTTTCTATACATTGCTCCTTATATTGACAAAATTCTTAGACTCTGTCCTAATTGTTTGTATCATGTCTTTTCACCTATCTCATGTCTTTCCATTTGAAGTAATATTTTCTTTCATAAACATAATTAATATGTTCTCCTTGATTTTTCTCCAATCTTCATGTTTTCCTGTCTGTGTTAGCATTGTCTACATGAACCAAAAACTTTATTCTCCCTGCATTCAGAGCAGCATTAACAGTTGTTACAAACAGATCCTAATACAATGTAGAAGACAAGTTATTAAAACAAGAAAATTATTGGTTGGCCATGTCTCCATTCTCTGCTCCATTGTTATCCCTGCACTTCTTGTAGGAAGAATAAATTTGGGGTTGAAGGTTTTGTGGGTGGTTTGTCTCCTCCCTTCACTGGAAGTTCAGTCTGGCCTTCCCTGTTACTTAGCTTCTTTGGGTCTGGATTGTAGTAAATATGATTGTCCTGGATTGTATGGCTAGCATCCAATTATAAATGAGTACATACCATGTGTGTCTTTCTGTGTCTGAATTACTTCACTAAAGATCTTTCCTAGTTCCATCCATTTTCCTGAAGTGTGCATGATTTCCTTGTTTTTAATAGCTGAGTAATATTCTATTGTGTAACTGTATCGCAATTTCTCTATCTATTCTTTGGTTGAGGGATATCTAGATTGTTTCCAGTTTCTGGCTATTGCAAATAAAGCTGCTATGAACGTAGTTGAACAAGTGTCCCTGTGATATGGCGGAGTATCTTTAGGGAACATGCCCAGGAGTAGTATAGTGAGGTCTTGAGGTAGAGCTATTCCCAATTTTCTGAGAAAGCACTAGATTAATTGCCAAAGTGGTTGTACAATGTTACATTCCTACCAGCAATGCAGGAGGGTTCCCCTTTCTCCACATCCTCTCTAGTATGTATTGTCACTTGAGTTTTTGATCTTAGTCATTCTGATAGGTGTATTATGAGATCTCAGCATTGTTTTGATTTGCATTTCCCTGATGGCTAAAGACATTGAACTTTTCTTTAAATGCTTCTCAGCTGTTAGAGGTTCCTCTGATGAGAATTCTGTTTAGTTCTACACCACACTGACTGGCCCAACCTGAGAATCACCCTATTGGAGAAATCCAACCCCTCGCACTATTAATTATACCCAGCTCTGCCTGCAAACAAGAGCCTATCATGACTGTCCTCTGAGACAGGACACCCAGAAAAAGAACAAACCATGTTGAGACTCACAGCTGGACACTGTGTGGAGCTGGGAGTGTGGTGAGGGATAGAAGGTCCTAGATAGGACAAGAACCCCTGAAAAAGGTGAAAAGTGTCTAATATCCTGGGCTTAGTACCAAGACTGAGGTACTAGCCAAAGAGCATGCATGGACTGGACCTAGCCTCATGACACAGGTGTGACTGATGGGCAGTTTGGTCCTCAAGTGGGTCCCCTAGCAACAAGGGGAATGTGGGTCGTATCTGACATGGACACAATTGCCTTCTTTCAGATTACTTTCCCCTAGCTGGCTTGTCTTGTCTGGCTTCAATAGAAGAGGACATAGTAAGTCCTCACCCAACTAGAAATGCCAGAGTGGAATTGGGAAGGAGGGTTGGGTTCATTTTCTGAGGAGAAGAGGAGCAGCATTTGGAAGGGAGGACCAGAAGGAGTGGAGGGAGGAGTCTGTAATGGGGAATAATGAATAAATTTATAAATAATAAAACTAGAAATAAAATAATAAAAACATCAGGGCTGGAGAGCTGGCTCAGTGGTTAAGAACACTGTGCTGCTTTTCCAGAGGACCTGGATTCAATTCCCAGCACCCATACAGTGGCTCACAACCATCTGCAACTCCAATCCTAAGGGCTCCAACAAACTCTCCCAACTTCCTTGGCTACCAGCAATGCATATGGCACAAAGTCATTCACATAAGCAAAACACTTATAAACACTTAATAAACATAAAATAAACATAATTAAAATTTTAAATTTACAAATATAGTATTTTGAGTTGGAAAACCTGGGATCAACATAATCTGCTTCTTTTTATTCTTATGCATAGAACAAATAAATTAGTATTTTGTTTATAATCTAAAAGGACGATGTTAATAACAGCTGTTAAAATGAACTATTTGGTTAGAAAACAAAATTAATTTCAAAAGAAAATATTGGGATGGAAAAAAGAGTGAAGAAGTTAGCAGATCTTGAGTTTGAGATTTATCTTGAGTTCTGTGTAAAAAATAGTGATAATTATGCTCATATCATTTAAGTAAAAAATTCTTGAATAAATGTTCTCATACAATTCTGATTATTTTTGCATTATATATTGATTAAACATTATATATTCATGTTTTTAACAAACTTTTATGGTACTTTTTAGTATTTCTCTATATAAATCCTGTATTACGATGGAAACTTTTGAATTAAAATTGATAACTATCTTTTCACAGTTACCTACTTATACTAATAGAATTTTATAACTTAATAATACTAGCTAAAACCACTCAACAGATCCAAGAAGATGTTACATTTATAAGGTATTTCAACAGAATTCTAGAACTACTTTCCATTTCTTTGTAGTGTTCATGATATTACGTAAGATTTTGCTTAATCAGCTAATGGATTCTTTGTAACTTGTAAAAACAGACGAAAGATAAAGAATAAGAGGAAAGAGGGTCATGGAAACCAATGAGGAGCACATTTTAGGAAAGAGCCAATAATTAAGAGTGTGAAAAGCACTTGAAAATTCAGAGAAAGAAAAATTGTAACAGATGGGATGAGACTATATGCAGGTCACTCATGACTTTTGATAAAGACATTTTTGTAGATAATGAAATCATGAAGGATATTTTAATATGATAATGCAAAATCTTGGGATAACCACTCCAGTCATTTATTGGTACAAAATGAACAGTAAAGAAAAACAGGGGGAAAAAAGGAAAATTTCAAAGTGAACTGAAATTTTAGGAGTTGCTAGGTCGTGGACTAATAACTACATATACATTATCCTATTTATATATGAATAGCTTAAATTCTAAGTCTCATTTTATCTACTACAGATAAGAAATCAGAACAGTTGTTTTGAGCTGTGCAGATGAATTTGGCATTTAGATAACGGACTTAAATATATTCTAAATGGTTAATCAAGAAGTAAAATGCTCATTTATAAAACTGGGATGAATGTACCCTGGAGAAAAATTTGCTAGAGTGAGTTTGTGTAAAATTTTAAAGTCAGTATCCAAAGGCCAGTGATAATGGCAAAAGTATCAAAAATGGAGTAATGGTACCGAGAAAATAAAGTACATTAAATTACTATATTTAAATAAGAACTCATAGAGTTTAGAAAAGTGCTACTCTTAGTTGCTTCTCTTCCATAGCAGTATCAGTTGAACCCTTTAGGCTTACAAACAGAATGACTACAAGCACATCATTTTGTTTGATTTATTATATTTATTCTATATTATACATTTATGTTGTATACTAGAATTTTGACCTAAATAGCTAAAGTGCCTTATCATCTTCAAATTAAAAGGACATTCATGTTTGCTCCTTCTTTGTGTGTGGCATTAGCTGACCTACATATGCATGAGTAAATCACAGAAGCCATTCCTAAGGTGACATGTGCAACTCTTTATTTGTGACCAGTAGTGTGCATGCTGTGGCCCAGTTTACCAATTAATTTTAAAGACATTCCTAAAAGTTTATTTAATATCATATATTTATCATTGTTTAAGCTGAAACTTCATGTATGAGAGATTCAGATTATAATAGATGTCCTTTAGTGTCTCACAAAGACCGATTGCACAGCAAATGAATAATAAAGAAAGGATATTAACAGTCTAGCTAACATTTGTATTCATTAAGGAGAACTTTCATAATCAGACCCAATCAGACCCTGATTACATAGCAATTTAGCCATACCTGCACAAGCAGTTTTCTCTGTGTTTGGGGTTATATGAGATACTCATTAAAATATAACAACGAAAATGGAAAGTTCTTTGATAATAAAAATGTAGATAAAAGAAATTCATTTGTGTCTTTTTCAGCTCCAGTGTCTCATTAAAAGGCAACATTAAAACATGAGTGTGCCTGTCATCTCAGGAAGTTTGATGTGTTGATTTTCAAATTGAGACTCAATGATAACCTCACACTTATTTTCAAGGATCCTGTTGTATGGCCCCAGGGTTTATGAAAAAGGTATTACATCCTCATACTCCCTACTATAAATCCTGTTCTCTGTCAACCCACCTGCCTGGAAGTCAGCATTTTCCTGTCTTTGAAATCATGAGCTCATTCTCTTCATCGTTTACTTTTTACAAGTAATATGCCATCTTTAAGGGGTAATCAATTCTCCATTTTCTTTGTAGAATATCACTTAATTATATTTGTTTTTGCCTCTAAATTTCTTATCAATATGTTTTATTGATCATCAGTTTTGCTTCTTTTGGGCATGAGCACAAGCTTTTCCTATTGGAAAAAGCTTGAGGAAAAAAATTATCTATGTTTATTACCTACTATTTATTTACACAATAAATACAAAGTGAATTTAAATAGAAATGAAATTATCATATTATGTTGCACATGTCAAAATAGATAATTTTACTAGTACTGACAAATGACTCATTTTATTTCAATAGTTTTATTTGACTCAAGTCTACCCATAAGGCAAGAATGCATTGCCCAATTTCAAACAACAGTTTCTTTGATGATTTTGTGCCTTGTCCTGCTTTATTTTCAATCTTATGCTCCACTTACTTCACTAGCATGCTGAGTGTCTTCCATCTCTACCACCAAGTTCTTACCTCAAGTCATCCAGAATTACTTTTAAATTAAGTATCAACTCATTTAGGTCAAAGGGTTTTCTGGACTGATGAACATGACTGCTTAGAAGGAGAACAATATTTTTAAAAGTGGCTGAATGAAAGAGGACTACCAATGATTCCAGATGCTTTGAAATTTTTGTATTAATCAAAGAAACATGATAAAAACTTTATGAATAGACATGAATGCTTGTGAGCATGCACAAACACATACATACACACATACACTCGAAAACTCATATCTCTTCATACATCTAAATAAGATTTTCAGATTGTAGCAATGTCACTGTGCCAATTATTGTATATCTATATCATCTCTATTTATATTTAATATTTATTTATATCTATATTTAATTTATATTTAGATCCGTATCTATTTATGTCTCTATCTCTCTAAATAAAAAAAAAATAAAAATAAAAATAAAAAAAAGAAAGAGCCACCCGCTGAAGGATTTCACCAGTTTAATATTTTTAGATGTTAATTTCATTGTTTAGCCTTGCTCTACAGATAGAAGTTTAAAGCACTAGAATTTCCTTGAATATATAGGTTAGAGTAACCACTCATTTTTATGCTACAATGACAAGATAACTGACTTCTCATTCACAAGAAATCTATGAGGGGGAAAAAAAACAAAAACAAATTCAGCATGAATGATTTAGAATCATAAAACCATAAAAAGCTCAAAGTTCAATCATTTGATATCTTCCTTTACTCATATTTACCTATGTGATTACCACATGCATTGTATATAATACAAATATGCAAAAGTTTACATGATCCAGGCAGATACAAATGAATAATACAGATTTCCATAAAATCACATCATTTTAATGCACAGATTTGGAACTCTGGATGCAACAACAATACATCATTCTTCATTATAGGCAGGATGGTAGAAATTACAGATGACTTGCAGTCTCAGATTTAATAGTTTGGAGATAAATGAGGGGTGATTTCTCAAATGAAGGAGCTCCTATACTAAAAAAGCACTATAAACAAAGACAGTTTGGTGAGAATGCATGTGTTTGTGCACATGAATACACACACACACTTTCTCTCTCTCTCTCTCTCTGTCTGTCTCTGTCTGTCTCTGTCTCTCTGTCTCTGTCTCTGTCTCCGTCTCCGTCTCTCTCTCTCTCTCTCTCTCTCTCTCACACACACACACACACACACACATAGGCTTCCTTACTCTCCATTGTTGATCTTTATATTTCTTAATGTTTCACAATGAATTGCCTGCAGTATGTGACGGACTTGTTTTCTCTCTGTTGCTGCACTCAAAGTGAGCTCACTTTTCCTTTCACTTTAAATACTATCTGTATACATACAGTCAGCAAGGTCATAACTGCACAGCAGACTCTCTTTTGAACTTCCATTAGAACACCTAACTGCTTCTCTAATTTAATATGGCCAAAGCTGATACATAGATGTCTATCACCCTTTTTGTCTCTCACGTCTCACGAAAAGTAATTTTATTCTCCAGCTGTTCAAGTCAGAAAACTTGGCATCATCTCTTTTACAGGCCATACCCAATTCTGAAAACAACTTATTTTAGCTTAATTTTTGAGACATGTTTATTTACATATGCTTTTGTGTCCCTTGGATCTACAGAACAACATGACTACCAGTGTGAAAGAACTTGTTTTCCTGTGATATTAACAACCTTTAGAAATATTTTTATTCTCAAATCATTGGTGCTCAGATGAATTCTGTGGGTGGAAATCAGGGACACTGACAATAACACACACAGCACAAAGCAGTTTTCTGCCAAAATGTACACTGCTCAAAATGATAATTTTAACTGCACTGAGAAGTATCCACACGCACTAACTATGCATTGTTATTATTTCATTAATATAGTTATTTTCTTATGGATATACTTCTATACACTGTTTAATGATTCTTACTATCCACTGACATTCAGAAACAAGGATTCTGGTATATTCTTCTTCAGATTTAGTAGTTTCTTTGACATAACCATTATTTAAATGCCAATCATTTTTTATGGTCTCTCAAAAAATAGATTTGTTGTAGAATTGTTTTCCCCTCTCAAACATAACAAAGTGATGTTTCTGTCATCATTCTTTGTATCTTAAACTGTTTTATTTTTACTTTGTGTTTGATCTCTTTCCTCTCGATTTTACAAGCTTTTGTGGCAAAATTTAATAAAATAATGAAGATTTCTGTTGTTCTTGTTCGTTGTATACTTGTCAGCCACTGGACCTTATTTAGTATTTGGGTTCAAAATTCTTAGTTGCATTTACAGTAAATTAATATTTCAAATATTTTTTATTTACATAGGAATGGTTATGAAACTGTTGATTGGTCTTTATTTTAAATACTTATTTTTCTTTTATCTAAAAGTTTACACATGTCTCTTGAATGTGCATGTTAGTGGTCTATGATCATTTTTTATTGTCCTTTCTGTTCCACACCATTTAATTTAGTAATATTTTGCGAGAAATATCTTGATATTTCTATGGGAAATAATTATACCTTAAAACTTACTTTTTACGATGGAAAAAGTTTCAATCTATACATCCAACAGAATATTCATCAAGAGAATTTATAAAAAAAATTTTAAATGTTAAAAACCAAAAAATAATTAATAAATACATAGGTTACTGAATTGAGCAAATGGTTCTCCAAAGGACAATTGTAATAAACAATAATATTTGTAAAAGTTTAATTACCCCTCAAGGTAAGAAGTTAATGACTGTGAAAGCAAGGTGGCCAATGCCCAAAGTCCCCACTGTCATGACCTATTGCCTATGACAGACTGTATCTTTAAATGTGAGCCCATATTAGTTCAAGTCATTAGTTAAAAATGACTTTTATATTTATTTTTCAGAAGTTACTTAAAATCATGTATTCATTTATAAAATTATAACTACAATATAAATGCTAATGAATTTCATAAATTCATGCAATGTATTCTCTTTTGAATTTTCATATTTTTCATTATAGCAAACAATTTTTAAATTTAAGTATATTTATATTCTCTTCCCCCAATTCCTTTCAAATTCTTTCCCTCTCCCACATGTCCAACATTAAGTTATTTCTAAAAAAAAAAATCCCAAATTTAATTTAAGACTAATAAAATAAAATAAAACCACAAAACAGAAAAAAAAACCAAATTGTAGCCAAATAAGGAAATACAAACACATACACACACACACACACACAAATGTAGGATCCATTGTATGTCAGTCAATTACTCCTGAACATGAGACCTCTCTTGAAGTAGTTGATAACCCAACATAACTCTTTGGGGGGAAACTGACTTTCCATCTTCCAGTAAGTGTAAGTGGCAGTTCAGTTGTAAATATTTATCCTGGCTATGCTTTAATGCAGTTTTTAAAAATATACACACAAAAAATAAGCAAAATGAAAGCTATCACATCTCAGTTGGATAAGACAAACCAATAGACATAAAAGTGCCTAAGAGAAAAGACAACAATTAGAGAGTTAGTCCCTTACACACTTGGGAATCCCGTAACAACACTAAACTGAAAGCCATAATGTATACAGGAGGACCTGGTGAAAACTTGTGAAGTCCTTGTGCATGCTGTGTCGTTCTGTGAGTTTATATGAACTTGGCTCATGTTGATTTAGAGGATGTTGTTCCTCTGGTGTGTTCCATCCTATCTAGTGTTTATACTCTTCCTTAGTGTATATTCCCTTCCTTAGAGTTCCCTGAGCTCTTAATGGAAAGATTTGATGGCTATGTCCCATTGAAGGCTGAGTGCTGAGGGTCTCTCATTTTCTACATAATGTCTGACTATGGGTCATCTGTAGCAGCAGGAAACTTATCTGATAATGGCTGAACAATGCACTGATCTAGGAATTTAGCCAAAATATCATTAGGAGTCATTTAATCACTATTTTCTATTGTTTTTGTAGACCAATATTATTTGATTTTACTCTAGGCTATATAGTCTCAGGTTTTTGGACACCCAATCCAAGGTTTGCTTGGTTTGGCTTATACTTTTTGAAGTGGGTCTTAAGTCATATCAATTATTGGTTGGTTAATCCCACGATACCTATACAATTCATTGAAGATAGAGATGTTGCATCTTTATCACTGTGATCCAGCATCTGTGATACAGGGACCTTCTCTTCATGAGCTCAAAAGAGAGATGAAAACACCAAGCCATCCACATACCCTTCATCTACAACGGTGTACTGCATACATAGCATTTTCATTTTTCCATTCTAACTTATTTCTTCCAGCTTCCCATATCTCCTCTCCCAACTCCATGCTTATATTTACTTTGCAGTCTGCTAAATCCAATTACTGTTGCTCATCAGTACATCACTGTATAGATGTAGGGCCACCCACTATATCATGGTCAACCCACAAGTAGTTACTCATAAAGAAAACTTATTGTTTATATTAGAGCCTGAGATCTTGGTTCTGTTCACTGGAAAGCTTCTGTAAAGCAAAGGACACTGTCAACAGAACAAAACGACAGCCTACAGACTGGGAAATGATCTTCACCAACCCTACATCGGAATTTTTTTTTTTTTATTTACTGGGAACAATCTTTCTTTACTACCCAGGAATAAGAACAGAGATACATGGTCTGTATGATCAATCTATTTTCCAAGTAAACAATAAAATATATTTATTGATAACCTCAATA
>CM053745.1:51248469-51339516 GCA_028658305.1 Pachyuromys duprasi
GGCACCTGGTTCCTCCTGAGACTGCTGGGGAGACAGTCTATAATGGCGGGTGTGGGCGCCCAGCGCAGCTGCTCATCCAGATCAGAGCTGTGCGCTGCTGGTCACAGGGAAATTTCTCCAGGTAATAACTGGGTGTCTCTAGGGTTTTCCCACTTGATTTTCTCACCGTAGGAGTTCCGCTCACCTGGCACTCACAATGCTGGTGTTTTAGGTCCCAGAGTTCAGTCTCCTGGTCGCTGCGTTGTTTCTGCTCTCCTACTCCTCAGACACAGTGTTCTCTCGTGGCAGCCATCTTGGATCTGGCCTCATCTTTTAATATAAAGTTTTATACTGTATCCACATTGTCATTTATTTAAATAAGGAATATGTTCATATATATTTATTTATGTGTATCTAATCTGTGCTAATATCTGTCTTAGTCAGTGTTTCCATTGCTGTGAAGTGACCCCTCGACCAAGACAACTTTTATAAATAAAACATTTAATTTAAAGCTGGCTCAAAGTTTCAGAGTTTCAGTCCATTATTGTCATAGTGAGATGTATGGATGCATGCAAGCATACACAGTGCTGGAGGAGCCAATAGTTCTACATTCACAGGCAACAGAAGGAGACTGTACCACACTGGATATAGTTGGAGCATAGGAGACCAAAATGCCTGCCCCACAATGACACATTTTCTCCAAAAAGTCTTCACATCTTAATAGAGCCACTGCTTTTGGGCCAAGCACACATGTCTGTGGAGGCAATACCTCTTCAAATCATCACAGTATCCATATTTTTATTTATTAAAACAAAATGTGTGCAATATACAAAAGAATTATTATACCAAGTTAAAGGATGCAAAAGTGATGATTTCATCACTTCATAAAAAAGATGTTTAATTAGATTAACAAAGATAAAATCCAAAAAATCAGATGCATATATGCATTATGGGTTTATTTATTTATTTGCAAAATATAATGGTTAGCTGTAAAGTATTAGAAAGTTAGACCTCAATGTAAATTTATTGGAAAACAGAGGGTTGCACTACAAATGTCAGTATATGGCTTTCCAGCACAATTAAAACCAAAATAGAAGCAATATGAAGGCATCAATATATTATGTCACACCTGAGTGAAGCACAGCTTTTATTTCCTCTTCTTAAAAATCTGTGCTTTTTAAATTGTATTCATATCATTATTGCAATTTTTGGCTTCAAGGTTATGTTCCTTCTTTTTTTATACTCTAGGTTAATATTTTAGTTTATGAAATAAAAAAATAAGTTGTATTAAAGATGAGGTTACTAAATAGAAATAGGTAACATATTATTTAGGAAATATCTGAATCCAGAGGAAATTGTTTTCAGATATTGGTATTATCTTAATCTAAAACAGATTTAAAGAAAGAAAATCAAGTTATACCATGTGGGGACATTTGGCGAGTGCCACCTTAGGATCTAGGTTAAAGATAAAGACAATGGACATGTTTCTTCCCATTCTGCTAGACTTGCCAGCACTCAGCTTATCAAGAAAACCTAGTGAACCACACTAGATTATATTGACGAGAGATGAGTGTGGCATCAGCAATAAATATTGTTTTCCACTCCAGGCTTTTGAGTATCTCCTGTGCTATGATTTTTTTCAGAAAGGCTTTGCTCTTTCCTTTGCCTTTCCTGAGTCTGTTATTAGAGTCATTAAGAAAGAAAACAGAATCTCAAAACAAAATTCTTAAAGGTGTGATTCTAGTATTCTTTGTTGCAAAGGTACAAAACATGAGTGCTGGACATTGCCGTCCCCTCATCTTTTGCATTCACTGGAAACACACACAGATGCTGGGACAGCTGGCTTCACTGACAATAAGTCTTTATTGCTTGCAGGAGTGTGCCCTGCATGCCTGGACCTATGCGTTCTGAGAATTCTGACCATCTGCCCTTTAGAAAAGCTTTTTACCCGAAGTACATTAGATTACCTTGTTGAAGTTCATCACATACCCAAACTGGGCTCCGGGCACTGTAGAAATCATGATACAAATAATACTCAAGATAAAATGGCACCATAGTCTGCATGCTATAGCCTTATTATAGAAATACAATCCTCCTAGAAACAGTTTCCTCCTAGAGAAAAAATAATGCATTTGAATTGTTCAGAGTGCCTGTTTTATCCAGTGATATTTTTCTAAAATATGTGAATACTAATCATAGGAAAATTCTCTTACAGGCAGGATCATTATGGTTCATTTCCTTCTGTCTTTGTTTGAAGGAATTTGTTTTGCTTTCAGAGTAAAATTAGATTTCTAACAGCCTGTGAGCCATGGAGAAAGTTCAATTGGTTACCAAATAGGTTAGCTAGAGAAAGTACATGGCTACATATCTAGGAAGAAGACCTATATATCATAACACGTAATATTGCATATATTTCTTTTCTTTTTATCTTTTTGTGAAGGAATGTTTTGTGAAATTTGTATATGAGACTATTAACTCAAATGCATAAATGAGTTATAGAAATGAAGTTATTTCCTACTTTATTATATGTTACAGTAAGGCAAAGACACGCTCCATGGTGTATAAACACACAAAAGCAGATTGAACATTTTGGGGATGTCCAGAGTCTTGGTCAAGCCACTCACTCAGACAGTGGAGAGAGAAATGGATACTGTGCTCATAGACATTGTAAGATTCAGCATGGACATGGATGAAAAAAATATTCCTGGGATCATTGTGTCTTGGTCATAGTGGAAGCTTTGTGATAGTAGGGAGACAGCATTGTCCAGAAATAATCTGCTTACCACATTGGCCTATAACTAAGGTCTAATTTTACAGTGAGGCTATTACCAAGACAGACTCATTTATTCTTACTGAACTATTGACCTTCTTCTGCCCTCATTGTGGCCAGCCTAACAATTGACAGAATAACAGCTTTTGCAGAACAGATTATAACGTCTAGAGGAGGAGAGCACATGGCTTTTAAATGAGAGATTGTGGAGTATACTCTCTAGACTGTAACAATATAGATACAGCTGGTGGTAGCATGTCTTACAGCTAAGAAAATATGTTATTCATTTATTTGTTTTCTTATATTTACACATGGTTCCTCTCCCATTCCTTTTTTATTTATAAGAGATACATCTTTATCAATCAGTAATAAGAGTGAAAAAGAAAAGCATAAACACAGAACTTTTCATCTCATACTAAATGCTACTATATGTGGAATGCCAGATTCACAGGACCCTCAGAAACCACCAGGACATGACTGGATACAGTAGCAAGAGAGCTTTATTATGAGAGTGATCGAACTTGGGACCTAAATCTCACTGAGGCAGCAGTAGAAAAGTGGGACCCCAAGCTCTGAGTGAACAGGATTTTTAAAGGGAAAGAATGTGATCAGGGGGTTTCCATGATAGCAAGCCGGGTGTTGGGGGGCACATGTTTCTATGACAGCAAACAGGTGGGTCATATGCCTTGACATTACAAGATTAGGTAAAAGTTAGAGGGGCGAGATGACCTCTGAATCACAATTACCTAAGGCATATGCCTCTCTGAGGGACAATTGCTATTATTTTAAACTATATCTGAAACATTAGGGAAATTTTTCCCACCCGATTCTCAACCAATTCCCATTGATTATTGGCAGGGAGTTTGTCTCTATTTTCTATGAAGCATTTATTCTGTATTATTTCCTGGAGGCTGTTGCTAGGAGAATTAACTGTTTTCTGCCAGGTGCACATTCTGTGATATTTCCTGGTACCTGAATTCAGCTCCCAGTCAAGATGGCTCTTTATTTAAAAAATGGAGTTATGCCTAGGCCAACTATACTCAGGCTAACTTAAACTCTTCATATGCTAACTGCTGTTTTCTATGTGTTTTGTTCAATTAAAAGAAAAATATTATTTTTACAGTCCCCAGGATTTTTTTTTCAACTAGGAAGACTTTTACCTGAATTATATGTAATGTAATGTAATTCATATTAACCACTTAAACTTATTTTTGATTTTCCTTCTTAATGAACTATATACACCTTAGGATGATCACTCTTCATCATTATACATCATCCAGAGGTTATAAAAGAATATTTACTGTTCAAAAATTGGTGAAGAGATTAAAGTTATCTTTTTCAGAGTGATCATCTGCAAATTTGCTTGTTCTTGTTGCAGACATAATACAAAGGAATTTAAGAAATAAGTGAAACAACACAGATTTATACATTTAATAATTTTAATGTCAAAGATGTTAATTTTACATTATAATTACATGATCTCTAAAAAATAAGTACATAAATAGATACATGACTATATAAATAAATAGGGCTACTCAGAAGAAAGTACACATCCATGCTTATTTATGTAGAAATTTGTACTCAAGATATTTGGAGATTGTGGTACTAGGCCATGCAGGCTCTGTTCTTTTATATTTTTGAAATTTCTAAGTACATACCATATCTGTATAAAGAAAAATATATATTATACTTGATCAGCGTATGGTATACTTTCTGCAAACTAAGACATATTTAAAAGCATTTTTCTCAAAATTATATATCCATGGCCATTGTCAGAGGGAGGCTATCTATACTTTACTTGATTTCATAAATGATTATGTGTTGTTTAAATTTAAATGATTATTTATGATAAACCTTACTTTTTTAGATTAGCATTATGTGGAGAAATTTTAATACAGCCATATGTCTGCCCCTGCAATGGATCACATCCATTCATCTTCTAGATCTGTCTGGAATGCAGACATATTATACACCTTTAATTATTCTGGCTGGAATACAGGCACACACCATTAGTCTGGGCACTGTACACTGACACCCTCTTAGTATACACCTTTAACCCCAAAGGATGATCTCTAATTAAGGGGCAGAGAAAGTGTGATGTATCAAAGAAGATTTGACTGACTCAGTCAGAAACAGAGTGCATCCAGATCTCACTAGAACAGACAGGAAAGAGAGGCTGTTTAAGAGCATTTCAGAGAAAGAGCATGAGAGTTAAATGTAAAGGAACTTTTGTTGGTGCGCTTCAGTTCTTGTCTTGGTGGCTTAGTGTTTAATAAGCTCACCCTTGCTTGTTGTTTTCTGAGTTCATTGCTTGTTAGTTCCACTCAGCTGTTCTGGCTCAAACTCCTCTCTCAGCTAATCTGGCTTTCTCTCCACCTCTGAATTGCTCTGCTTGGACTCAGACTAACTCCAGGATTCTGTTCTAATCTGGCTTCTTCCCATTCTCTGGTTACTTTTGTGTTCACTTTTGTCTAGCTTGTTCTCTCCTTCAACCCCTCTTTGTGAAACTCTCCTAGTAAAACTGCCTCCTCTCTCTGTCTGCATTGCCCAGTAAGTAGCTTTTCTTTCCTCTGTCTTCTGAGAGTTGGACATGTCCTATTCTGTCAAATCTTTCTCTGATTTTTCACTTTTCCTGTCACTCAATTAAAGATCACTTTCAAACATGGGTGCTTCCTACTACAAACTGACTTTACCTTCATTGTTTGGAATTAAAGGCATGTACCACCATGCCAGGAACTAAGATTTTCTTTAATCTTCTTTACCCTTGCTCTATACCAGCCTGGCCTTGAATTCAGAGATCTGCTTGCCTCTGTCTCCTGGAATAAAGGCATGTTTGTATTCTAGCCAGATCACACAGAAATTCATTGGATGCAAGCTCGTTCCAGAGCAGGCATGTTCTTAATCAAAATTCTCTACAATTTATAGAGACAATACAACAGGGTCTGGGAGCACAATACAATTTCGTATTGTAATAAAGTGTGGTGTAGTTCTGTGGAGTACAGTTGAGTTCATGCAGTTCAGTTCATGGAGTTCAGAGGCAGTTTTTTCCAAGAAGAAAGATTCAGTGGATAGCATAGAGAAGACAGTTGGAATAAGTCAGCTTGTAGAGTGGTATTGAGCCAGAACAGCTGAGTCGAACAAGCCAGTTAGATTTCAAAAAGAACTAAAGAGGGTGAGCTTATTCAGCAAAAAACAGCTGAAGGAATTGAAGGAAAAACAGGAAAATACAGTCAGATAGGTGAAGGAAATAAGCAATACTTAGAGAATGAAAACATTCTATGCCTAGGTTAGCAGATGGAGGCTGGAAACTGAATGCCCAGGCTTTAGATGGTAAAGATCCTACACGCTACCAGACCTAGGCATAGGGATAGTTAGAAATGCTCCCTGGTAGGGCAACCTAGCCAGCCCACAGAAGAAGAGGATCCAGGAAGACCTGATGGGATATGATAGGCTAGGATCAGATAGTAGAGGAGGAGGACTTCCTCTATCAGTGGACTAGGGGAGAAGGATAAGGGATGAAGAGGGAAGGAAGGTGGGATATGGAGGAGATGAAGGAGAGGGCTAGAGCTGGGATACAAAGTGAATAAACTGTAAATAATAATAATAATAATAATAATATTTTGAATGCTAAAAAAATGAAACAGAAATGCTGTGGGCTTAGCCTCAGCCATGCATTCATAAAGCTTGTGAATGGCTCTCATCTCATCTCCTCATCTGATGAACTAAAAACAACATTTAAGTTAACTTGGCATGTGAGCCATATACTTCTCTCTTGTTCAGTATTTTATTTAGGATCTAATATGAGATGTATGCTTAGTACTGATAATGTTTCAGTGTTGGATCTCTACCCATTAATGAACTGTCGTTAGGATATGGAGCTTTGGCTAAGTGATTAGGCAGTAAAATGAAATATTCCCTCGTATAATCAGTATCTCTATAGAATAGACCATTTTCCTAACAATATACTTATATGAACTAGGAAACTAATATTATATATCTGTAATCTGAGATTTCCATACATACCCTCACCAACTCTGAGAAAAAATTGATGTTTTCTATAAGGCCCAAATTATGCTAATTTGTTAAGTTAACTTAAACTAATGAGAACAGACCGTTAGAATTAGATACTGATATATACACAAGCAATAAAGTGCAAGATTGAATACTTTTGGTATTTCGGTATTAGGGAAGTAACAAAAATCTGAAAATTTCTTATTTTGTATTGCACCATTTTAAGGGAGAAACTGAAACAACTATGAGTCAAGAGAATCTGTGAAATATTCACTTAGGAGAGAGAAGGTGAGACGGAATAGTCTCTCTCATTTTTTTTTTGTTGTTGTTGTTTGACTGATGCTTTTTTTGTTATATTGAATAGAAACACTGTAAAGATACATTTTAAAAAATTCAGTCATAACAACTGTTCTATTTTAAATATAACTGATAGTGTGCTTGTAAAACTATTAAGATTTGTAGTTAACTAAAATTTAATGGGACCAAGGATGGAAAATAATAAGGGCTGATTTAATCAAAACTGAAAATGTATGATGAATCCTTTAGCTAGTAAAAGAAAACCCATTAGTTTTTAATCCAATTACAATATTTTTAAAAAAGGATTTTGAACCAGGATACCCTATATGGGTGAATAATGCTGATCCCAGGAGATATATGTTATTAAATACAAATATCAGTTCTAGGCATGGCTTATCTCCCTACAAGATATTGTTCAGGGAAAGGGTAGAAAAATAACAAAAACAAAAAAAAATGCAAGTGATTTTCATTTCTTTTGTTTTTTTCACAATCAAACTGTAAGACTTTATTGGTGAAGGCACTGAAGACTTTAGTTGGAAAAAACAGAGAACTCAGTCTTAAACTGTTAAGGTACCTTTTCCCTTGTTGGCTTGCTTTCATAGTGCTGGATGGTGCTGTTCATGTTGTTGTGGGAAAAATAAATACATCAATGGTCTTACTAAGCGTTGGACACTGCACTCTACAATATTATTCTACACCAAAGCAAAAGGTACCCGTGATTTCAAGGGTTAATGATTATGGGTAACCAATTGGCCTCCTTATTGGACTTGAGGCTTCATGTACAGGAAAATTCATGTCTAGTGCAGTAATTATGGTCAAAATATATGGCAAGAAAGTCATAGTCCTTAGGGATCACCCATCACTATTTCTTTGAAGAATAGTCACATTGTGAAACTCCCTTTCATATATTTATTTTTATATCCACACATTTATTCTACTCCCAGTCCTGGTCAGAGTAGCTTCTTATTCTAGTGAGTAGTAGCTAGTGAAGAGTCTCATGAAGCATTGGAGAAATGTGGATGAAAAAAATGTGAGAGCCAGAGAACCAGGTCACCTGCTATGACAAGGCACGTTGTAAAGAGGACAGGGAAAATTCATTCATTCATTCATAAATCCTAGCAGTATAATCACCTAAACACCTGCATAATCATCACACCACTTGACACCCTAGTGTCAACTGGAGAAATGTCCCTAGGTTCCACTCTAATTGAAAAACTACACATATTCAATGCCTACAACAAAAAGTGGATTTAGTGTGTTGCATATGTGTGTATTTGTGTATATACACATATGTAACAATAATTATCAAAGTAAAAGGGAAGTAACAACTTGTATTTCAGGGGCATGAAGAGGGGTGTAAGGGATGTAAGAGACATTCTACTTCAATATAATATTTCTTAATAAATAAAAATTCAAATTATATTTCTCCTAAATAGGTGTAGCTCTTACACTACAGTAAAATAAAAAAATGTAAGTTAATTACTTTCCCACTCTCTGTCTCTTTGTCTGTCTGTCTGTCTGTCTCTGTCTCTGTCTCTCTCTCTCTCTCTCTCTCTCTCTCTCTCTCTCTCTATCTATCTATCTATCTATATATATATATACACACACATATTTGTGTGTGTTTACATACAAGTGAATACATATATCTTTGTGTATCCACATATACTTATAAACACCAAGTGTATGTACATATTTGTATTTCAATAAAATAGTTAAATTTAAAATTACATTAAAAGTTCTCATCCATAATGTTTAAGAGATATTATAGAATATGTACATGCAGGGCAGACTGTCAAAAATACTGCGGATACATTCTCCAGTACCAAAATTGTTCTTATAAATCATACTCCTGCTCACTTTTCAAATGCAAATTTTGTCTAAACTATGAAGTCACCATAAATGATGAATTACTCACTTTGTAACATGCTCAATAAGAATATGTTATAAGCCTAAGATGCCTTTGGATAAAAAGTAAAGCTTCAAGGTTCTTTTCAAAATACATATTTCATTTGGCATTGATAATTCCTAACAAAAAAGACTAGTTTATTTCTATTGCATATCAGAGTGTTGAGAAAAATGGCCCCTTTGTCATCCTTTGAAGGGATTTTGAATGTTACCACTTTCTACTGAATGACTGTTTCTGCTGCATCCTTCCAGTTTGCTACGGCTCTTTTGATAAGATAAACATGTCATAGTTTTATTTTCTGTGATAAAACTTTCACTCCACAGAAGATTTACATTTTTTGAGATTATAATACATTTCTATCACCCTTTTCCTGCCTTCAAACCCTCCCATGAACAGTTTCCCTCTCTCCTTCTAAATTGTAGTTCTCCCATTAAATCCCATATACTCAATTTGTCTATTGTGTTTAATAATTTGAGTTGTATTATTCATACAATGTGAAAATTACTATATATTGTATTTTCATATGCTTTCTCACACACACACACACACACTGTGTTCGATTTACCCACTGTGTAGTCATTTAGCTGTATTAATGAACTTTTCATTTTAAAATTTAAAATGCTAAATATATGATATAGGACATAATTTGTCAAAACATATTTGAACATTTAAGTTTTTAAAACAATTTTAAAGGATTACTTTGAGGAGTTTGCTTATTAATATTGCTGTGTCTGAAATTTTAAAGGAAAATAAGAAAACACAATTAAACACTATATTTCACTTTATCTCTATTTTTATCTCTGTTACTATCTCAGCATAAGTATATATCTTACTACAAGCAATAAAAAGAATCCTGGTTCTCACCTGAAGAGCTAGTTGACCTTTGTGCAATTAATGAATGTGCGTTCGGAGTGGCACACTAAGGTTTTGTGGGCATTATTAAATAAGCTAATTTATACTTTGTTTTTCTCTCTTTAAGGAACATGTACCCTTCAAGATATTGGAAAATAAACAAATTAACAGGAACCACAGATATATTTAAACTATACCCATGTAGTTTTGAAGATCTGTACTAGTAAATCAGTGGCTTATAACAACACTGATTTCCTCTGAGAGCTGTGGGAGAAAACTCATTTTGTTGTTGTTGTTAAACTAAAATATATTTGTCTCCTGTTTCAGATCCGTGGATATGCCATGGTGACTTCTTCATCTCTGTACCATCTTTGCTTATAGAAAATGTCTGCATCCTTTTGTATTGTAGCACCTTTACTCTCTTTTTCAAAGTAAAGCATTTCAGTTCTGGCTTCAATCATCACATGCCTTAACACTTGCATCTCTCATGTTGGTGCATTGTGAGTCTTTAAGGTTCACCACAGAATCCGTTGATACACAGGACAAAAAACAACAACAACGTATTCTATTTTTTACTGAAAGAAATAAAAAGCACAGCATTAGAAACATTGCATAGAAAGTACATAATGAAGTGCCCCCCCCCATCACACGTTGCATACAAGTTAAAAACAATGGAAATATCCACTGCCCACCTCATTTTTTATTACCAGACTACAGTTAGGTTTTCCTACATCTAAAGAATTTATTGCTTACATTTCAATGGCTTGTGCTTTGTACCTAGACCTAAACATGTAAGTGGTACAGTGAAATATTCCCTGTGAGACCCCTGGAGAAATCACTTTGGTTCTAGAACTTGATGAGAGGGACACACTGTGTTATAGCTGCCACATTCCATCTCAGGACACAGGATGGATCACTCCAACCAAGGTATGTTGCCCCCATCACCAGCAGCTGTTGTAGAATGAGTAATGAACCTCAGTGGATTACAACAGCACCTTACAGAGAGACAATAATTCTCCCCCTGATGAAAACCTGATCTGTGTAGGAATTAAGCTACAAAAGTGCAGTGCCCTAGCACAAAGAAAATACTTCACAATCGAATCATCAATACATTAGAGAGATGGACTTCTCCACGTCGCTTTTACACTTTCGTTCATTTGTCCTTCTTATGAGACTAACTGGAGAAATGGGAGCACTGTTTCACATACAAAATTCATTCGATAGGAGATCTTGCTAAAGACAGGGTCCAGTAGCAGGAAAACCAAAACGGATTTTTCTTTAGGGCTCTGTATTATTTTCTCAAACTTCCTGTTTCTGAGTGTTGGTAGATATGGTGCAGAAGTGATGCTCATTGTTTTAAATCCATTTTCTTTATTATGAAAAGGAAATCTGTATTGTTTGAGGAATATTGATGCCTGTGTGATATTCAAGTAATGGAGGGAGTGGTGTGGGTAGAAATATTAACATCTGGGAAACCAAGCAATACTCAGAATAATAAATCATTCCATTGAAGACCGGCTGACTCAACCTCTGTGATTTGATGCCATCCACCTGCTGCTAATTTAGGTTGATCATTGCTAGTGCAACCAGCTCTTCTCTGTAAAGCACTAATGTTAGAGTCAGAGCATTCTGTTTGAAAAGAAGCCAGTGGTTGAGAGCAATGCGTTTGCCACTTTTACTTGAAAATAGTCTCTAATTCTCTGTAGCCCTTTATGTATCATGGATCCCACACATCTTGGAATGTATAACATAATGAAAAAAAAAACCTAAAAGATTAAATTTTCAGTGAGAGATATGAAGTAGCATATTTTCCATATATTGTCATTATTGATTTTAATTTTGAAAGAAGAAACATTAACATTAATTATATATTAAATAGACCCTTAACATTCAAGATATTCTAAATTAAAGGTTTTTGTACCAGTTCTTAAATTTTATTTGGACTCTGTTGGTCTCCTTGTGGAATTCCTGTCCCTTCCATGTCTTTCTATCTCTCCCTACATTCATAAGATTCCCTGAATTCTGCCCAAAGTTTGGCTATGAGTGTCATCATCTGCTTAGATACCATGCTGGGTAGAGTTTTACAGAGGCCCCTGTAGTAGGCTCCTGTCCTGTTCCCTGTCTCCTCCTACTTTCAATGTCTGTCCTGTATGCCATTCTGAATGAGGATTAAGTGTCTTTCCTAGGGTCCTCCTTGTTGTTTAGCTTCTTTAGAACTATAGATTTTAGTATTTTTATCCTATATTTTGTGGCTAATATCAATCAAGAACCATGCATGGAGAGGTCCTAGACCTCCTGCTCAGATGTAAGCCATAAGCAGCTCAGTCTCCATGGAGAATTCCTAGTAAGGAGACCAGGGACAGTGACCGTTATGAACTTGGTTGTTTGCTCTTTGGTCACCTCCCCCAGGCAAGTGGCCTTACTGGGCCACAGAGAAAGAGGATCCACACAGTCCTGATGAGACCTGATAGGCTAGGGTCAGAGAGAAGGGGAGAAGGACCTCCCTTATCAGTGGATGGGGGAAGGACATAGGGGTGAAAGAGGAGGTAGGGCATAATTGGGAGGTGGCTTCAGTCTGGATACAAAGTGAATAAATTATAATAAATACTAAGAATACAGAAGAAAATAATAGTAAAATATTTTGAGTAGATCTGAAAGACAATTTTAGACAACCATATTTATAAACTTTAAGTATTTTCAAAGTATTTTTAATTAGGTAAGTTGAAAGATTTTTATTTCTAATTCATCTAAATACAATCTTTGAGTACTAGGTTTTGTGTTTTAAGTTCATATATTCAGTAAAATATTTTATTTAAATTTTACATTCAAAACCATGTTTTTTTCTTACCTGGAAGACATTTCTATATGATCTGAACACAAGAGAATAGGTAGATGCTTATATCAGAGTGAACTTTAAGCAAAAAGTTGAGTTGTTAAATGTGTGACTCTTTTTGTACCCTCTGATGTCTTAGAGTAAAAACAACAGCTCAGGAGGTCTATGTTTATTTTCCGTTGTTAGTTTGAAATCAGGGCTAGGAATAAAGTAACTTTTTCTAGTAAATATCCTTATAACATGATCATTATGGCTTAAAATTAGGAGAAGTTCTATAACCAGTAATGTGGTACCGTATGTTAAAATCAGCATGTCGGGTACACTATGTTACACTCAGCATATGGTGTTCACTATGTTATATTATGCATGTGGTGCTCATACTGCCAGTGTTTGATTTGGCATGAACAAAATCCAAACACTATAAAATATAATGTGTTCACAAGACATGGATTTCAAGCATCTGTGCTCTTAGGATCTGGGCAGTGGAGGCAGGAAATGAGTTTAGGGTCATGCTCTATTGTTTCATTAATACAGGTTAAGCTCTATTAGATTGTCTTAAGAATCTAAAAGTGAACCTTTGTTAAACATATTTATCTACTTCTGTTCAATGCAAATTTGTACCATTAAGGAGAGTAAAAATAATTTTCAAATATTGGCAAAGAGAAAGAATTTTAATAGCTGAATATGTCAGTTGTTAAGGAGAAATATACATTGTCACCATTGTGCCTATAGAAGCCTTGTGCACAACATGTAAAACAAAATAAATCAAACAAAACAAATGCATAAACAGGGAGAAGGGAATTCCATATAGAGAGGGATTCATTGGCGAAAGGTAAGGAAACCCACATGAAGCATGATTCACTGGAAGGTTTTAAGAGCCCAGCTTAAAGGACTATATTCCTTGGGTATATTTTTTTCAGATTTTATATGAAAGATATTGATTGGATGGAAATGGAGAGTGAGAGAGAGAGAGAGATGGAAGGAAAGAGAGAGATAGAAAGAGATATGGTGGGGTGTGGGGTGCTCCCAGAGGAAAAAAGTATGCGAGCAGAGAACAGCAATGGAGGAAGAGATATGGAGAGCCCCAGGTATAACTTTTAAGAGTGATGTTCCCTGTTTTCTCCCTCGTCCACTGTCTATTCTATTTGTCTTTCTGAATGAGGACTGTGCATCTTATCCAGGATCCTCTTTCTTGCTTAGATTCTGTAGGTGTACAGATTTTAGTGTGTTTATACTTTATTATATGGCTAATATCCACTTATAAGTCATAATATGCCATGTGTGTCTTTCTGCTTCTGGAATACCTCACTCAGGATTATTTTTTCTACTTCCCACCATTTGCCTGAAAATTTCATGATTTCCTTGCCTACAACAGAGGGCCTCTGAAAGACTCTACCCAGCAGGGTATCAAAAGAGATGCCGAGACTCATAGCCAAACTTTGGGCAGAATGCAGGGAATCTGATGAAAGAAGGGGGAGATAGAAAGACCTGGAGAGGACAGGAGCTCAAAAGCAAGAGCAACAGAACCAAAAGATCTGAGGCTAGGGGTCTTTTCTGAGAATGAGACTCCAACAAATGTACAAATCTAACCTAAAACATCTGCACAGATGTCACCCATGTCACCTCAGTCTCCAAGTGGGTGCCCTAGTAAGGGGAATAGGAATGTCTCTGACATGAAATCATTGGCTGGCTCTTTGATCACCTTCTCCTCCGGGAGCCTGGGCAGCTTTACTTGGCCCCAGAGGAAGACAATGCAACCAGTCCTGATGAGACCTGATAGGCTAGGATCAGATGGAAAGGGTGGAGCACTTCCTCTATCACTGGACTGGGGAGGAGAGGAGGGAGGACATGATTGTGAGGAAATGAGGTAGGGGGCTACAGCTGGGATACAAAGTGAATAAATTGTAATAAAAAATATAATAAGACCAAAGAGTGACTTTACCTTGGTTTGTAGAGCTTCATCCCAGCTGAATGGAGCTACTGGGAAGGGTAGGACCTCTAAGAATTGGGACATCTCCTCATGTAAGAGGTGGTCTGTAGTTCACTGACAGGAGTTGAGGACTCTTGATTCCTTCCTCTTCCTTTCTCCACCTTCTGACTGTAAAGTGTGCAGTTTTGCTCTGTCATGAAAAGTGTTCCAACACAGAGCAAGAGCAAGACTCCATTAGCCATGGACTAGAATCTCTAATAAATCTGTCAAAGTTAATCTTATCTCTCCTTAAACTGAACAACTTTTTATTACAGTCACTCAAATCCAGTGATAACTAAATCCAACCATGTCCTGGTTAGATTTAACTGTCCATTTGATATAACCTATATTCACCTATGAATAGGGAATCTCAAAAAGAAATTTCATAGATCAATTTGCTCTGTCTCTTTCTCTCTGTCTCTGTCTCTGTCTTTCTCTCTCTCTCTCTGTGTGTGTAGGGGATTATCTTGATTATCATTTGAGGTGGGAAGACCTACCTCGAATGTAGTTAGCATCATGTCATGTGCTGGGCCCTGAACTACATGAGAATGAAGAAAGCATAGCTGAGCATAAGCAGAAATCAAGCCGGCAACATTCAGATATTAATTCTTCTTTTTTTTCTTTTTTGACTATGGGTGTAATGTAAAAGAGTGATGTTCCCTGTTTTCTCCTTCGTCCACTGTCTATTCTATTTGTCTTTCTGAATGAGGACTGTGCATCTTACCCAGGATCCTCTTTCTTGCTTAGATTCTGTAGGTGTACAGATTTTAGTGTGTTTATACTTTATTATATGGCTAATATCCACTTATAAGTCATAATATGCCATGTGTGTCTTGAAATCCTTGTGATAATGAGGTGTAATCTAGAATTTTAAATCAAATAAATTATTTTCTCTCTAAAGGAAGGGGGGAGAGAGTAAAGTTCATTTTCCCAAATTGGCAAAGATAAAGAATTTTAACAGCTGAATACAGGAGGAAGATACATAGGAGAAATAAACATTGTCATCACTGTACCTATAGCAGCTTTGTGCACAGCCTGTAAAAACAAAGCAAATGAATAAACAAACAAATATGAAACACTTGAGGGACAGAGGGCCTATTTTGGAAGAAAGTGGAAGAGCAATAAAAGATAGTGATGCGGGCATACATTAGAGAAATGAACAAATTATCAAAACTTAAAAAATAAAATAATTATAAAGCCTACAGTTAATATAATTGATACAATTCATAATTATATAAAACTAAAAGCAAGCACTATCCATTTATCTTCTAACCACATGAAAATACACTATATTGGACTAGTAACTTTCACCTCTAATTCAGTAAGTTTGTCCTGGAAAGTCTGTCTTTTAAATATTTTTAGACAAGGCATTTATTGAAAGGATTTTGTGATCTTACTGATAACCACATAGGTTTTTAGCTTATAAAGATTAGTGTAACTGTGTTGAGATTGTTACTGCCTATTCTCACTTGCAAACTGTAATCACATGTGCTTTGGCTTTGCCTAGAGTCAGAACAATCTATAAGTTAAAGGCAAGAATTAGAAAGATACAAATATTTTTAATATGAGTTAATGTTTGCAGGACAGGAGCCTACCACAGAGGGTCTCTGAAAGACTCTACCTAGCAGTGTATCAAAGCACATGATGAATAACCAAACCTTCAGCAGAGTGCAGGGAATCATATGAAAGAAGGGGGAGTAACTATGACCAAGAGGGGACAGGAGCCCCAAAGGACCAAATATATCAGGGCACAGGGGTCTTCTATGAGACTCTTTCTCCAACCAAGGACCATGCATGGATATAACCTAAAACCCCTGCTTGGATGTAGCCATGGTAGCTCAGTACCCAAGTGGGTACCCTAGTAAGGGGGAAAAGGATTACTTCTGACATGAACTCAATGGTTGGCTCAATTATCTTCCCCCTTGCCCCGAGGGAGGAGCAGCCTTGCTAGGCCACAGATAAGGACATTGAAGCCAGACCTGAAGATACCTGATAAACTAGGGGCAGATGGACGGGGAGGAGGACCTCCCCTATCAGTGGACTTGGAAGTGGGCAGGGAGGAAATGAGGGAGGGAGGGTGGGTTTGAGAGGGGGCTACAGCTGGGATACAAAGTGAATGACGTGATTAAAATAATAATAATAAAGTGAACGTTTGATAATGAAGACATGTCAGAGTCAGACCAAGGTTGTTTTCATACAAAGGAGATAATCTTTGAATGACATGTAAACCCCAGATTAGAGCATTACATGTGTGCTAAGCTGAACTCTTCTCTCTTTCTTCCTTCCTTCTCTTTCTTTTTTCCTTATTTGTGACTCTCTATGTCTACCAAACCACTGCTGAGTTGCTGATTATGTAATGTAATATCATCTCCACATTGTCGTTTACTTGTAATTCTTAATTTTTACTACGAACACCTTAGACTTTTCATATTGTTAGATTCAGTATCGTTTAGTAATTATTAATTTCTTGTGCTTTACAGTTATCTGTGCTGCATTTCTTTTTATTATTATTTTATTGTTTTTTTTAAATTTATTCAGTTAATCACTTTACATTTCAATCATAGCCCCCTCTCTTTTCTTATCTTGGACCTTCCTCATCCCCCTATTGCTCTCTCCTGCCCTTCAGAAAGAGAGGCCCACCCCCAGTTCTCACCACTTACTCAACTTTGCCCCACCCCCACAGCAAACCTGCCCATGAACATCCAGTCTCATCAGGACTGTGTATTTCCTATTTCACAGTGGCAGCCATGTAAGAGTGAAGTATTCCAAAAGCACACATCAGAGATGGCCCCTGATCCCCTTTCTGGGAGACACACAAGGAGGTTAAACTTCCCATTGGGTATATATGTGTAGAGGGTCTAAGTCTAATCCATGCATGGTTCTTGGTTGGTGCCTCAGTCTCCACAAGCTCTTTGGGCACAGGTTTGTTGGGACTGTTGGTCTTTCTGTGGAGCTCCTGTCCCCACCTGGTCATTCTCTCCTTTCCCCTACTCTTCTACAAGGCTCTCTAAATAATGCCTGTTGTTTGGCTGTCAGTCTACGTTTCCTTTTCCATTCTTTTCTGGGAGGAGCCTCTGAGAGGGCAACCATGCCAGGCTCCCATCTGCAAACCCAGTACAGCTTTATCAATAATGTCAGGATTTGGCTCTCTACCATAGAGTGGGCCTCAAGTTGGGCCTGGCACTGCTTGCACATTTCCTCTATCTCTGCTCTATCTCAATCCCTGTATATGCTGAAGGCAGGGTAAAATCCTGTGGAAGCTTTGTAAGTGGGTTAGTGTTCCCCACTTTCTACCAGGAATCCTGTCTCGTTAGAGGACAGCCTCTCTAGTCTCTATGACCCCTACCACCGGGGGTTTCAGTTAGTGTTGCCCTTAAATTGTCCCAGGATTCCACCCTGTTGCAGGTTTCCAGTTTGTCTAAAAGATGCCCCAGCCCACAGTCACTCCTCTCTTCAGACCCTCTTGTCCTCACTCACCATACATCTGATCCCACTCCCATTTACCTCAGTGTTTGCTTTCTATCCTGTTACCTCTCTTCAACTATTTCCTCGGACTATTCTATTCCCCCTTCTGAGTGAGAATTGAGCATCCTCCCTTGGCACTCCTTGTTTTTAAGCTTTTTTCAGGTCTCTGAGTCATAGTATGGTTATCCTGAACTGTATGGCTAATATCTGCTTACAAGTGAGTACATACAACCTGTATGTTTCCTGGGTCTGGGTTACCTCACTCAGGATGAACTTTTTAGTTTCATGCATTTGTCTGCAAATCTCATGCTTTTCCTGTTTTTAATAGCTGAGTAAATAAATGTACTATTGTGTAAATATGCCACAGCTTCTTTACAAATTCATCAATATTTTTTAAATAAAAGCAAAGAATTTGCTCTTATCTTGATCCCAGAAAACAAAGGCAAGGTAAGGGTTCCATTAAATAGGTACTGTGAAGGCAGTCCAGGTAAGTGTGAAAAGGTAGTAACATATGTAATTATGTCTTTACACTTTATTATTAACTGAAAATGAAGGGAATAGTTTGTATTATATAACATTTACATTGATATCTGATAGAAAATCATTTTTTTTCAAAAGCTGCAATTAGTGTTGATTAAAGTTGAAAAAAGTAATCACAAAACTTTTCAGAGGCAAAACAATGTGCTCTCTAAACAAAAAAAAACAATTATAATACAAAACATTTATGCTGTTAGTACTTCATTCCCACTTAATGCATTATCACCCTTAAGAAAAACACATTTCCCCTTTACTCCTGTAATTACAATATATGTCATTATCCTCTCAAATTAGTCATAAAATAGACAATATCAGGAAAATATAAATCTGACCACATAATTATAAAACAAGATGTAAAGTAATGTTCTGTCATGTTATTGGCATTGAAGAATATTTAAAGTCATCTCAATTGGGTTGCTTTGAATTATAAGTCACTTCAAATTACACAAAAGAAATCAATGCAAAAATTAGTTTGTCCCTAGAAACTACACAGATAATTTTCCGTTAATTGCACATCAGATATGACTCTTAATGTTAGTCTCAGTTTTATCTTATGAAGTGAAATAGAGAAAACAAAGTTTGGAAGAGTTACTAGTGATTGTTTGCTATGCTGCCTAGCAAGCAAGACATGGTATCTTCCAGTTTCTACCGTCCTCATACTGAAATTACAAGCAAAGGGCTCCAACCAGATTTTTTACATGATTCCTTGTGCATAAATTCTATTCCTCATGATTGCAGGGCCAGGTACTTAAGTAACTGTTATGTTATTAATTTTTTACAGGCATAAGATGAAATCTCAAAGTAGTTTTGTTTTGCATTTCCCTGATAGCTAAGGATGCTAAACATTTCTTAAAATTTTCTTGGTCATTTTAGATTCCTATTTTGAGAATTCTCTGTCTTGATCTGCATTGTTTTATTTTTTGGTTGTTTTTATATAAGCTGATAATTATCTTGTCAAATTCTATAAAAATTGTGATGGAATATTATTGAGGATTGTATTGAATCTGTAGATTGCTTTTGGTAGGTTGGTTATATTATATTAATCCTCCTATCCATGAGCATGAAAGCTCATTACATCTGATATCTTCTTCAATTGCTTTCTTCAAAGACTTGAAGATTTTACTATAAAAATCTTTCACTTGCTTGCTTAGAGTTAGTTACCCCAAGATATTTTGTATTCTTTGAGACTATTGTAAAAGTGTTGTATCCATGACTTGTTTTTTTCTCAGTTCATTTGTCATTTGTATAAGAAGAGCTCCTAATTTTTTTTGGCTTTCTCTGGGTAACTTCTTTTTATGTATTTTTATTGTTTATTTTAATTTTTAAAATTACACTTTGTTCACTTTGCATCCTCCCTGTAGCTCCCTCCTCTCTCTCCTCCCAATGTCTCCCTTCCTCCCCCTTCTCCACACATGCCCCTCCCCAAGTCTACTGATAGGGGAGGACTTCTTTTCCTTCCTTCTGATCCCAGTCTATTAGGTCTCATCAGGAGTGGCTGCATTTTCTTCCTCTGTGGCCTGGTAAGGCTGTTCCTCCCTCAGGGTGAGATGATCAAAGAGCAGGCCAATCGTTTCATGTCAGAGGCAGTCCCTGTTCCCATTACTATGGAACTCACTTGGACACTGAAATGCCATGGGTTACATCTTTGCAGGGGTTCTAGGTTATCTCCATGCAAAGTACTTGGGTGGAGTATCAGTCTCAGGAAAGACCACTGTGCTCAGATTTTTTGGTTCTGTTGCTCTCCTTGTGGAGCTCCTCTCCAGATCTTACTATTTCCCATTTCTTTCATAAGATTCCATGCAGTCTGCCCAACAGTTAGTCATAAGTCTCAGCATCTGCTTTGATAGTCTGCAGGGCAGAGCCTTTCAGAGGCCCTCTATGGAAGGCTCTTAAATTGTTTCCTGATTTCTTTTTCTCCTGAAGTCCATCCTCTTTGACTTTCTGGATGGAGATTGAGCCTTTTAGCCAGAATCCTCCCTCTTGATTAGTTTCTTTAGGTGTACAAATTTTAGTAGGTTTATCCTACATTATTTGTCTATATAAGTGAGTATATACCATGTATGGCTTTCTGCTTCTGGGATATGACACTCAGGATGATCTTTTCCAGTTCCCACCATTTACCTGCAGATTTCATGATTCCCTTGTTTTTTATTGCTTAGTATTAGTCTATTGTGTATATATACCACAATTTCTGTATCCATTCCTCAGTGAGAGGCATCTGGGTGGTTTCCAGCTCCTGGCTATTACAAATAAATCTGCTACAAAGATGGTTGAACAAATGTCCTTATTGTGTACTTGAGCCTCTTTTGGATATATGCCTAAGAGTGGTATAGCTGGATCTTGAGGAAGCACTATTCCTAGTTGTCTGAGAAAGTGCCAGATTTATTTCCAGAGTGGTTGTACAAGTTTCCATTCCCACCAACAATGGATTAGGGTTCCCCTTTCTCCACACCTCTCCAGCATGTTTTTGTCACTTGAGTTTTTGATGTTGACCATTTTGATGGGTATAAGGTGAAATCTCAGGGTCATTTTGATTTGCATTTCCCTGATGACTAATGATATTGAGCATTTCTTTAAGTGTTTCTCTGCCATTCTATATTCCTCTATCAAGAATTCTCTGTTTAGCTCTGTTCCCCATTTTTTAATTGGATTACTTGAGTTGTTGCTTTTAAACTTCTTTAGGTCTTTATATATACTGGACATTAGCCCTCTGTCAGATATAGGGTTGGTGAATATTCTTTCTCAATCTATAGGCATTTGTTTTGCTTTATTTATTTATTTATTTATAGGCATGTCCTTTGCTTTACAGAAGCTTTTCAATTTCATGAGGTCCCATTTATTAATTTTTGCTCTTAGAGCCTGTGCTGATGGTGTTCTGTTCAGGAAGTTGTCTCCTGTACCAATAAGTGCAGGTTCTTCCCTACTTTTGCTTTTAACCAATTAAATGTGTCTGGTTTTATGTTGAGGTCGTTGATCCACTTGGACATTAGTTTTGTGCAAGGTGATAAATATGGATCTATTCCCATTTTTCCACATGTAGACATCCAGTTAAACTAGCACCATTTGTTAAAGATGCTACCTTTTTTCCATTATATGCTTTTGGCTTCTTTGTCAAAAATCAAGTGTCCATAAATGTGTGGGTTTATTTCTGGGTCTTCTATTTGGTTCCACTGACCCACCATTCTTTTTCTATGCCAGTACCATACAGTTTTTATTACTGTTGCTCTATAGTACAGCTTGAGATCAGGGATGGAGATACCTCCAAAAGATCTTTTATTGTAGAGGATTGTTTTACCAATTCTCGGTTTCTTGTTATTCCATATGATGTTGAGAATTTTTCTTTTAAGATATGTAAAGAATTGTGTTGGTAATTTGATGGGGATTGAATTGAATCTGTAGATTGCTTTTGTTAAGATGGCCATTTTTACTATGTTGATCCTGCCAAACCATGAGCATGGGAGATCTTTCCATCTTCTGATATCTTCTTCTAATTCCTTCTTGAGGCTTGAAATGTTTTCATACAAGTGTTTGACTTGCTTGGTTAGGGTCACACCAAGGAACTTTATGACTTTTGTGGCTATTGTGAAGGGTGTTGTTTCCCTAATTTCTTTCTCAGCCCTTTTGTCTTTTTTATACAGGAGGCCTACTGATTGTTTTTTTTTTTTTTTTTAGTTAATTTTGTATCCCCCCACTTTGCTGAAGGTGTTGATCAGCTAAAGGATTTCCCTGGCAGAATTTTTGGGGTCACTCAGGTATACTATCATATTATCTGTAAACAGTGATACTTTGACTTCTTCCTTTTCGATTTCTATCCTCTTGATCTCCTTCAATTGTCTTATTGCTCTAGCAAGGACTTCCAGAACTATGTTGAAGAGTTATGGAGAGAGTGGGCAACCTTGCCTTGTCCCTGATTTCAGAGGGATTGCTTCAAGTTTCTCTCCATTGAGTAAACTCTCCATTGAGTTTGAGGTTGGCTATAAGCTTGCTGTATATTGCCTTTACTATGTTTAGGTGTGTGCCCTGTATCCCTGATATCTCCAATACTTTAAACATGAATGGCTGTTGGATTTTGTCAAATGCTTTTTCAGCATCTAAGGAGATGGTTGTGTGTTGTTGTTTTTTTTTTTCTTTCAGTTTGTTAATATGGTGGATCACATTGATGGATTTCTGTATATTGTACCACCCCTGCATGCCTGGGATGAAGCCTACTTGGTCATAATGGATGATATATTTGATGTGTTCTTGTATTTGGTGTGCAAGTATTAGGTTGAATATTTTTGCATCAATGTTCATAAGGGAGATTAGCCTGAAATTCTCTTTGTTTGTTGGGTCTTTCTGAGATATTGGTAATAAGGTGAATGTGGCTTCATAGAATGAGTTTGTTAGTGTTCTTTCTGTTTCTATTTTGTGGAATACTTTGAAGGGAATTGGAGTTGGTTCTTCTTTGAAAGTCTGGTAGAATTCTGCCCTGAAACCATCTGGTCCTGGGCTTGTTTTGGATGGAAGACTTTTGAGGACTGAGTCTATTTCCTTAGGGTATATAGGATTACTTAATTGATTTACCTGCTCTTGATTCAGCTTTGGTAAGTGGAATCAATCAAGAAAATTGTCCATTTCATTCAGATTTTCAAATTTTGTGGCATATATACTTTTGAAGTAAGTCCTAATGATTGTTTGGGTTTCCTCAGTGTCTGTAGTTATGTCTCCCTTTTCATTTCTGACTTTGTTGATTTGTATGGTGTCTTTCTGCCTTTTAGTTAGTTTGGTTAAGCATTTGTCTATCTTTTTTTATTTTCTCAAGGAACCAGCTCTTGGTTTCATTGATTATTTGAATTGTTTTATTTGTTTCTAATTTATTGATTTCAGCCCTGAGTTTGATTATTTCCAGCAGTCTACTCCTTTTTGGTGAGTCTGCTTCTTTATTTATTTTTCTAGGGTTTTTAGGTGAGACATTGAGTTGCTTAAGTCTCGGATTTCTTCTTGAACACACTTAGTGCTATGAACTTTCCTCTTAACACTGTTTTCATCCTGTCCCATGAGTCTGGGTATGCTGTGTCTTCATTTTCATTGAATTCTAGGAAGACTTTAATTTCTTTGTTTTTTTTCTTTCCTGACCCAGCTATCATTTAGTAGCAAGTTATTCTGTTTCAATGAGTGTGTAGGCTTTTTGCTACTTCTGTTGTTGGTGAGGTCCAGCTTTATTCCATGGTGATCAGATAGAATACAAGGGATTATTTCAATCTTCTTTTATATGTATTTTTGCTCTGTGATTAACCACATAGTCTATTTTGAGGTGCTGAGAAGAAGACAAATTATTTTGTGTTTGGGTGTAAGTTTCTGTAGATGTCTGTTTAGGTGCATTTGATTCATGACCTCTGTTAGAGACATTGTTTCTTTGTCTAACTTCTGTTTTTTTGACCTGTCTTTTTTGTTGAGAGTGGGGTCTTGAAGTCTCCCACTATTAATGGCCTCTCCTTTAAGTTGGGGAAATTTTATTTAATGACTTTTTTGAAAATATTTTCTGGGCCTTAGATGAGGGAATCTTCTTTTTCCTCTATTCCTATTATTCTTAAGTTTTGTCTTTTTATGTTGTCTTGAATTTCTTGGATGGTCTGTGTCAGGAATTTTTTTTAATTTTTTTAAAAATTTATTTATTTTTATATCAATCACAGGTTAGGTATTTTGCATCCCAGGCGTAGCCCCCTCCCTCATTTCCTTCCACCCTTCCACTCCCTCCCTCTTCTCCCTCCTCCCTGCCCCCTCCAAGTCCACCAACAGGTGAGGACCTCCTTAGATTTAACATTTTCTTTGATGGATACATTGATTTCTTCCATTGTATCTTCCACACCTGAAACTCTTTCTTCTATCTCTTGTAGTCTATTAATTATGCTTACCTTTGTAGTTCCTGTTTTCTTTCCTAAGTTCTTTCTTTACACAGTTTTCTCCATTTGTGTTTTCTTTAGTTTTTCCAATTCTATCTTTAGATCTTGAAACATTTTATTGGTTTCCTTTACCTGTCTGACTGTATTTTCCTTTAATTCCTTCAGCTGTTTGTTTGAACAATACTCTGCTTCTTTTATATATTTCTTTCAGTGATTTAAGTATTTCCTCTCTAAGGCCACAAACTGTTTGGCTGCAACTTCCTGTATTTCTTTATGGATGTCCATA
Source organism: Pachyuromys duprasi (assembly GCA_028658305.1). Taxonomy (NCBI): domain Eukaryota; kingdom Metazoa; phylum Chordata; class Mammalia; order Rodentia; family Muridae; genus Pachyuromys; species Pachyuromys duprasi. The sequence goes on from CM053745.1 coordinate 51,273,257, forward strand.
GTCTGTTTGACTTTATCTTCCTCCAGTTCTTTGCGCATTTTATTTGTTTTCTCTATTATCTTCTTCATAAGCATAGATGTTAGGTCAATTATGCTGTGGTGTCCAAGACTGCTTGCCCCTGGATAACTGTGTTCTGGAGATGCCATATTTCTCTGTCTTTTGTTGGTTGTTCTTTTTTGCTGGCCTCTACCCATTGGGCTATCTTAGGTTTTGGTTGTTAGTTTCTGGTGGTTCCTGGAATGCTGAGGTGGAGAGAATTCTATTGGCAGGAAGATGGTTTTCCCAGAAGCCTCCTCAGCTTTTTGTATATGGTCACTGAATGGCCTGTGTTTTTCAGGAATTGCCACAGCTCACCTCAGGCATACAGACCTCAGTGATAACTGTGGTCCTTATTAGTCAAGAGGGCTCTCCTCTCACCTGGAGAAGTCCTGGAGACAGCTGTCCTGATTCTGGGTTTCCTGCTGTAAATTTAGTGAGCTGCAGCTGTTACTTGGGTGCCCCTGATTTGGTCAGTTTTGTTCGGGATAAGTGGTTGCCCCTTGGAACAGTATCTGGGGTTGATCTCTGGGATCCCAGGCTTCTGTTTGTCTGAGGTTGGAGCTCTGTGCCCAGATACCCAAGCAGTAATCAGTGGCATGTGAGCACAGCTCTCATGCAAGCAGCAGGAGGCTAGTTGGTGCACAGCAGGTCTCTGGTCTGGTGGTGTGCCCTCCCACCGTTCTGCAGGACTTTTTCCAGGGATATTCTGGGTGACCTAAAGCAGTCCCTGTTTGCTTCCTTCCCTGTGGGGTTTTCTCCTGAAAACAGGAAATACAGTCTCTGATGCACTGGGGTGCACAGTTCAGTCTGTGAGGGAGAGTTGGGTATGCAGCAAGTCTATGTGCTCTAGGTTGGAGCCCAGTTCAGGGTTAGCGGTGGGCGCCCACCATTCTGTGGGCACTTTTCCTGGGAAAGACTGGATGACCTGAGGTCAGTCCATTTTTTTCCCTCACCGTGTTTTTTGTTGTTGTTGCTGTTTTTGTTTTTTGTTTTTTGTTTTTTGTTTTTTTTTTTTTCAACTTAGACGCCCGGTCTCTATTGTTTTTGTCCCTACCGTTCAGCCTGGGAAGGTGATCAGGACACACAGGCATGTGGCTCTGGTCTCGTGACCGAGTGCCTGTGCGACCTGGGATCTCTTCTGGGTTCTGGCTGGGTGTCCTGAGAGTAGACCCGACTTATTCCCACAGCATGGAGTTTCCTTTCACCTGGGAAACAGGATCACTGTTGTTTTAGGGCCCAGAGTTCAGGCTCTTGGTCGCTGTACCGAAAATGTCATCCTCCTCAGACGCAGTGTCCTCCTGGCGCTGCCATCTTCTCACTCAACTCCTGATTTTTTTTAAAGTTAATTTTGTATTCAGCCACTTTGCTCAAAGTATTTATGGTTGTATGAAATCCACTTTTTAGAGTACCTTACGTATACTGTCATATCATCTGCAAATAGTGATTCATTGACGTCTTTTCCAATATTGTATCCCTCTGATCTCTATGCATTATACTGAATAGATATGGAGAGAGTGGGTAACCTTTTCTTGTTCCTGATTTTAGTAGAGTTGCTTTGAATTCTCTCCACTTAACGTGATGGTGGCTATAGGCTTACAGTATATTGGTTTTATTCTGCTTATGATGTCTTATGTGTCCTTAATCTCTCCAGAAATTTTATCATAAAGGAGTGTTTTGTCAAAGTCTTTTTCTGCATCAAATGAGATGATCATATGACTTTTTTGCAGTTTATTTATATGCTGGACTACATTAACTGATTTTGTATATTGAGGCATCTCTCCATCTCTGGGATGAAGCCTGCTTGATCACTGTGCATGACGTTTTTGATGTGTTTTCTTTTAATATTGATATTCAGTCTTTGGGAGCTAAGATACTTGCCACAAGCCACAGGCAAATTAAAATGTCGGTATTGTACTTCAACATTTCAACGAAAGCTCCTTTTAATCCTTTATAAAGAAGATTTAATTCCTTACACACATCAATTCATTTTGTGTGTGTGTGTGTTATATTGTAATTTTACTGAGTCATTTTATTTTCTCTTTTATTTTCCTTCTGATTTTTACTGCAGAAAGTGTAGCTATGATTACTCTGATGTTAGGTTAAAATATTAAACAAACTAAAATATTTCTAGTACAGCATTCTCTTTTGAATCACAATTCTCTGCTTATCAAAATTGATTAATTTACATGTAAGTATCTTGTTGGATAGAGAATATTCTGAGAAACAAAAGTAAATTTTTTGGCAGATTAAGGTTTCAAAAATGGATTCTATTTTAATCTAATGACCCTAGTTGGCCTTGAAAATTATTAATCATATTCTCTTCCTTCAGGTGCAATCAAGAAAATGATAGAAAAGCCAGAACACAGGCTTGAATAATTTATTATAACAGTCATTGAAATTATTTTGTCGTTCTATGAAATTTCAGGTTTCTAAAAAAATAGTTAAAAAGAGAAAGCCATAAAAAATTAATGTTCTATAAAATCTGCACCAGTTAGCACTATATCAGGTTACAAAAAATTACATAAAACTTATTTTAACAATTACAATTGAGTGAAATTAGTTCCTTGTACTTTTGTTTTCAAAACTGTTAGGTCATGGTTTGTTATATTATTTTTAGTATAATTGTCACACACACATATATCAATATAAGAATGTCATGAGTATAATCAATATCCCTTAGATATTCATATTAGATATTCATACTAGAATAATTACTAACAAAATATAATTAAGTGACACCATAATGAGGAATATCACTAGCCAAAGTGCTAAGTTCAATACTTTTAAGGAGTTGTTTTGGGGCTTTATTAGTGAAAAAAATTTATTATGTGAGCATTGCTGTGGTACTTCTAGAAGTCCATCAAGGGCAAACGCTAGATGCTGGGTCAAGCTGGAACCTGCTTTAAATGGTGAACACTTTCTCACTTACTTCCCCAGATTTTTCACCATTAATCTTTTCAAACCACAGAACTAGAGATATTTATTTTTCCCTTTTTTATTTCTATACTACCGTATTTTAAAAGCTTTCTTTCTGTTCTGAATAACATCTACTCTTTCATGAAGTCTTTTAATCTTTACTGTCAAAGTAGAACCAAGGATAGGAAAGAAAATGAATCATTTAGTAGTTACCAAGAAAACAAAGACTTGAAAAATAATTCCATCATTCATAGCTGTGTTTCTCCAATTGTAAAATTAAAAAAAAGAAGAAATCCTGCAATGTCCCACTTATGTTTTGTGATTATCAGAAGAGATGATTAAGTTAAAGCAAGCTGAAATGAACAAAGTTTATTACAGTGTAACAATTTTAATTTACCCCCTTTAGGAAATAACCTGGTTCAGATGTAAATTCAATCTATTTTTCTGATTAGTGCAACAAAACAATTATTTAATTCTATGTATGATAAAGTAGTTGTTACACAAGCTAGTAGTATTATGTAATACATCTTTTGAAGGTGGACATTATTCTACTCCTAATCTTGCCACATGTTCTTCAGGACCTGGCCTCTACCAGGTGGCAAGTTATTATTATCAGGTAATTTTTATCTTATACTGCTTTGCCCTGTCTGTGTGAGCTCTAAAATACAAGATATGTACCTCCACCTCCTACTTTGTAATATTGCTTTAAACGTCAACAACATTGAACTTTATTGGAGTCCATGACCCTAGAAAGCAGTGGTGGGTAGAGATGCCCTTCAGTCTCTGAGCTCACCAGTGATGTTGGACAAGACGCAGATATTCTCTCCTTGTACAGCAGTGACAAAGCCTGACTCCTATCCTTCAAATATCATTTTTTTTTAACATGGCAAATGGTTAGTTGAACATTTTGTGCTTGCTGACCAAAAGGAAAAAAAAATGTTTACCTTGACCAAATTGTAATTAAGATACTCTCATTCTCCAGCTTCCAGCTCTTTGACCCTAAGCTTAACCAGGAATGGGACCTCTTCTTAATACCCGCTCCCGAGAGCCTGCTCACAACAATGTTTTCTGCATCATTTTCTGATGAAAGCACTGCCTTTGCCATCCTTACTTCTGTTAGTTGTATTTGTATCTTTCACAAAATAAAAAATAATATATATACATATATATATTAAATTTTTAGCCTGACCATGATGATGATTTTAGTTTAGAGTTTGACTATTCTCTCAACTGCAAAATTATTTTCTCCTTATCATAGCAATCCTTTAATTAAAGCATCACTTCACTTGAATCCAAATGTCCTTTGCTGACAAAGTTATACATTTATTTCTTGTCCTCTTCTTTTCTGAAATTTAACCTAACTTGTCCTCATTGCTCCAATGGCTTCACTGTTAAATTTCATGTTCTTATATAGTCTGTATTTTTTTTAATATTATTTAGCACATATTTTTTTTTCTAAGGGTAATCTCTCCTGCTTCATCTCCAGGTATTTTAACAAATACATATATCTGTATGTGTGTATATTGAGAGAGAGAGAGAGTATTCAGGTTTTTGATTTATATTTTGTTATATTTCATATGTTTAAAATTATTTTGTATATGCTTACTAATAAGTGGATATTAGATATATAGCATAAGTTAAACATAGTAAAATCTGTACACCTAAAAACCTAAGCAAAAAGGAGGACCCTGGGTAAGATGATCAATCCTCACTCAGACAGGCAAATGGGATGGACATTAGAAGAGAGAGAAAACAGGAAACAGGACAGGAACCTACCACTGATAGCCTCTGAAAGATTCCAAACAATAGAGTATCAAGAAGATGCTGAGACTCATAAACAAACTTTAGGCAGAGTGCAGGGGAGCTTATGAAAGAATGGGGAGATAGAAAGACCTGGAGGAGACATAAGCTCCATGAGGAGAGCAATAGAACCATGAAATCTGTCCCTAGGAGTCTTTTCTGAGACTGATACTCCAACCAAGGACCATGCATGGAGATAACCTAGAACCCCTGTGCAGATATAGCCCATGGCAGCTCAATATCTGAATGGGTTCTCTAGTAAGGGGAACAGAGACTGTCTCTGACATGAACTCATGGGCTGGCTCTTTGATCACCTCCCCTCAGTGGGGAGCAGCCTTACCAGGCCACAGAGGTAGACAGTGCAACCAGTCCTGATGAGACCTGATAAGCTAAGGTCAGATGAATGGGAGGAGGTCCTCCCCTATCAGTGGACTTGGAGAGGTGCATGGAGGAGATGAGGGAGAGAGGGTGGCATTGGGAGAAATGAGGGAGGGGGCTCCAGCTGGGATACAAAATGAGTAAACTGTAATTAATATAAAAATAACAAATAAAATAAATTATTTTGAGTTTTAACTTGCATAAGTTGCAAGTTTATGTAGTAAATAAAATAAAATAGGTCCCTTTTCTAATTTGTGCCATTTTTTTATCTTAAGGAGTTCTTAGTGTTCATGAATAGTGTCACCTTTTTTTATAGTTTATGTTTTACTGTTTAGTGCTTTGGTTTTATAATTTTATTTATTTTTCTACAGTAAATCAAAATAATTGAAGTTCCCACTGATTTCTACCAAGATATTGAGGATTAAACTAGATTATATTCAAGAACATATTACTTTTGTAACTAGGGAATTTCTGTAACAAGTTCAATGCAATTCAAAATTTATAATAAGTACAAATATGTAGATTTTAGTAATATTATCATTTCCTGAATGTTGTTGCTCCAGAGGCCTGAAGAGAAAAAAAAAAAAAAGATGTTTGGCTATCTTCTTCGGTAATGTTAAGATTTAATATTACTTAAAATTTGATTAATGCAAATATTGCCTCTACATCCTCTGCAATCACATAATCTCATGTGATATTTCTAATAGAATAAGAAATGTAGTAAAATAATAAAATACTCATACAAGTGTCCACAAAGTCATGGAGGCAAAGTAGTTAATAGACTGTCATAGTTACTTTCACATTACTGTGACCAGAATATCAGAGAATATATCAAAACTATGGATTTTTTAGTGCCATGGTTTTCGAGGTGTCTGTACATTGTGTCCAAGGGGACAAGGCATAGCAGAGCTGTTCACATCATGGTAACTAAGAAACACAGGGGAACCCCAACACAAGACATGCTCACCCCTCTGTTTGCACAACTAGGTACCAACTAGAGGCCTTCTTGTGAGTTCTAAGCCAGTCTAATTCACATATCTACTTTCTTGATTACTTTTGAAATTGAGACAAATGTAATAGAAAAACAAAAGGAGAGATGGAAAGTGAAAAAGATGAAGAGAAAGAGATAGAGAGAGGAAGGGGACGAGGAGGAGAGAAAGACAGTGAGATATAGATGCTAACATGAGATGACAAAAAACTGAATACTCAAGTATTTTCAAAACTCAATGATAGTTACCAGAAATAATTTAATTAGAAGGTTAACATGGTAACATTACAGAGCAGAAACAACAGCATCTTTCACTGATTTAAGAGAAAGGGTTAGGCTACACCAATACCTAGACTCATTAACATGACACATTTCTACTAATGATTTTTCTTTTTCATGGCACACTAAGCTCACATCATGACAGTTTTTATCATCATCGTCATCATTACCGTCATCATCATTTAAAACTCAAGGAAACCTAAATTGATAGAAGATAATCCTATAGTGATTTTAAAAGGTCAATTTCAGTAAATAATGAGGCATACCACACCTCTTTCAAATGCTACCTAGCAGGGGATAGCCTTTCTAAAACCACTCCTGAGACAACCCCAGATACCCAGAGGCCTTGAGCAACACAAAGATGAACAAGTAACTGATGCATACAAGGCAGAAAGAGGGAAGGATGCATGCACAATGAAGAGAGGCAGAACTGGATACTCAAGGATAGTGAGGGACAGCCTGACTGAGTAGCCAGGGATGCCACCGAAAGCCATGATAAGGTCTTTGCTTGTGCTGCCACCCAGTGTCGTGTCTGTGTCCGTGGCCGTGCAGCATAGCAGGGATCATTCAGCAGATGTCCCTGGACTGTGCTGTGGCCTGATACCATGTTGATGTCTGCTGGCTGTACAAAACTGGACAGCCCCCCCTCACCTTGACACATTGGAGGAGCTGGTCCCAAAGGTGTGCTGTCCGTGACCCTCCCCAGCCGCAGTGCTGCAGTACTTGGGAGAATAAGCCCTGAACCTTTTCCAAGAAGCACAGGAGAAGTGGGCCTGGTTGCAGGAGTTTCTGATGAGATGTCCCCCTTCCCACCCTTCACTGCACATTTGATTTAACAAGCATAAAAACGGTCCCTGCTCCTCACTTGCTGCAGCACTCAGGAGAGCGGGCCTTGCACCCTGCCTAGGCAGCACAGTAGAGCTGAACTTGGTGGCATGAGCATGGTAGAGCTGTCCATACAACTTGTCTACTGGATCAGTTTGGATGAGAAGAGATCCTCTCCCTCATGTTATAGGTCATCATCTAAGGCAGGCGGGAGAGCTGGCTCTGAGACCATGAGAGCAGAGAGCTGTCCCAGCCTCTTTTCTGCTGCCGTACTCTAGAAAGCAGGCCTTGCACCTTGCCTCTACAGCACGTAAGAGCTATTCCCACTGGCACGGGTGAGGGGGAACCAGTGCCAAGGGCATGACAGCAGGAGGGCTGGCTCTGCCCCTCGTTGGCTATGAATTAGATGAGTGAGCTGAAGCAGTACTGGAAAGCTTAACCTGGTGGTGTGGGTTTGAGAGAGCTGACTAGTAAAATAATACCCAAGCCCGAATCCAGAGTTCTAAGTTGGCCCTCCCCAACATCTAAACCATGGGTGAACTTCTGAAGCTTTGAAGGGGCCAGTACTACAGATCAAAGCTGCAAGATCTTCATAATACAGGAAAACAACAGATGTTCAAGAGGATACCCAGGGAGGATTCAGTATTGACAGCAGAAGCCAGAGGCGTTGAACCAGAAAAATTACCCATTTGCAAGCAAAGAAGAGTGCTCAAAAGGGTATACCTCAGGTCACACTGTGACACACTCCTTCTTACACATGTGAAATTATTTTCTTCTGTGGGGGATGTCTCAAGGGCAGAGGATAGGCACAAGGGGATGGTGAGATGAGTGGGATCGGGGTCCATGATGTGATACTCACAAAGAATCAACAAAAAGTTAAATTTTAAAAAGATCCATAATTTCTGTATCCATTCCTCAGTTGAGGAGCATCTGGGCTGTTTCCAGCTTCTGGCTATTACAAATGAAGCTTCTACAAACATGGTTGAGCAAATATCCTTGTTGTGTAATTGAGTAATGGGAACAGGGACTGCCTCTGATATGAACTGACCGGCCTGTTCTTTAATAACCTCAGCCTGAAGGGGGAGCAGCCTTACCAGGCCACAGAGGAAGATAATGCAGCCACTCCTGATGAGACCTAATAGACTAGCGTCAGAAGGAAGGAAAAGGAGACCTCCCCTATCAGTGCACTTGGGGAGGAGCATGCATGGAGAAGGAGGAGGAAGGGAAGCATTGGAAAGGGAGGAGAGAGGGAGCTACAAGGGGGATATAAAGTGTAATTAATAAAATAATTAAAAAAGATCATTAAAAAGCAAGAAATGTTTGAACAGTTTTTCAAAGTCCAAAGGTATATTTTGATAATTTGTGATATGAGAAAGAAGAGTTTGTTCCTAAAAAGTTTAAATATTTACAAATAAATTAACATAAACTAAAACTTCCACACACCCTATAAAGATGTTAATAATTACATATATTTAAAAGTGTGGATATAAATATGAACCAAAACCAAAACTGACAAGATTACTAATGAATAAATCACAAATTTAAATAGTCATTGGCACTTGAAATGATAACTCTTGGGTAGAATAAACCCAATGACACAGCAATTTGCTTTAACTTCTGCTCTACTGCTCTGTTCACAGTAGTTTTCTCTTGGATTTTCCCCTTCTCTTTGACTCTCCTCTTGGCTTTAGTGACACATTTCATTATTTGTAGCTCATTGGGCATCTTTTTCTTATGTTATTTTATTTACAATATCTAGGGTTTTTTGTCCCCTTGAGAAAAGTGATCCTCATTGCTATCTGAAAGGAAGATATTCTTTAATTTTCTTCTAATTTTAAGCATATATTCTCTGATTCCCTGCCTCCAGGTCTGTCTCTCAGTCGCAGGTATTCTTAATGGTTGTCATATGCTGAGGATGTGCAATTAACTTACTTGAATCAGAGGCTGATTTCAGCCTGAACTTTCTCTGTGACAAAGATTGAGATTCTAATCTTCAGTCTTTTTGCAGGTTAAATGAGGATAGATATAATTATTCTACAAAACCAGTAGAATGGAAGATCATTCGTAGATGACAAAGAAGGATATGATTGTAGTAGGTGAATTGTAAGTTCTTGCACAGAAACGTGATGTATGTAGAGCAGAAGAAAAGCTATCACATTAAGATTATTTGCAGCCTATTGTCTAGTTGTTAAAAATAAAATAGTGTGATAAGAACTACTGAAAGCAGTAGGCAGCTATTTGTGTTCATCAATTAACATTAATCCAGATGACAAATAATTATAGATCCAAATCTCAGTGTCAGGCAATTATACAGAGAATCAGTAAGGCTTTGAAAGGATGAAAGTCATGGACCCTCATAACAAAAGCAGTACCTCTTCTCTAGAAAATAATTGCTAAATGCTCACATTAAAATTAAATGATCAGAGAAATGGGAGATAGAAAAGTGTTTTAATCTGTGAGGACAGAAGACTTAAACTGTTACCAACAGCAGAATAAAATTTAGAAATGGACCATGGCAGAAAAATAGGGAAGCTAGCAACTTTAAGAAGTAATTGTGATTTAAGTGCTTTTTAAAATGTGGGCTTCAGCTCAGGAAGTTGTGTCCTGTGGCAAAGAGAACAAGGATCTTCCCCATGCTTTCTTCTAACCGATTTACTGGTGTTATGTTGTGGTCTTTGATCCACTTGGACTTTAATTTGTACACAGTGCTGAATATGGATCTATTTGCATTTTCCACATGTAGACATTTAGTTAGACCAGCACAATATGTTGAAAATGCTATCCATTTTTCCATTGAATGGTTTTGGTTTCTTTGTCAAAAGTCAGGTGTCCAGAGGTGTGTAGGTTTATTTCTAAGTCTTCAATTTAATTCCATTGATCCATCAGCCTGATTCTATGCCAGCACCATGCAGTTTTTATTACTGTGGCTCTATAGAACAGCTTGAGATCAGGGATGGAGAGATCTTCAGAAGATATTTATTTATTCATTTACATTTTTATTTTTATATTAATTACAGTTTATTTACTTTGTATCCTAGATGTAGCTCCCTCATTCCCTCCCAATCTCACCCTTTCTCCGTCATCTCCTCCCTGCTCCTCTCCGAGTCCACTGATAAGGGAGGTCTTCCTCCCCTTTCATCTGACCCTAGTCTATTAAGTCTCATCAGGACTGGCTGCAATGTCCTTCTCTGTGTACTAAGGCTGCTGCCCTGTCAGGGAGCACTGAGCCAGCTGCTGAGTTCATGTCAGGGACAGTCCCTGTTCCCCTTACTAGGGAACCCACTTGCATACTGAGCTGCCATGGGCTTCATCTCAGCATGGGTTCCAGGCTACATAGGGTATATCCATGAATGGTCCTTGGTTGGAGTATCAGTCTCAGAAAAGACCCCTGTTCCCAGATTGTTTAATTCTGTTGCTCTCCTTGTGGAGCTCCTGTCCTCTCCAGGTTTAACTATCTCCCCCTTCTTTCATAAGATTTCCTGCACTCTTCTCAAACTACTTTTTTCATCACCTTAACATTCACTGTCTTAAAAGTCATCATGTAATGTAACCTGTTTTCCTCAACAGTTAGGGATCAGCCTAATTTGTCTCTCTAGTTTGGGTAATAGATTACAAGTTCCCCTTTTTGCTCACAGGATATGTGTAGATCAAATTTATACAGAACTTAGTTTACTGAAGTATATGCTTCAACTCATATCTAACTTCTTGTGATTTATATATCAATGTATTTAATTTTTTTACTTCATAATTTATTAAAGATGTATTTTACAAATATGTTTATAAACAACTGTATATAAGTATATGCACATTATATGTGTTTTGAAGAGTATACATATAAACATATACAATTGTACCAAATGCTATGTATATACACATTTAAAATTCTTTATTTATTACTTTTATTTATGATAATTCTGATTCATCACTTAAGCAGAAGTTAACTATTCTTCGAAAAATTGTTCCCACAAAGTAATTCTAAAACAACCTGCTTTTGATCTATCTTCTACTTAATACCCATGACATACCAGGAGTAAATTCTGTACATTTTATTCAGTTCTGCATTTGATACTGACAATGTGAAATTGATTAAGACAGCACAGAGGAATAGAGTACTCTTATCTGCATTGTCCAAATTGTTGTCTTGTGGTGACAAGTATTTATTTGATTTAGATAAGTTAAAATAAATACTCTAAATATAGCTCCCGGGTCATTAAACAACATTTCAAGTACTTCATAGCTCATGTTGTCTATGAGTATTTTATACTTTTATTTGACCATGTTACTCAGAGAGAGCTCTAGGAAACACTGTTCCATTGGAATGTCTGATTTGGGATGCGTACTTCACATGTTGTATTTGTTTTCATAACAACAACTGCAATTGACCTGAACTAGTCAAGAGATCACACTAAGTACAGAATAACTGGCAAACAGCTCCATCCATGAAAAACATTTTCTTTGAAACAGGAGAATATTGTACACAATTTTTAAAAACTTCAAGTATTGTCCACATATGCAGATAGTATTTGAGGGTTGTAGTAGTTATTTTTTCCATTACTGTGAGAAAACACTTGGAAAAAGCAATTGAAAAGGAAGTCAGTTTTTGTTTTTGTTTTTTGTTTGTTTGTTTGCTTGGGCTTATGGTTTAGGCATTCAGTCTATCATGTCAGTAATGTCACGAAAGAAGCAGCTTGAGGCAGCTGGTCACATTATATCCAAAGAATGGAGACAGATGAGTGTGCATCCTTCTCTCACCTTCTCCTTTCTATCCAGTCCAGGACACCAGCGTATGGAATACTGCTTACAGGAACCCAAATATTTTCAGCTACATTTGCATCTCTGTGTGATACTTTCATGTAGAGTTCTAAGGTTGTAATGCTCAGTACTATAATTTGCATTTGTAATTATATTTTGTTTTAAAACAAATTATTTTACCATTTATTCATCGGCAATCATATGATGAAGATTCTGAGAAAGATATGTCACTATCTTTATTTCACACTAAAACAATTATTAATAAAATAACTTATAGTGTTCCCTTTGAAGTATTTATGAATATAAAAATCTAAAATTTTCTGAGAAATACTGCATCTCTTAGAACAGGACTTGGAGTTTCCTGTGGGATTCATCAATCCATGTTGTGATCATAGAGAAACTAAGAATATGTATTTAATATGTATTGTGTCAATTTAACAGGGTATTATTTATGTTGAATCTCTTAAGGAGACAAAGTTATCTCATAAAAATATTTTGTGTATCAGGCAAAAGCACTCAAATTTATGTTAGTATTGTTGAATATTATTTTTATGAATAAATCCACTATAAACTGATCAGAAATCACAAGCGCCAAGAAAATGCAATTAGCTTTATCTATATAAAAGGAAAAATTTCAGAACTTAATAAATTTTATCCCTTTAACTTTAAGAACTTATTTGAATTTGATTCTGCTTCTAGATCTTTTATGCTGATTTGTTATGAAAGTTCTTCATGTTCTATATTTTATAAAATAATACAGGTTAAAAATTACGAGAAAACTAAAAATTGTAGTTCCATTTCCAATAAATGATAGATTCATGCATGTGAACAGAATCATTGGCACATACTTAAATACATTAATGACAAATTAACTATCTTTGATTGCTTGGAAAGATATCTTAGGAAGGGTACAAAACCCAGGTTAAATATTATTTTTTAATAGAAACTTTCCATTAGCTATCATAATAATGATATCTCAGAGAAATCCAATGCCATTTGCTAGAAAATAGGTTATGGAAAAAGTGTTGGGTATCAATTTTATACTCTAGCTCAGTATTAGAGCTGATAATAATAGACTTCCTGTATGGAACTAGGACAGAAGTGGGTTGAGGATGTGTGGGTTGGATAACAGTACAACAAACCAAAGCTTTAATAAGACATATTCGTTTTATACTTTGCAGTGTTTTTCTGACTTAAGGAAGTTAATCCTACTGTGAAATAACCCTAATGTTTGAATTTCAACAGTGCAATTGATTTATATTTGGATAATTGCAAATTTCTCTTTGCTCCTTAGATTTTCATATTTTAGACAGTACTATATTTTAAAGTATAGATATAAGAGGATCCTATGCCTCAGTGGAAATTATTGCACTCAAGTAGAAAATCTAAAGTCAGTGACAAAGAAATCAACACTACCAGATAAATACATTGTTTCCATTTCACACCCATAATTGTGACTAAGAAGCAAAAGCCTTCAAGCTTAGACCTTTCAAGAGAGTGATGTTAGGAAACCTCTGTGTTTATTTGCTAGTCACTACAAAGAATATCATTTTGACATTTGAAGAATTTATCTTTTCCAAATCCATGTGTTCTCTTCTCTGTTTCAGTAGGGGACTTACAATAAGTTCAAAATCTCACTATTGAACAAATTCCTCCTCAGCAGTGGATACATGAGAGAAAAACTCCTTTCCTATGCATATATTCATCAGAGATGTGTCTCTTTGAGCATGAAGTGGTGTGTTGGACCAATAATGTGAAACTTTTACTTTTATGCTTGAATTAAAATATTGCTCTCGGCTTCTACCCCACTCAACAAAGCACAGACTTTTATTTGGTATCATTTTTATTGCTGCTTTGCAAGTTCTATTTTATTCTCCAATAAGGAAGTCATGCTGTGAAGTAAAAGCACCGCTCACTTTAAAGTACCTAAAGCCTTTGGAAAATGGCTTTAAACCTTGTTCTGCATCAACTGACGTGGGGGAATTTATATAATTGTCAAAGTCACAGATTTCTCCTCAAACTCTGAGTAAACCAAGACAATTCCAGAAACAACACAGCACGATTTTCTCCAAGTATAGTATGCATGGTTATATAATACTTCCGTTTTGATAAGACCTTTTGTAGTCATAAAATACTCATTTGATTTATGTTTTATAGAGATGTACTAGGATATTCTTTAGTGAGGACATAAGCCTGATTTAATAGAAATCAAGTTTTATCTATAGCTTTAGAGATTCAGAAGATCTTACAGCTAGAGAGAATGCTTAAGGATGCTATGCTTTACAGAAGCATTTGAGAATTTGTATCTGTTCCATTTAATAGTTGTAACAGCCAGTAAACAAACTGACTTCTCATTTCCTCTCTTTATATTTATTGTTTCCATTGTCACAATAATGGGATTTAGAAGCCCTTTTTGTTAGGTAGAGAAGCAAGAGAAGACACTGAGAATATCCATTTTATTTAAAAAATGCTGGAAAATATGTTTTCTTAAATCTTATAATGTGCTAAATATGTGACCTAAATGTTAAAATGTTATTTATTATTTATTACAATTTATTCACATTTTATACAGGCTGTAGCCCCCTCCCTCATCTCCTTCCTGCCTTTTCCCCCCTATTCCTCTCTCCTAGTCCACTGAAAGAGGAGGTCCTCCTCCCCTCTTATCTGACCTTAGCCTATCAAATCTCATCAGAACTGCCTGGATCTTCTTTCTCTATGGCCTAGAAAGGCTAACCAGCCAGGGGGATGTGATCAAAGAGCAGGAAACTGAGTTCACGCTAGAGCCTGCTCCTGCTCCCCTTACTAGGGACCCCATGGAGCCTAACTGCCCATAGACTACATCTGAGCAGGCATTCTGAGTCCTCTCAAGCATGGTACTTATCAGAGCATTGGTCTCTTTAGGCTCCTAGGCCCAGATATTTCTGCTCTTTCGGTCTTCCTATGGAGATCCTGTCCCCTTCAACTCTTTCTATCTCTTATTCCTTCCTAACATTTCCTGCACTCTGCTCAAAGTTTGGCTGTAAGTGTCAGCATATGCTTCCATAGCCTGTTGTGTAGAGTCTTTGAGAGGCACGCCGAAGAAGGCTCCTGTCCTATTTCCTGTCTTCTCCCACTTCCTATGTCCCTCTGACTTGTACATCTGAATGAGAATTAAGCATCTTCCCCAGGGTCCACCTTGTTGCTTAGCTTCTTGAGGGTTTTAAATTTTATCCTATATTATATTGCTAATATCCAATTACAAGTGAGTATATTCCATGTTTGTCTTTCTACTACTGGGTTACCTCACTTCTTGAGATTTCACGTTATACCCATCAGAATGGCTGAAATAAAAACTCAAGTAACAAAATATGCTGGCGAGGATGTGGAGAAGGGGGAACCCTACTCCATTGCTGATGGGAATATAAACTTGTACAATTACTTTGGAAATCATTCTGGCGCTTTCTCAGACAATTAAGAATAGTGCTTCCTCAAGATCCAGATACACCACTTATAGGCATATATCCAAAAGATGCTAAAGTACACCAGGACATTTGTTCAACCAAGATTGTAGTGGCTTTATTCATAACAGCAAGATCCCAAAAACAAACCAGATGCCCCTCATCTGAGGAATGGATACAGAAATTGTGGTATATTTACACAAGGGAATACGACTCAGCAATTAAAAACAAGGAAATCATGAAATTTGTAGACAAATGGTAGGATCTAGAAAATATCATCTTCAGTGAGATATCCCAGAAGCAGAAAGACACACATGGTATATACTCACTTATAAGTGGATATTAGAAATATAATATAGGATAAACATACTAAGCAAGAAGGAGGACCCTGGGTAAGATGATCAATCCTCACTCAGAAAGGCAAAAGGAAGAGACATTAGAATAGGGAAAAAACAGGAAACAAGATAGGAGCCTACCACAAAGGACCCCTGAAAGACTGTATCCAGCACAGTATCAAAGCAGATGCTGAGGCTCATAACCAAACTTTGGGCAGAGTGCAGGGAATCTTATGAAAAATGGGGGAGACAGAAACATCTGTAGGGGACAGGACTTGCATAAGGAGAGCAACAGAACCAAGAAATCTGGGCACAGGGGTATTTTCTGAGACTGATATTCCAACCAAGGACCATTCATGGAGATAACCTAGAATCCCTGCTCAGATGTAGCCCATGGCAGCTCAGTGTCCAAGTGGTGCCCATAGTAAGGAAAACAGAGACTGTCTCTGACATGAACACACTGGCGGGCTCTTTGTTCACCTCCCCCTCGTGGGGAAGTAACATTAGCAGAACACAGAGGAAGACAATGCAGCCAGTCCTGAGGAGACCTTATAGGCTAGGGTCAGATGAAGGGGGAGGAGGACCTCCCCTATCAGTGGAATTAGAGAGGGTCATGGAAGGAAATGATGGAGGAAGGATGGGATTGGGAATGTATGAGGGAGGGATCTACAGCTGGGATACAAAGTGAATAAACTGTAATTAATATAAAAATAAATATAAGTTGTGGTTTTTTTCTTTTTTTTTTCCGGTAGTGAGGCTCCCTTGGAGAAAACTAATACTTCATTTGTAAGTGCTTATCAGCTGGACACACCTTCTGGTTTAGGGATGGGAAAAATGTGATCACTTCCTTTTTTAGCTCTAAGACTCCATCTGTCAAAGACCCATGCAGACTCTGTGGATGCTTTCTCAGTACTGTGAGGTCAAATGTGCATCAGTCCTATTGTGTTTAGAAAGCCCTGTTTTCTTTGTGTCCTTTATCCCCTCCAGTTTACATTCACTACATGTTCGGCTGTGGGTCTCAGTATCTGTTGCTATCTGTTGCAGAAGAAGCTCTTCTGATGCTTGTTATCAAGGCTGATCTATGAGTATGGGAGAATGAGATTGTAAGAAGCCAGTTTAAAAAGGTTCCTTCTTTTCTATTTTCTTTATTCTCTCCCTCCTTTTTTTTTTTTTTTTTTTACAGAGCGACTGAGTAATATTCCATTCTGTAAATGTAACATGTTTCTTTACCATTCCTCTGTTGAGGGACATCTATTTAGTTTGTTCCCAATTTTCAGATATTGTAATTAGAGTAGTTTATTTAAGTGCTTCTCAACTGTTTAGTTTGCTTCTTCCGTGAATTATTTATTTAGATATGTATGTCATTTTCACTAAATATATATTTTTGGTGTACAGTGTTTTTTAAATTTTTTTTTATATATTCTGGAGAGTAGATCTCCATCAGATGTGGAAGAGGTTAAAAAAGAAATCTCCAGTCTATGGGCTGCTACTTTGTCTCTTTTACTCAATGACAGTCACCTTTGCCATGGAGAAGCTTTTCAGTTTTATATATCCAATTTAATAATTATCAGTTTAGTTCGTATACTAATGATGTTCTGTTCAGAAAGCCTTTTCATACAAGAATTACTTCAAGGCTATTCCCCAATTTCTCTTCTATCAGGTTCAGTATATCTGGTTTTATACTGAGGTCTTTTATCCATTTTTAATTGAGTATTTTTCAGGACAATAAGTAAGGATATATTTAGACTCTTTAACATACAGCCATCTGGTTTGATCAGTATCATTTATTGAAGATTTCATCTTGTCTTAATATGTATATGTGTATTCTTTATCAAGGATCAAGGTGTCCATAAGTGTGCAGATTTTCACTTTGGTCCATTGTTCAACGTGTTTTGTTGTTGTCATTGTTCTGTTGTTTTCAATACAGTGTTTCCCTTTGTAACCCTTGCTCTCCTGGAACTCACTGTAGAGAGGGTTGGCCTTGAATTTAGAAATCCATTTGCCTCTGCCTCCAGAGTGCTGAGATTAAAGATCAGTGCAACCATGCTTCCTGCTGTGTCGCAATGCCATGCTAGTGTTTGTTTCTACCGCTGTGCTTCAGTTTAAGGAAGGTTTGTTGATACCTCCGGTTGTTTAATGTTATTATTTAAGATTTTGTTTTTTTTCTTAATTTTCATATGAAGTTGCAACTTCTATGTTGCAATTTTGATAAAGATTGCATTGAATCTGTAGATTGTTTTTGTATGATGTTTGTTTTCATCATATTAATCCAACTAATCCCTGAATACAGGAGATCTCTTTATCTTCTGATGTTTTCTTCAACAAATTTCTTTAATGTCTTAAAGTTTTTTTTTTATATACAAGTTATTCACTGTGTGGCTAGAATTACCCCAAAATTATTTTATTTTTTGAGGAGCTATTGTGAAGTGTTGTTTTAGCAATTTCATTCTAAGGCCCTTTATCAATTGTATATAAGACTGCTAATAATTTTGTGAGTTAATTTGATATCCAGCTACTTTACTGAAGGTATTTTTCCACTGGAGGAGTTTCCAAGTGGAATTTTTTAGAACTATTAATATATACTTTATATCATCTGAAAATAATTATATATCTACTTCTTACTTTTTAATTTGTAGCGGCTAGATCTCCTCTAATTGTCTTATTACTCTAGCTAAGACTTCAATTATTATATTGAAAAAGTACAGAGAAAGTGAAGAACATTTTTTGTTTGTTTGTTTCTGATTTTAGTGGAATTGATTTGAGTTTACTGCATTTATGTTATAGGTTGGATATGTACTCACTCTGAACTGTCTTTGTTCTATTCCTAATATCGTCAGGATTTTTATCATGAAGGAATGCTGGATTTCATCAAAGCACAGTCTGTGATGTATGGTAATAAGTTGAATGCTCTATCTGCCATATTAACAAATTCCATTTTATCATTATGGTATTAAGTTACTTTCATTTTCTATTAAATTTCTGGAAAGCCCAACTTTTTACATTAATTACCTACTGATCACATTCTCTCCATTTCTAATGATATATAACTCCAGAATTTAGTTCACTACACTAAAATATTAAATACTGTAAAATTTACTCCTTTGAGAGCATGACACTGGGAATGTAATTAAATAATTTTTTAGTCTTATAATACTATTTTAATTTAATTTAATTTTTGAAAATTTCAAATGTGTGCACAACAAGTCTTATTATATCTACCCAGTCTTTCCACATCTAATTTTCTTGTGCTTTATAGTATCTCTTCTATATATTCAGGTCCTCTTTATGATGCATTGAGGACATACTTCTTAATTCATGATAAAGAATGCTGAAAATATATTCAATCAAAGTGTCCAAATAACGTATTTTATTTCATCTAGAATTGTTATTGTCAAGAAAATAGATAATATTTTGTTTACTTAATGACACTTGTGACAAATTCTGTTTTAGCTGCAACTCCTGGTCTAATATTTTTCTGAGAAATATTTTTTTTCTAGCAGCAGTTTGACAAATGAACGAAAATAGTTTCTGCAGAAGTGGCTTTTGGAAAATTTGGTCTATTTTATTACTTTATTGCTGAATATATATATATATATGTTTATATATTTATATAAGAAATCCAGAATTCAAGCAATTATGCTTTGAATATCCATAAATGATCAAGTTTCAATTTAAATCTGATAATATAACTATTCAAATGAGTATCATTACTTTAGAAAATATTATGTCATGCTCAATTCCTAGTTTATTTGCATTATTATATAATTATTCTTTGTAGTTATCTGTTATGATGTTTTATACAAATGTTTTTATTGTCTCATCCAATTTACCTTTCATTACCTCTTGACCTAAACATTCTCTCTCTTCTTTCTTTCTCTCTTTCTTTCTTTTATTCATTCTTTTTTCTTTCTCTCTCTCTTTCTTAATTTATATATTTATGTATTTTTTATTTGTTCATTAATTGGTGAATCAATAAGTTGAGTTGGAAATAATTATAGAGTCTCCCTGTAATCCAGAGCTCATAAGGTGAGATGGGAGTCTGAAACCAAGTCCCTTGAATATCCCAGGGCAGGGAGCCTTTATATATAGTTAAATAAAAGAAGGCACCTGCTCTCTTTCTTCTCAAAATAAATGAATGATCATCATAAGTTGAGATGAAAATTGATACCAAAATTATCCTATAAACTCTACACATATGCCATGCCATATGCATGGCTGCATGCACACACAACACATACATATACAAACACATGTGCACACAGAAATGTAATTATGTACATATACCATGCATAAAGCAGTAAGTACTCAATAACCTAAAGTACCAGTTTATTTAATTCACACTGTCTTTTATTAATGCTCATTTGTAAAATATGTGTAGGGGGTCGACCAGTCCATGCATGCTCTTTGGCTGGTGTTTCAATCTCTGTGGGTTGCTATAAGTCCAATAGGTGAGTCTGTAAGTGTTCTTCTAGTGTCCTTGACCTATTTAGCTTCACCTATTCCTCCTCCCACTCTTCCTTAGAACTTCCTGATCTAGGGCTAATATTTGGCTGTGGACCTCTGAATCTGTTTCAATCCACTGCTAGACGAAGTCCCTCAGAAGACAGTTATGCTATGTTTTTGTCTGCAATCATAGCATAATATCATTTATAATGAGAGGGTTTGGCTCTCTCTCATGAGATGGACCTCAAGTTGGGCCAGTCATTAGTTCACCATTTCCTCAATCTCTGCTCCATCTTTACTGTTACATTTCTTGTAGGCAAGACAAATTTGGTGTCAAAGGATTTATAGGCAGTGTCTCCTGCAAACTCCATGAATTTTTTCAAATAGCTGAGTAGTATTCCATTAAGTAAATGTACCACATATTCTTTATCTATTTTTCAATTGAGGGACATCTAGGTTGTTTCGAGGTTCTGGCTATTATAAATTTAAAATTGTTATAAACATGGTTCAGGAAGAGACCTTGTGGTATGGTGGAGCATCTTTTGGATATATGTCAAGAAATACACCCACATACCTACAAACCCTTGATTTTTGACAAAGGAGGCAAAATCATACAATGGAAAAAAGACAACATCTTCAACAAATGGTGCAGATCTAACTGGATGTCCACATGTAGAAAATGCAAATAGATTTGTATTTATTTCCCTGTATAAAAGTCAAATCCAAGTGAATCAAAGACCTCAATATAACAGCAGGTACACTAATTATATTAGAAGAAAAAGTGGGGAAGATACTCAAACTCATTGGCATACGAGTCACCTTCCTGAACAGAAAACCAACAACACAGGCTCTGAGATAAACAGCAAATAAATGGGATCCCATGAAACTGAAAAGCTTCTGTAAAGCAAAGGACACTGTCAGAAGAACAAATACCATCTACAGACTGGGAAATTATCTTCAGCAATCCTACATCCAACAAGGACTAATATCCAAAATATATAACAAACTCAAGAAATCAAACACCAATAAACAAGATAACCCGATTAAAAATGGGACACGGAACTAAATAAAGAATTCTCGAGAGAGGAACATTAAATAACTGAGAAGCCCTTAAAGAAAATGTTTAATGTGCATAGTCATCAGGAAAAACAAAATGATACTGAGATACATCTCACATGGGACAAAATGGATAATATCAAAATCTCAAGTGACAGCACATGCTGGTGAGAGTGTGGAGAAAGGGGAATACTCCTCTGTTGCTGGTTGGAATAGAGGAGTAGGAATGTAAATACTCCTTTATTGTTGGGGGGAATGTAAACTTGTACAAACACTTTGGAAATCAATCTGCTACTTTCTCAGAAAATTGAAACTGCCTCTACCTCAATAACCAGCTTTTTCACTCGTTGGCATATACCCAAATGATGCCTCATGATACAACAATCACACTTGCTCACAGTAGCCTGCCTGCCTTTATTTATTTATGTATTTATTTATTTATTTATTTATTTATTTATTTATTTTGGCTTGCTGTACATTGCCTTTATTATGTTTAGGTATGTGCCTTGTATCTCTGATCTCTCCAAGACTTTTTTTTATATTTTTATTTTATATTAATCTCAAGTTATGTATTTTGTATCCCAGCCTTGGCCCCCTCCCGCATTCCCTCCCTATCCCCCCCATCCCTCCCTCAACTCCTCCATGCCCCTTTCCAAGTTCACTGATAGGGGAGGACCTCCTCCCCTTCCATGTAACTCTTTATAATAATCAGAATCTGGAAGCAACTTAAATGTTCCTCATCCTATGAATAGATAAAGTAACTGTGGTACATTTACACAAAGAGATTCTACTCAGCCACTAAAAAAATAAATCATGAAATTTACAGGCAAATGGATAGAACTAGAAAAGATCATCCTCAGTGAAGTAACTCAGTCCCAGAAAGACATACATGGTATGTACTCACCTGTAAGTAGATCTTATCCGTATGGTACATGATAAACATACTAAAAGGCACAAACCCAAAGAAGACAAGAAACAAGGAGAATCCAAGGGAGGATTCATAAATCTCACTCAGAAAGGGAAATAGAGTACACTGATAAGGGAGGTCTTCATCCCCTTCCATCTGACCCTAGCTTATCAGGTATCTTCAGGACTGGCTGCAGTGTCCTCTGCATTAGCAAGGATGCTCCTTGGGAATGGGCAGGGAGAAGATGAGGGAGAGAGGGAGCAATTGGGAGGGAATGAAGGAGGGAGCTATGGTTGAGATACAAGATAAATAATCTGTGATTAATATAAAAAATAAAAATTTCCAGAGTGGTTGTACAAGTTTGCATTCCCACCAGCAATGGAGGAGGTAAAAATAAATAAATTTAAAAAAAAGGAAAAAAAATTAAAATTATAAAAGACATCAAAAATTAAAAAAAGAGAGAGAGAGAAGGGGAGATAGAATAGACAGAGGTAGTGGTCAAAGAGAGGGAACAAGATAGGAGAGAGGCACAGAAAAATTTGTGCTGGAGGGCATACCTGAGGAGAGGTGAGAGACAGAAGGGGCAGGAGGACAGAAGGACTGCAGAGAAAAAAGGAACTAAGGTGGGGGTATCTCTGTGACTAGATGGAGACCTAATGCAGGGTAGGCTCCTGGGAGGATATGAAGGTTACTCAAGCAGAGACTCCTAGTATCAGAGGCCTTAAAGTCTGTGAAGAGGACACTCTTCAACTAGACTAGTCTTCTAATAAAGGGAAGGAAGTCAACCCACCCATAAAAATTTCCACCCAGAATTTACCCTTCCTTCACAATGTGCAAGGATAAAGATAGATCAGATGGAACAGAGACTGGGGACATGCCCAACCAATCTTGGCCCAACCAAAGTCCTACCATATGGGAGAATGCCAACCCCTGAAACCATGAATGATACTCTCCTAAACTTGCAGAGAGGACCCTATCAGAATTGTCATCTGAGAGACTCTACTCAGCATTGCCTCAAAACAAATGCTGAGACTCACAGCCAAACATAGGGCTATGCACAGAGACTCTGGTGGAAAAGCGGAGGAAAGAGAAAAGGACCTGGAAGAAACAGGAACTCCACAAGAACAACAGAACTAACTAACCAAGGCCCAGAGGTGCTTGCTGAGACTGAAGCATCAACCAATGACCATGTGTGAATTAGAGCCCCTACAAAGATTTAGCAGATTGGCAGCTTAAGCTTCATGTGAGTCTTCTAGGAAGGGAAGTGGGACTGCATCTGACATGCACTCACTTGCCAGTTTCCCATCACTTACCTCTGGAGGGACTGTCTTGTCAGGCCAGTGCTACCTGATAAACTGAGGCAGATGGTAAAAGGAGTTACACTTTTCTAAGAAATAGGGTCTGGAAGAGAGGCAAGGGAAGAAAGGTGGGACTGGAAGGGGAGGAGAAATGGGGCTACAACCAGGGTTTAAATGAATAATAAGTAAATAAGTAATTAATTAAGAAACTCATGCTTGAAAACACAATATGGCTTCATATTTAAGCCCCCTTCAATTATATGTGCATTTACATAAAAATAAACAACAGCCTCTAAGATAAAAGTAAATACTTATACTATGAAAGAATTATTTACAGCTCTCAAATTTTATAATTTCCTTGTTTTTAAAAGCTGAGTCAAATTTCATTACTTAAGTGTCTCACAGTTTCTTTATCTATTCTTTGGTTGAGGGTTGTCACTGGGGTTGTTTCCAAGTTCTGGCTGTTACAAATATAGCTACTATGAACATAGTTGAGCTAATGTCCTTGTTGTATGGTGGAACATCTTTTAGGTACATGCCCATGAGTGTTATGTCTGTTTCTTGGGGTGGAATTATAAGCAATTTTCTGGGAAAGTTCCATACTGATTTCCAAAGTAGTTTTCCAAGTTAGTCCTTTCGTCATCAATGGAAGAGTATTCCCTTTCTCCCTGTCATCAATAGCATCAACAAAATATAAAGTGTCACTTGATATTTTGATCTTAGCCATTCTGACTGGTGTAAGATGGACTCTCAGATTTGTTTTGATTTGTATTTCCATATTACTAATGATGTTGAGCATTTAAGTTTCTCTGCCATTCAATATTCTCTGTTGAGAATTCTCTGTTTAGCTCTGTGCCCGTTTTGATTGGACTTGCTGGTGTTTAATTTTTTTTAATTCTCTATGTATTTTGGATATTATCTCTTTGGAAGATATTGAGGTGGTGAGGATCTTTTCTCAGTCTGTAGACTGGCATTTTGTTTTGTTGACAGTGTCCTTTGCTGAGAGCTCCACAAGAAGACCAACAGTCACAACTCTCCTGGGCCCAGAAGGTGTTGTGGAGACTGAAACACCAGCAAAGGACTGTGCATGGATTAGACCTATGAATATATGAATTTTTTATAGCTATAAAATGTGCTAACAAACAATTTAAAATACTTAACATAGAAAATTGGGAACAATAAAATATAGAATTGAAAATAAATCTGACACTTAATAAGTAATAACTGCAGACACAGACATAAATTCTTTCAAGTTTTAATTTTACTTATGAAAAGAAAGTATTTCCTTGGTGGGGACACAATGGCATAAATGCATGTTAGACAACTGCATTCTTGAGCAGCTATTAATAGGATGCTATGCATGTTTTTAAATCACTATGTTTGCCAACTGTGTTATGCCAATCTGGAGTAAAATGATTTTAATTAGCTTATCAAATAGGTAAAACAAACCAGGTTTTTTTCTTTGAGGGGGCTATAGAATTGAGCTGAGAACTGAAATTAATGTAAAGGCAGTTCTGAAGGCAGAGTGTTCCAGAATTTATGTAGTTGGACATATTTTAGAGAGGGAACATTATATTAAGGGTGGACAAATGTCAAGTAATAGTTTTAATTTATATAGTCTATTTTGCCACAGTAAAATTATAAAATATAAAAATATATGAATTTTTTGGATATTCAGTATGTGATTTTTAAAAGAGTTACACCAGACAAGATCTATAACTCTACTCCAGACTTCACAATTTAAACTTTCAACAAATAAAAGTGACCTGAAAATGATACTGAACATGAAGAGGATAAGGAGTGTATTGTGAGGAGTCAAGAACAGAGCTTGTTCAAGATAGAATTACATTTTCAAGTGCATGGATGTTTGATAAAGTGAAAAATTGCAAGTGGTGTGACAAGTAAGTATTTGATTAATGACAAAAATCAATAGAGTTTTGGAACAACCAACATCTTTAGAGCACTGTGGGCAAAAGCCACACTGAAGTGAATTGAAGAGCACCTGAGATGTGAGGGAGAACAGGCAGAAGCGGAGAGGCCCTCTTGACAAACACTCTTACTCTACTGACTGACAAACGGGATTCAGGAGGATTCAAGAGTGCCAAGAACTCAGCACAAAAACTTACGTGGACCATGGACATAAGGTATCATGATGGGTGAATACAACAAGTGCACAATAGACCACCTTGGACAGGATTGTTGTGAGGGTAAAACATGGGCAGTAACAGGACAGCAATGAGTCAGAGAGACATGGCCAGGTGCAGGAATGTTTTGAAGCATGAGAGCAAGAAATAAATGCATTTTAAACATTTTGTTTGTCTTCATGATATTTTAGTCAAAAAAAGAAGTTAGTCACAGCCTTGGGGAAAAATAGAAAATATGGTTATGAGTCTCAGCATCTGCTTTGATACTGTGCTCTGTAGAGGCCTTCTGTGGTAGGCTCCTGTCCTGTTTCCTGTTTTCTTCTTCTTCCAATGTCCATCCTCTTTGTCTTTCTGAGTGAGGATTGATCATCTTACCCAGGGTCCTCCTTCTTACTTGTTTTTTTTTTAGATGTACAGATTTGTGAAGGTTTATGCTATATTATATGTCTAGTATCCACTTATAACTGAGTATACACCATGTGTACCTTTCTGCTTCTGGGATAGCTCACTCAGGATGATCTTTCCTAGTTCCTACCACTTACCTGCAAATTTCATGATTTCTTTATTTTTAACTGCTGAGTAGTATTCCATTGTGTAAATGTACCACAAGTTCTGTATCCATTCCTCCATTAATGAACATTGGGTTGTTTCCAGGTTCTGGTTATTATGAATAAAGCTTCTATGTTAATGGTTGAACAAATGTCTTGTGTACTTGAGCACCTTTTGGATATATGCCTATGAGTGGTGTAGCTGGATCTTGAGGAAGCACTGTTCCTAATTGTTTGAGAAAGCACCAGATTGATTTCCAAAGTGGTTGTACACGTTTACATTCCCACCAGCAATGGAGGAGGGTTCCCCTTTCTTCACATACTCTCCAGCATGTATTGTCATTGGAGTTTTTGATCTTAGCCATTCTGATGGGTATAAGGTGAGATCTCAGGGTCATTTTGATTTGCATCTCTCTGATAACCAAACTTTGGGCAGAGTGCAAGGAATCCTATTAAAGAAGGGGGAGATAGTAAGACATGGAGAGGACAGGAGCTCCACAAGGAGAGCAACAGAACCAAAATATCTGGACATAGGGAATACCACTGGGGACATTACTTACGTTTCATAGTATCTGAGACTGATACTCCAATCAAGGACCAATCATGGATATTAACTAGAAATTCTGCTCAAATGTTGACCAATGGCAGCTCATTATCCAAGTGAGGTCCCTAGTAATGGGAACAGGGACTGTCTCTGACATGAACTCAGTGGCTGGCTCTTTGACCACCTCCCCCTGAGGGAGTAGCAGCCCTGTCAGGCCACAGAGGAAAACCTTCCCTATCAGTGGACATGAAAAGGGGCATGGGAGGAAATGAGGGAGGGCGGGTAAGATTGGGAGAGGATGAGGGAGGAGGCTTCAGCTGGGATACTAAGTGAATAAACTGTAATTAATACAAAAAATAAATTTAAAAGTAGAAAATATGTAATATTTTAAAAAAACAGAATTGGAAATAAAGTAGAAATATATATGTATATATATGACTATTACATTAATTATTATTATTATTCCTTACAATTTATTCATTTTGTATCCCAGATGTGGCCCCACCCTTCTTTTCTCCCACCTACTCCCTTTTCCCCCTCGATGGCTTTTCCCTAGTCCACTAATAGGGGAAGACCTCTTTCCCTTATATCTAACCCTAGCCTATCAGGCCTTACCTGGACTGGCTGCATCATCTTTCTCTGTGGCCTGGCAAGGCTTCAACCCCCCCCCCCCACTCCAGTGTGAGGTGATCAGAGAGCCTGCAGCTGAGATCATGCCAGAGACAGCCCCTGCTCCCCTTCCTAGGGAACTTACTTGGAGACTGAGTTTTGGGGCCGGAGCTAAGAAGGGGTTTTAGGTCTTCTCCATGCATGGTCCTTGGTTAGGTTATCAGTCTTTGCAGGTCCCCAGGGCCCAGTTTTTTGTTGTTGTTGTTGTTGTTTTTGTTTTGTTTTGGTTTGGTTTTTTGGCTCTGTTGGCTTGCCTCTTTTGGAGCTTCTGTCCCCTCCATGTTTTTCTTTTCTTTTTTTTTTTTAAAGTAATTTATTTAGTTTTATATTAATCACAGGTTATATATTTTGTATCCCAGCCGTAGCCCCCTCCCTCATCCCCTCCCACTCTCCCCATCCCTCCCTCATCTTCTCCCTGCCCCCCTCTAAGTCCACTGATAGGGGAGGACCTCACCCCCTTCCATCTGACCCTAGCTTGTCATGTCTCTTCAGGGCTGGCTGCAATGTCCCCTTCTGGGATCTACTTAGGCTGCTCCTCCCTCGGTGGGGGTGGGGGGGTGGGGCAGTGGACAAGTCATTGAGTTCATGACCGAAATAGTCCCTGTTCCCCTTATTAGGGTACCCAGTTGGGTACTAAGCTACCATGGGCCACATTCGAGCAGCTTTTTCTATCCCCCCACCCCCACCCCCCACCCCCCACCCCCGTCTTACATAAAATTCCATGCTTCTTGAGGTGCAATACCAAGCGCAAGTTCAGGCTGATCAGGCTTTATGTCTAAGAGACAACTTAGAAACTTTACATATTATCTGTCCATTTTAGCTATAATAAGAATGAAATCCCAAGTTCTTTTGACTAAGCAAGCACTCTACCACTGAATGATCATCTAGGCTTGAAATTTTTATTTCAATAATACGTAAAGAAATCCTGAATCACGATCAATGAAATGTGTGTTTCTTATTTTCCATATCACTATCTGATATTATTATTTTTTTCTCTATAGAGATGACCATTGAACAGACTGTGCTTCCTGAGGCTGATGTTTCATGTGACCTGTTTATGCATCATGTGACCTGCGTGGTATCATCAAGACAGCTTTACTTCCTACTTTAACTGCTGCCCAGGGTAAACTTGGATGTTATGCTGAAACAGCACTCTCTAATTTCACTAATATCCACTCAAACAAGCAAAGATCGAAAGTTTGCATTTCAAACCATTATTTTAAAAAATCCCCACTGAGTGTACACTGAGTAGTACAGGTACTACTTCAGGGTTAGATAAATGACAGTGAGTATAAAAGATATGAGCTCTTTCCTCATAGAGTTTGAATCCCTGTAATTTTCTTCTCTGCATCACATGTGTCAAAAGACAGGGAGGTGACAGCAAACACAATTGCTTTGTAGTATATAACTTTTCTGTCTTAGAGTTGATATCCCTAGCTGTGTAATAAGAAAACAGAAACGAGAGTTAATTACAATCTGTATATACACTTTTAGTAAACACCTAAGAATGTGTTTATCATGGCAAACATTTATTAAGCTAACACAGGAAAACAATATCTACTTAGAGATTGTATTATTGCAGGTGTCATTAAGTAGTCTTTTGTCATAGATTCAAGTGGGCAATTCTCTGTTGAAATGTTAGTAACATCTACTTACTTCATTTTGAAGTCTTGTGATATATGACTGTGATTGGACTCCCACAGGGCTAATTCTCTAGAAATAGAAAAATAGATTTGTACATAATTATAAGACTTTCATAATAAATAATGTCTTACAAAATACAATTTAACCTTCACAGAACATCTTATTTGTAGAAAACAACCTGGCTATTGTTAAAAGACTAACTAACAATGTGTTAGGCGTTCTGAGATTTATTTATAGCTACATAATTTCAAATCATATCACAGCATGAATTCACCTTTTCTGTTTTCTTATCTGTAAGTGGAGCACAGCATTTTCATGTGTGTAGATTAGAAAGTTAGTCTGAGATTCTGTTGAAAATAATGTAAAATTTATATGAAAACTGCTATCCAAATACCAGATAACGTGGCAACCAGCATGTATTCAAGAAATATGTGCTGACTGATTAGATCTATTTTTTATTGGTTTTGCATTTGGGACTTAATTATAGGAGCAGTGATCTAGTACCTGAATATAGTGAGGCCACTCATTTATATTTGAGTGACAATGAGACTCCACTTACCTTCTTAATTATATATCTTTGTGGGGAGCTAAATTTATTATTAAAAATGAAGGAAAACCTGTAAAGCCATTCATTTAGTGGTGTGAACAAACCAGAAGAGCAAATCAGAACTAAGTAACTTGCAAAACAGCAAAAAGGGGTTAGTTAGGAGTGTGCGCTTATCACTGGATTTCTGAATCTCCTTATTACTATTTTAATAAATATTGTGAGAGGGCAAACATATAAAAATCAGTGAAAGTATGCCAAGGATTCTATGGAAACAAAAACAAATGTTTGGTCCACATGGGACTCAACAGTAAAATCAATACAAAGAGCATTTGTTCAAGTATGGATTGTGGTAGTATTTTCAACCCTATCACTAGGGTTGAAATATAGATATAGATTATAATCTATATAGTATATATATTATATTTATCTGTGCAAAATGGAAATAAGAAATCAAGTTGTCTAATCAGCAACTATAGTTTCATTTTCATTACTCTCCCCACAAATGTACTGTTTTCTATATTTTCCGTAGATTAATGAGACAGTTCTACTCCTGACTAAGATTCCCAGGCAATATCCAAAAGGCCAAGAAATATAATTGTTATCAAATATCCTTAATCCAGAAACATGTTCTATTTCTAGAATTCTTGGTCAGTGTGCTGTTAATGAGAAAAGTAACTTCTGCTTCTCTCAATAATGCTTATCTGAAACATCAAAAATGGAACAAGAAATATACCTAACACTTTTTAAAAAATATCTCCTTTTAATGAGACATTGGGTACTCTATATCTCTTTGCAGGCTGAGTTTTGGAACCTTGTTGAACCAGGCAGGAACCTCTACAAGCAACAACAAAATTTTAGCAGTTGTTTCTATTTGGGTTGATCTATTTCAACAGATAATTGTTGTGTCACTCCTTAGTAATATTTATTCAACAGGCTTTTCATCAAATGAAAATATTAGATGATCATTTTAAAAAAATACATATAAATGATAAAGAATGCAAATAAAGTCCAATGAGAAATAGTAATTCAGAGTGACAGAATCTAGAGTAATATTAAAAGTATTATGTTTACTGGAAAAACTGGTAGAGGTTTATTCAGAGAATATTTTAGGGAACAAGAGTCTTAGACGGTGAATAGTTAAGCTAAGGTAAGGATTACAAAGTTCAATGTACACTGAAGTTGCTTTGAAAAATAAGGTAGATAATGAAACATAAAAATTAGAATAGAGCAAAAGTGCTGTGCTTTTAGGAAGTCTGTGAAAATATATTTAAACTGAAATATGTTGTTTTTATGTCAAGGAGTGGGAGTTTACATTAAAGTTGATTTTTAGGTCATAAACTATACATCTTATTAAGCAATACTTTCCTCAATGAAATAAAATCAGAAAGCAAGAGTCAAGCTCTTCAAAACCTGTTTAGCAATGTTCCAAAGCATTTTTTTTGTAGATAGCCAATAATACAATACAGTTTTTATTCTACATTTATTCTCAGATTGTTATATTAATTTGTTTTATTGTCATTTAAATAAGAATATTGGCTCATGTTATATTTTATGAAGAAGTTTCACCTCATCCTTTTGAGTCATAACTAACTTGTTAAGCACTGGCATGATTTGGTAACAGTTTATGATGAATGAGGTTTGTGGGAGTGACAAGCTGAATACAGCCTGTTAAATGTCCCTGAAAGGCTGGGCTGGGTTTTCATTTATTTATTTGCAGGAGGAGCTAGCGGAGGATTCTGTAACTCCCACTGCTTCTTTTAGGATGTCAGCCTCCTCCGCTGCTGCTGCTGGAGTCTCTCCCTGGAGGCTGTGTTCATTGACAATGTTGCCAGAGGTGTCTCACACCCAGAGTGACAACCTTAAGAGCGACACTCAGGGAAATGTTGCTAGACACAGTTTTCTCAGTGTTCTTCAGTGAACTGTATGCCTTAGCATTAGCTTCTCCTCATTCCTGACATCTGTGATGTCAACTTCTCTTGCTCATATCAGTATGTAGTATTTTCCTACTCCCTCTCTCTGACTTCTAAAACAGTGTCACTAATTTTCAGTATTAGCTACTCTTCTGGTGGAAATAAAATGCTTGATAAAAACATCTTAAAAGAAGGGATGCTTTTGGCTCCGAGGTCCACCACAGTGGGGAAATGATGATAGCAGTAACGTCAGGCTTCCTACATCTGCTGAGAGAACACAGAGAGTTGCGTGGTGATATAGTTGCATTTTTGCTTTTACTGGGTTCAAAACCACAGCCAAAGAGTGGTGCCACATTCACAAATGTGTTTTCCTCCCGTAGTAAAACTTTTGTGAAAAATTTCTCATTGATTAACCCTGAAGTGAATTTTTATGATTATCCTAAATCCAGATCACAATGAAGATGACAATGTTCTGTACCTCACCCTCAATTCAAACCATGTAAGCAGCTGTTCACACATATGTTCATTTTTATCATGTATCTTTTAGAAAATGTGTACACATGGTATGAAGAGTTCTTTTTGTGAAACTCACTAACAAACCCAGGTTAGAGTATAAATGAAGGCTACCCTCCTGCCTCATTCTCCCCTCCTATAAACTACAAGCACAGACCTGAGTCACGAATCTCAGATCTGTATTTTGATTTTAAGGCAATTTTAAAGAAATAAGCAACATTTTCATGTGTCTGAAGTTCTATATCTGTAAAAGAGCTAAAGTGACACATGATAAGAAAAGATACTTGACATATGTAATTTTATCATGTTGATAGTCCATGCAACTTATCGAAACACACCATTCTGATTTTAATTTTGATTAAGCTACATGAGTAAGCTTCCTCTTCACTATGATAAAATAACTGACTGAAGCAAGTTAAGGCAGGGTGGGATAGACTTGACTCACAATTTAACCGATGAATCCATGATAATGAGAAGGTATAGCAGCTGGGGCCATGATCTGTGTCAGGAGGGAGCTTGTGATCTGATGTCTTCCATCTGTGTCTTCAGACTGGGAAGCCAAAAGCTTAGACATGAGCAACATTGCTCTTGTTTGTGTAGTCATGTTGGTAAGACTTTACTGCTTAGCTTCTGAAACCCATTCTTCTGGGCAAGCAGTCTTCTGCTTTGACTTAGTCATTAAGCCTTCTCTTATGCTTAAGTAGTCTGAGAGGTTTTCTACCCTGCATTATACTTGGAAAGGGGCAGGGAGGAGATGAGGGAGGAATGGAG
The DNA here is from genome assembly GCA_028658305.1 of Pachyuromys duprasi. Lineage (NCBI taxonomy): Eukaryota > Metazoa > Chordata > Mammalia > Rodentia > Muridae > Pachyuromys > Pachyuromys duprasi. The sequence goes on from CM053745.1 coordinate 51,306,000, forward strand.
GGGGGAGGTAGGGAGTGAATGGGGGAGGGAGCTACTGCTGGGATACAAAGTACATAACCTGTGATTAATATAAAATAAAAATGTTAATAAAATAAAATAAAATAAAACAGCTCTAAAAAAAAGGTAAAGCTTGCCTTTGAATTTTTATCTAGTTTTTCAAGGACTTTTCTCTGACAGTCTAGGCACCAATTTTACACATGTTCAAAAGGGACATAGAGTGCTGTAACTTCACTTTAAAGACTTTTTTTTTTTTTTTACTGAAAGTAATTTTAAAATCTGGCTCTAATTAAACTTACCCAATTCACAATAACAGAGCAGACATATTGAAATACCATATCTTATGGACACCAGATGACATATACATAAGACAAAGTGCTAATTTCTAAACAGACACGGTAGCAATTATTACAGTGGCTCACCTGAACCAAAAAATAATACACGATTTAATCTCACTTTAAGTTGACACTCTCAAAACAAACATGTTCTTGCTCTACTTCGCTCATGCTCTTACAGTCTTGCTCTGTGTATATCTCTCTGTAGGTGTATGTCTCTGCTTGGTTATGTCTGTGTGTCTGTATGCATGTGTATCTCTGTATGACTGTTTGTATCTCTGTGCGCATTATATATAACAATATAAGTGAAGAAGAAGCCAAAAGTGAGAGGGAGTAGGAGGAATGTAATGAAGGTGGAAGGAGACAGAGAACAATGAAATGATAAAAATACATTAATCATAAATGAAATTCTAAAAGAAATCTTAAAAATATTAATAAATTTATAATACTTGCCCATTTTACTATATCCCCCTTTTTTGGTTAGACGATTTTGCTCCTATTTGGTATCACAAATAATGTATATAATAGTTGGATAGTGAATAACTATCTGTTTTTGTGTTTTTGTTTTTCCTTTTGGCTTTAAATACTTGTTATTAGTAATGTGTGATAACTCTTGTCTTCTATCTTCAAACCAGATTTCCTCTACTTCCACTATGTATTACATATATTTTCATACTACTATGTCAGAGATTAAGCAATTGTGCTTTAATATTTAATCCAGAATTACAGTCTAAATATATTTTTAACATATCAAGGGGTGTAAGAATTTCTAATATTAACCCTTGTCAGACCCTCAGGTATTGTGTACAATGGTGAGTATGTTAGGGCTCTATGAACCTGAAAATGTGAAATGTGTTTATTTTTGCTTTATTTTTATTTTAAAATTAACTTGTTAAACATTTCTCACTGAAGTATCTAAGACCAAAATGCTCTTGCAGTAGTTCTCTCCTCATTGTTATTATTATTATTTTGTCTATTCTCATATCTCCTTAGCTTCTTTCATTACAAGAGTATATTGAGATTGACTTGGAGATGGGAAAGTAGTTAATGCTCTGTAATGCAGTCACGACATCTCTAAATGTAGCACTGTCTTTTCAAAGCACTTATTGGAAGGAAATGAAAAAATCATCTCAGGTTGTGACAGTGTGCCATGCATTCAGAGAATCACAAAGGGAATTACTCATCACATTTGACACTTTTCAAGAATCATTTAGCTCACTTTAAACCTCCTCGAACCAACATCAATTTCTGGTATCATTTTACCATTTTTAAGGACTTCCCCATATCTAAGTATACATACTTAAAGTGTTCTACTAGTAAAATATTACAAAGAAAGAAAGAAAAGGTTAACAGAGGAGAAGGCACTAATCTTTGAGCTTTTTGCCTGAAGACAAGCCTATGTATTCTTAGAATGGGTCTTGTGATTATGGGGAATAAATGAACATAATATGCTCTCATTTCTTCATTTTCCCATTCTTGTGTCATGCTAAGCTTAACCATCATATATATATATTTGTGGGTGTGGGTGTATGTGAAGTCTCAAAGCCTTCTTCAAAGACTCTAACTTTGCGAAGTTAATAACAAAAGACTATTTTCTTTTCTTTTTAAAACATTTTTATTTTACATTAATCACAGGTTATGAACTTTGTATCCCAGCCGTAGCCCCCTCCCACATTCCCTCCCTATCCTCCCCATCCCTCCCTCATCTCCTCCCTGCCCCTTTCCAACCCTTTCATCTAACTCTAGCATATCAGGTCTCTTCGGGAATGGCTGCAATGTCCTCTTCTGTGGACTACCAAGGCTGCTCCTCCCCCCGGGGGGGAGGGGAGAGCCAGCCACTGAGTTCATGTCCGAAATAGTCCTTGTTCCTCCTACTAGGGTACCCACTTGGATGTTGAGCTACCATTTGTTATATTCAAGAAGGGATTCTAGGATATATCCATACATGGTCCTTGGTTGGAGAAACAGTCTCATATAACACCTATGTGCCCTGATATATTTGGATATACCTGGATCTTGAGGGATAACTATTCCTAATTGTCTAAGAAAGCGCCAAATTGATTTCCAGAATAGTTGTACAAGTTTAAATTCCCACCAGCAATGGAGGAGGGTTCCTCTTTCTCCACATCCTCTCCAGCATGTGTTGTCACTTGAGTTTTTGATCTTAGCCATTCTGACAGGTGTAAGGTGAAATCTCAGGGTTGTTTTGATTTGCATCTCCCTGATCTTTAAGGACTTGGAGCATTTCTTTAATTGTTTTTCTACCATTCTGCAATCCTCTACAGAGAATTCTCTGTTTAGCTTCATACCCCATTTTTTAATTGGATTACTAGACTTGTTGCTTTTTAACTTCTTGAGTTCTTTATACATACTGGATATTAGCCCTCTGTCACATATAGGGTCGGTCAAGTTCCTTTTCCAGTCTGTAGGCTGCACTTTGATTTTGATGACAGTATTTTCTGCTTTCCAGAAGCTTTTCATTTTCATGAGGTCCCATTTACTGATTGTTGCTCTTAGAGTCTGTACTGTTGGTGTTCTGTTCAGGAAGTAGTCTTCTGTGCAGATGAATTCTAGGCTTTTCCCTACTTTTTCTTCTAAAGGATTTAATGTGTCTGGTGTTAGGTTGAGGTCTTTGATCCACTTGGACTTTAGTTTGTGCAGGGTGATAAATATAGATCTATTTTAATTTTTCTGCATATAGACATCCAGTTGATCCAGCACCATTTGTTGAAGATGTTGTCTTTTTTCCATTGAATGGTTTTGGCTTCTTTGTCAAAAATCAAGTTTCCATAGGTGTGTGGGTTCATTTCTGGGTCTTCGATTCGTTTCCATTGATCCACTATTCTGTTTCTATGCCAATACCATGCGGTTTTTATTACTATTGCTCTGTAGTACAGCTTGAGATCAGGGGTGGAGATACCTCCAGATGATCTGTTGTTGTATAGTATTGTTTTGATAATTCTGGGTTTTTTATTTCTCCATATGAAGTTGAGAATTTTTTCCAAGGTCTGTAAAGAATTGTGTTGGCATTTTGATGGGAATTGCATTGAATCTGTAGATTGCTTTTGGCAGAATAGCCATTTTCATTATTTTAATCCTATCAATCCATGAGCATGGGAAATCTTTCCATCTTTTGATATCTTCTTCCATTTCTTTTTTCAGAGACTAGAAATTTTTCTCAAACAGATCTTTCACTTGCTTGGTTAGAGTCACCCCAAGGTACTTTATGTTATTAGTGGCCATTGTGAAGGGTGTTGTTACCCTAATTTCTTTCTCAGCCCTTTCATGTTTAGTGTACAGGAGGGCTTCTGGTTTGTTGTTATTGTTGTTGTTTGTTTTGTTTTGTTTTTTTAGTTGAATTTGTATCTGGCCACTTTGCTGAAAGTGTTTATCAGCTGAAGGAGTTCTCTGGTTGAATTTTTGAGGTCACTTATGTATACTATCATATATCTGAAAATAGGGATACTTTGACCTCTTCTTTTCCAATTTGTATCCCCTTGATCTCCTTTCGTTGTCTTATTGCTCTAGCTAGGATTTCAAGTACTATGTTGAAGAGATATGGAGACAGTTGACAGCCTTGCCTTGTCCCTGATTTCAATGGGATTGATTTAAGTTTCTCTCCATTGAGTCTGGTATTGTCTATAGGCTTGCTGTATATTGCCTTTACTGTGTTTAGATATGTGCCTTCTATCCCTGATCTCTCCAAGTCTTTAAACATGAATGGATGTTGGACTTTGGGGAAAGGTTTTTCGGCAACTAAGGGGATGATCATGTAGTTTTTCTCCTTCAGTTTGTTTATATGATTGATCACATTGATGGATTTCTGTATATTGAACCACCCCTGCATGCCTGGGATGAAACCTACTTGGTCATGATGAATGATATTTTTTATATGTTCTTGGATTCGGTTTGCAAGTATTTTATTGAGTATTTTTGCATCAATGTTCATAAGAGATATAGGTCTGAAGTTCTCTTTTTTTGTTGTTGGGTCTTTGTGTGGTTTAGGTATCAAGGTGACTGTGGCTTCATAGAAAGAGTTCGGTAATTTTCTTTCCAGTTCTATTTTGTGGAATAGTTTAGATAGAATTGGAGTTAACACTTCTTTGAAGGTCTGGTAGAATTGTGCACTGAATCCATCTGGCCCAGGGCTTCTTCTTCTTCTTCTTTTTTTTTTTTTTGTAAGGGAGACTGTTGATGACTGCTTCTATTTCCTTGGGGGATATTGGTCTATTCTATTTTTCTACCTGATCTTGACTTAATTTAGGTAGGTGGAATCTATCAAGAAAATTGTCCATTTCATTTAGATTTTCAAATTTTGTGGCATATAGGCTTTTGTAGTAAGACCTAATGCTTGTTTGGATTTCCTCAGTGTCTGTTGTTATGTCCCCCTTTTCATTTCTGACTTTGCTGATTTGGATAGTTTCTCTCTGCCTTTCTGTTATGTCATGCTAAGCCTATGTGTGTGTGTTTGTGTGTGTGTGTGTGAGTATGAAGTCTCCCAGCCTTCTTCAAAGACTCTAAATTTGCAATGTTAGTAACAAAATACTATTTTTCTAATTTTAATCTGAATTTTGGTAATTTAAAATCACTTGACTTTGACTGGTTAAGAAAATTTCCTTTATCATGGCCTTCATGCCCGAAACAAATTTTTTCTAACAAATTCTATTTACTGCATTGAAACTGTGTGTGTGTGTGTGTGTGTGTGTGTGTGTGTATGTGTGTGTGTGTGTGGTGTGTAGTGTGTGCGTGTGTGGAGTTACTTCAGTTTTCAATTCCAAAGTCATGCTCTGTTACTGAATGAACAACACTATGTCACACTATGAACTCAAGCAGAGGCCATGGCGGTATTGTTACAGCACAGTGTCGTTTTGTGTTTGTTAAACTCTTGCCTTCTCCCTAAGAATTTTAATATTTCTGTGCAGAGTATCACGTACCTTGAGAACTGCTGTATAAGCTCAACTCCATCTCTGATTAATAAAAAGCATACTTCTGATCAAGATAGAAAAAGGAGGAAGAGGGAAATGTGCTTGGGCTTTGGGGACAGAAGGATCACAAGAGAGAGACAAGTACTGTAGAAGAGAGGAAGGAAGCACAGGGCAGCCACAGATTAGCGAAGAGAGAACCACAAGGCTCCATTGCATGGATGGAGGAGAGCAGCTCAGATGAGGAGTATTTTCAAGTATTTGGGGGTTGTAGATGGGAAATAGACCATATAGAAATTATTAGAGCAGATACTGAGGTATCTTGGAGGTAAAGGTAGCTTAGGAGGTAATATAGGCCCTGTCCCAATTTAAATAAGTTTATTCTAAAATATACCAGGTGTCTGTGTCTTTTATTAATTATAATCAGATTTAGATAAAACGGCCATGATATTTAAGCTGTTTAATAATAAAGTTTGGTAGCTTTTATAATTTTTTATTTATATTAATTACAGTTTATTCACATGTATACCCCTGTGGCTCCTTCCCACCTTCCCTACCAATCCCTCCCCCTTATCCATGCATGCTCCTCCCCAAGTCCACTGACTGGTGAGGTCCTCCTCCCCTTCCTTCTGATCCTAGTCTATCAGGTCTCATCAGGACTGGCTGCAATGTCTTCCTCTGTGACATGCTAAGGTTGCTTCCCCTTCAGGGGGAGTTGATCAAAGAGCATGCCAATCAGTTCATGTCAGAGACAGTCCCTGTTCCCAATGCTATGGAACCCACTTGCACACTGAACTGCCATGGGCTACATCTCCTCAGCGGTTCTAGGTTATCTCCACGAATGGTCCTTGGTTGGAGTATCAGTCTCAGAAAACACCTCTGTGCCCAGATTTTTTGGTTCTGTTACTCTCCTTGTGAAGCTCCTGTCCTCTCTAGTTCTTACTATCTACCCCTTCTTTCAGAAGATTCCCTGAACTCCACCCAAAGTTTGGCTATAAGACTCAGCCTCTGCTCTGATACCTCTGATAGCCTTTCAAAGGCCCTTTTTGGTCCAGGCATGCAGGGATGGTTCAATATACAGAAATCCATCAATGTGATCCACCATGTAAGCAAACTGAAGGAGAAAAACCATATGATAATCTCTTTAGATGCTGAAAAAGTATTTGACAAAATCCAGCATCCATTCATGTTTAAAGTCTTGGAGAGATCAGAGATACAAGGCACATACCTAAACATAGTTAATGCAATATACAGCAAGGCTGTAGCCAACATCAAACTAAACAGAGAGAAACTTAAAGCAATCCCATTGAAATCAGGGACAAGGCAAGGCTGCCTACTCTCTCTCTATCTCTTCAACATGGTTCTGGAAGTCCTTGCTAGAGCAATAAGACAATTAAAGGAGATCAAAGGGAAAAATATTGGAAAGGAAGAAGTCAAACCATCACTATTTGCAGATGATATGATAGTATACCTGAGTGACCCCAAAAATTCTACCAGGGAACTTCCACAGCTTATAAACACCTTCACCAAAGTGAAGATGCAAAATTAACTCAAAAAAAAAAAAATCTGTAGCCCTCCTGTATACAAAAAAAAAAAAAGGCTGAGAAAGAAATTAGGGGAACAACACCCTTCACAACAGTCACAACAGATATTATGTACCTTGATGTGATCCTAGCAAGCAAGTCAAATACTTGTATGAAAAAAATTTCCAATCTCTGAAGAAAGAAGTAGAAGAAGATATCAGAAGTATCAGAATATGGAAAGATCTCCCATGATCATGGCTTGGCAGGATTAACATAGTAAAAATGGCTATCTTACCAAAAGCAATCTACAGATTCAATGCAATTCCCATCAAATTACCAACACAATTCTTTACAGACCTTAAAAGAAAATTTCTCAACTTCATATGGAATAACAAGAGACCTAGAATTGCTAAACAATCCTCTTCAATAAAAGATCTTCTCAAGGTGTCTCCATTCCTGATATCAAGCTTTACTGTAGAGCAACAGTAATAAAATTGCATGACACTGGCATAGAAACAGAATGGAGGATCAATGTAATCAAATAAAAGAACCTGAAATAAACCCACACACTTATGGACACCTTATTTTTGACAAAGATGCCAAAACCATTCATTCAATTGAAAAAAAAGATAGCATCTTCAACAAATGGTGCCCGTCTAACTGGATGTCTACATGTAGAAAAATGCGAATAGATCCATACTTATCACCCTGCACAAAACTAAAGTCCAAGTGGATCAAAAAACTCATTTATTACCTTTAAAAAAATACTGCAAAAGGAATGTTGATTACTTTCTTGTTCCTCGAGGCTTTCTCAGTCTGCTTTCTTACATAATTCAGGAAAAAGAGGTGCTTGGATGGACCTTTCCATGTCAACCATTCACCAAAACAACATACCATAGACTTGGTTATAGGAAAATCTTATGGAAACATTTTCTCAGTCAGATATTTTTTTCCAGATATGTCTAGGATTGTGTTAAATTCACACACACACAAAAATTGCTAGGCCACAGAACAGGACATTGAAGCCAGTCCTGAAGAGACTTGATAGGCTAGAGTTAGTTGGAAGGGAAGGAGGTCCTCCCTTATCAGTGGACTTGGAAAGGGGCAGGGGGGAGATGAAGGAGGGATGGACAGCATAAAGAGGGAATATAGTAGGGGGCTATGGGCTGGGATATGAAGTACATAACCTGTGATTAGTATAAAATAAAATAAAAATGTTAAAAAAATAACATGTGAAATTGAAACGAAAAAAAAAAAACAGTATACCTCTAAAATTTAATCATTAAAAGAAGTCATGTTCACAGCTATTGACTATCACAGTGCCCAAGCTCTTCAGTAAGCCCTTCAAGAATGATATCTGCCTTTTATTCTTCTATCATACATTAAATCCTGACCATCGTTTCCTCTACCTTCACTCCATTCAGTTCCTCTCCTTCTTTTACTCTCTGTCCTCCAAAATATTCTGATACACACTCCATTTTTAAATGTCACTTTATTTAACATCACCTTCAATAATTGTTATACAATAGCCTAATACAATTTTGATATGAAAAAGTCTTTTTGTTGATTAATAATCAAGATCTTTAAGTGTGACAACATGATTCTAAACTATTGTTCCCACTCTATAATTGAAATAGGTCTAGACCAACTTTTAACATACATGTAACCTCTTAGAAAATATGTACTCAAATTACATTCTGTGATAGTGATTTGTTTCCAAGGGTTAAGGTACTGGCTGGTAATCCTGACAACCTAAGTTTTATTTGAAAAACTAATATGGCAGATGAAAACCAGTTCATGAAAGCTGTCTTTTGATGTCCCTTATCACAATAGACATGCTATTCCTTGTGGTGGTTTAATATGAACAGACACCATAAACTCATGTATTTGAATTCTTAGCCATAGGGAGTAGCACAATTAAGAGGTATGGCCTTGTTGGAGGAAATAGGGCTGTGATGGAGGAAGTGTGTCACTGAGGGTGAGTTTTGAGGTCATAATGTTGAGGTTGTATTAGAGAGGCACACAGTTTTCTTCTGCTGCCTTTGGAACATGATGGAAAATCCCAGGTCTGTGTTTAGCACCATATCTTCCTGGAGGCTACCACGCTTCCTACCATAATGATAATGGACTAAAACTCTGAAACTGTAAGTCAGCTAATGATTTCTATTGTAAGATTTGCAGTGGTCATAGTGTCTATCCATAGCAATGAAAGCCCTCACACAAGAAATAAATTTTAAAAAGAAAGCATATACTATTTTGTAAAACATTTGCTATTTATAGACAAAACACATACTGTTGTTGTTCTACATATTTGAATACAAGTTACATGAAATTATTGAGAATATAATGCCTAACAATATTTCAGAAAAAGGACTCTGGGAAATTGGTCTTAGGCCCTGGAAACATTCAAATTTAGCTTTCTCCCTCTTGGCATCCCTATATTATTATTCTTGTGTGTTAAATACTGGGATTTATCTATGCAATTCATACTCACCCTCCAGAAGTCAGCTACAATCAGATATAACAAAGAGAGAAGTAAATGCTCACATCAATTTGGCTTATGGAAGATAAATTAATTATACTTTACATTCCCTAGTTTGTTTATTGTCCTAAGAGAGAACACATTGACATAAAACCTGCTTAAATTATTATGCTACAAAATACAGCTAAATTAGCTCATATTTTGTAGAATGGGACTATGGCTGCTTTGTTTCAAATTAAATCACATATTTCATGACATTCAGTTGGGATATTGTTTTCTTGACAAAGCTTCCCTCCTCTGTGACAAATCAAAAACAAAGTAGCAATTACTCTTCATAAATCATCTTTACTCATTGGGAGTTTATATGTGCTTATATGTGCTTAACCTCCATAGCTATCGTAATCTCCGCAATAAATTTTGTAAACTGTGTATGTTTGAATATTTGTTGGTAATAATGCAAGCATATGATGAAGATGAGAGTGCACTCAGGAAATAATTATCTATACAATACTTAAAAAACCTAGCTGGGTTATTACCTAGAGAGCAAATTGGTAATTGTTTACCACTAGATTTCTACTCCTCTTGTTGGCAGCATAAACCTGGAAGAGTGAGGTATGAAATTGAGGTTGACCAAAGGCTCATGTAATAGGCAACTTTATTAAAAATATCAGGCCAAGAAGAATCACATGAGTAAGAGGTTCAATCACAAGGACAAGTCACACATGGTAAAACATGTTTTTCATGAAGACATATGAATAACAACAGCTGAAGTAAACTGACTCCTATCTGCTACACCTGAGAGGAGCATGAAAACATATTCTTAAAACAATTTCATCTTTTGAAGTGAGTTCACAAGACTCCTGTCTTGATTAATTAGAGTTCTCAAAAGTGTGCAGATTTATCCTCTTTTAGCTCCACTCTTTGACCACGTTTTAACAGTAATGATGAAGAAAAAAGGAGAGGGAGAAAGAGAAGGAGAGGGATAACCTAGACAAGATTGAAATACTAATCAGGGGAATGGAAGATTGGCAGTGTTACATGGATATACAGCTCCAACTGAAACTTAAAAAAAATAGCCTGACAAGGAAAAAAAAATACTTCAAGGCTACAGAAGCTGGAACTATTGAAGAGGATGAAGAATAATGTGAAAATAAACAAGCAGAGTCAGAAATCTGAGGTCAGACACTATAGCAATTACTAAGTATTTAGAACTCTGACTTTGCCTGTGAAACAACAGCATGAAAAATTGCCCAAGTTCATCCAGATAAATAGGTACTTTCAGCTGTATTGATCTCTATAACTACCAACATAACACTTTCATTCTCTCCATTCTCTCATCTTAAACTTTCCCCAAATACCTTTTATAGAATAGGGAACCAGAACATTAATAGCATTGTATGAATTCTATTCCCTTCACATTCGATTTTATCCAGAAAGCTGTAATATTTTAATCTATCATTTCAAAATTTCTTCATAGTGTATTTAGGTTACAAGTCAGAAGCACTTAGCTGTCTGTATCCTTTCCTCTTTCAAGTGTTTTGGTCCCTATTATGAAACAGGTCTACATATGTTTGTTTGTTTAAGCCTTGTGCACTAATAGAAGAGCTTGAATTACTTTAGTCTTTCGAATCATGTTTGTATACTTGCTCATGTTAGAGTCAAGTGGTGCCAGAAAATATATTTTTGGTGTTTTATAAGGCCACTAAATTGAGGAAGTGTTTTGTTTGTTTATACTGTTTAGAATCAATTCAGATTAATTTAAACAAACAGTATATGCTTCTACTTAATGGATTGTATTCATGTAACAAGATAAATACTATGCAATCTTACTCTTTAAAGTTGTACTTTGTTAGTAAAGCAATAAAATAAGGCATTCCATTTATCAAGAATTCAAAAGCAGGGAAAGAAATAATATTTGCAGCAGATAAAAATCAGAGTATAAACTTGTAAAGAAAGATCATGAAAGATCATTGTACAATGATAGATGGGTAATTCAGTGAGAAGGATTAATAGTTTTTACTACCAGGTACCGAAAATGAAAGCATTCAGCTATATGAGATACTACTATTAAGAGGTCTAAAATGAAAGGAAAATTTTAAAATAAAACTGTTGTAGAACTTGAAAAGATAAAAGAGGAGGAATCTACTTGCACTAATGAACTTATCATCAGGGCAGAATATCAAAAAACAACAACAACAACAACGCAAAAACAAGCAACAACAAACAAACAAACACAACAAAAGAAAAAAGAAACAAACAACAAAAGAAATACTTCACCTTGGACCAAAATTAGCAAATTGACATGAACTGAGCTTTCCATTCAAAAGCTGCAGAAAACATGTTCTAGACTCCAATACATTGAATATTATCCACCACCAACCATGAAAATTGACAAAAACAGCAACAAGAACTGCTATAATTTACCTTCTCTGATTACAGTGCAATAAGACTACAGCAACAAGAATGTGGAAACTGGTAGATACTTTGCAATTAAAGAATTTGCTCAAGTGGGTACCCTAGTAAGGGGAAAAGGGACTATTGCTGACATGAACTCAATGGGGGGCTCTTTGACCTCCCTACCCTGCAAGGGAGGAGCAGCCCTGCTAGGCCACAGAGGAGGACTTTGTAGCCAGTTCTGAAGATACCTGATAAAACAGGGTTAGATGAAACAGGAGGAGGTCCTCCCCTATTAGTGGACTTGGAAAGGGACAGGGAGTAGATAAGGGAGGGAGGGTGAGATTGGGAGGGAATGAGGGAGCAAGATACAGCTAAGATACATAGATAATAAAATGTAACTAATAATAAAAATTAAAAAAAGAAAAAAGGAAAAAAATGATTTGCTCATGAATACTGTACTAAAGCAGAAATATATATAATATATACATGTATTTATTTATTAAACATTACAAAGGGGTATCATATAACTGGTAGGATCTGCATGAGACTGTGAAAACATTTGTAGAAATGATTATCTAAGAAAAAAGACTCATAGCTGCTTTATTCGTAATAGCCAGAACCTGGAAACAACCCATATGTTCCTCTTTATGGAATGGATACAGAAATTGTGGTACTTTTACACAACGGAATACTACTCAGCAATTAAAAAGGAGGAAATCATGAAATTTGCAGGCAAATGGTAGGACCTGGAAACGATCATCCTGAGTGAGGTATCCCAAAAGCAGAAAGACACACATGGTATATACTCACTTATGTAGACCTATAAGATAGGACAAACATACTGAAGTCTGTACACCTAAAGAAGATAAACAAGAAAGTGGACCTGGGGTAAGAGGATTAATCCTCACTTAGAAAGACAAATGGGATGGACATTGGATGTAGGGGAAAACAAGTAGCAGGACAAGAGCCTACCACAGAGGGCCTCAGATAGACTCTACCTAGTAGTGTATCAAAGCAAATATTAAGACACATAACCAAACCTTTGGCCGAGTACAGGGAATCAAATGAAAGAAGGGGGAGTTAGTATGACCTGGAGAGGACACGGGCTCCACAGCGACCAAATATATCAGGGCACAGGGGTCTTTTATGAGACTGTCTCTCCAACCAAGGACCATGTATGGCTATAACCTAGAACCCCTGCTTGAATGTAGCAAATGGTAGCTCAATATCCAAATGGGTACCCTACTAAGAGGAACAGCGACTATTTCGGACATAAACAAAATGGCTGGCTCTTCGACCCCCTTGCCTATGAGGGAGGGGCATCCTTGCTAGGCCAGAGAAGAGGACATTGCAGCCAGTCCTGAAGAGACCTGATAAGCTAGAGTTAGAAGTAAGGGAAGGAGGTCCTCCCCTATCAGTGGACTTGGAAAGAGGCAGGCAGGAGATGAGGGAGGGATGGAAGAGATAGGGAGGGAATGCAGGAGGGGGCTACGGCTGGGATACAAAGTACATAACCTGTGATTAATATAAAATAAAAATGTAAAAAAATAAATAAAGTAGAATACATTCACAAAAAAAAGAAAAGAAAAAAGACTCACTATTATTCAGTGGTAACTTCTGAACAGTATAGTATATCAAGAGTTCAGAGGAAAACAAGTTTTTGCATGCTTTTTCCTGCACCGTGTTGACAAGTGTAATTTTGGCTACTACTACTCTCACCCCTTGCAATTCTTATACCTTACATCCCTGATGCTAGAGCTTCTGAACTTAAAAACATGAATAATAGCAGCATATCAACATGGCTTTTCTATGCCTTCATCAGCAGGTCCTGAGGTGTGCTGAAGTATGCAGCTCTGCAGCCTGAGCAGCCACAGGTTCTCCATCTCTTCAGCTGCAAATGGCCATCATGAGACTACTCTGCACCTATCTTGTAAACAAAAGTAGTGAATTCACATGGAGTATAGTATTTGCTTCCTCATATATTTTTCTTTTACATTCTATTGTTTCATTCCACTACAGAACTGACTTAATACGTTTTAGGAGAAGATACAATTGTAATGAATTTTCCTAATGAGCCAGGTATTAACCACAGCTTTCCAACTCCACTATAACTAAAATTGCTAAAGATTGTCTCAGTGCTATGCAGAACAATCATAATCCATGTCATAAAGTGTTTAAAGATATACAAGATAAATCTATTTATCACTTGTATATAAAGCTGTTGAATATATCTAGAAAATTAAGAAATATAAGAAAGCTTGAAGGACTGTCTAGTGAGTCTGAATAAAGTAACACAGGTAGAGAATGAGCTTAGAAATATATATTTTCGAGTTCCAGATGTGCATAAACACATCAATACCTTCTAAGTGTGCTGAGAATGTATTTTCACTTCAGTAGATACATGGCTAAAATTGTGGGGGAAAACACAAACTAAAATCATCTCATTATATGTTTGGATGCTTGTAAATGAAAGTTTAAATCTTGGCTACAAAAGATATCTGTTATTATAGTGCAGATACTGAGATAACTGTGGGATTTTGTAACAGCATACAGATGTGCGGTTAAGACTCTGGATGCTAAGGATGATAAACCGTCAGGTTAGGATGAGGACCCAGTAAGGCACAAACTCAACTTGTAGTTTCAGACGCATCCCCAGGCAAATCACCTTACGACTATTGCCTTCTCCATCTTTACATGAAGTACTTAATTGCCTAGGGAACTGGTAATGACTTTTTTTTTTTTTGATGGAGGTATCCAGCAAGACAATGAAACACTCCTCAGGAGCTACCCACTCTCAGCAGGCATGTTTGCTTACAGAACTACAGGACTATAGGTAGTCTAAGACTATAGGTATATCTGTCTCAGTAGGTCCTACAAAATGAAGCATGTAGTAGAGCTATACTTATTTGGTTTTCTAATTCATACAGCACACATATGTAAAGTAGGTATAGGAATGAGACTTTCGAATGTGTGGTAATGCTAATAACCATATAAACTAGATAAGCCTGAATTTGTTTATATAGTTGCACTGATTAAAGATTCTCATTTTAATGCTGAAGTTCAGGCAGTATTTATAATATTGTATTTGATTCCTGGGCTAGTGTACAGATCCAAAGACATGTGTGAATGAGCTGAAGTAGCCTACATCACTTGGTTTAATGTTAAAAAAATTTTTCAACGACTTAGACTAGATTCCTGGTGTGAATTTTCATGGTAAATGTACTCCTTCCCAATGGGAAGGTTCAGTTGATGGGCTTTTCACCAGTACATTCAGAAACTGATTTATGAGCATAATATTACTTGAAGACATTAAAAACTCTGGTTTTGCACTACTTTGCATTCTAGGCATTGAAACAGGAGCCACAGCTCTTGGTTACATACGTTAAATTCCATTGCTTTAACTGAATTCTGACTAGCAAGGCTAAGTAACAGCACTGAATTACAAAAGTCATGCTGTGATGGACAGCATAAGTAAAACAATGATCATACTAGTCAAACTCAGATAGACCTTTGCCAACGGCTAGGTAATCACTCTGGCCATGAACATGGAATGGTTAACATGACTGCTAAGTCCTTGATCAATTTATAATCATAACTCTTCCAAAAAATAATAAAAGAGAGTTATGTTAATGCATAGCAAGAGAGGATCATAGATTTTCAACAAATTTTCAGTTTATCCCCTTTGTAGAGTAAAACAAACAAAGAAATAAATATTACAGCAATAAAAGTGTACACAGATCCTTTTTAGGAAGGATATGTCAACAATACCGGACATGTTTACTGTAACTGTTTTCTCATCCTTCTTTAAAGAAATCTTTGTCCCTTTCGAATCATGACTTTGAGAAAAAGCAAATAACCAGATCCTTTGATTCCCTCTAGCTACTAATTCTGAATTAGAATTGATTCCAGGTGTGATGATTTGTTTTAATTGTCAACACAACTAGACTCTTCAGGAAGGGAATCTCAATGCGTGTCTGTGGGAGATTATCTGGATTGTATTAATAGATAGGGGAGGACCCACACTAAATGCTATGTTTCACACCAATCCTGGGTTGGAGTGATGGGCTGTAGAACATTGAACTAAGTGATGCAAATAGTAAGCACAAATACAGTCATTTATTTTTGCTCTTGAACAGAGTTGTGATGTGACTGTCTGATTTCAAGTTCTTATGGGCTTGACAAACCCACAAGGAGGCTATAACCTGGAATTGTGACCTAAAATAAATGTTTACTCATTCAAGTTGCTTTCTTAGAGGAATTTATCACAGAAACAAAAACAAAATAAGAACACTAGAATAACCTCCACAAAGTCTGTGGCCCTTTAAAACAGAGATGTTATGTGGATGGCGATTCCTGGGGTTCATCAGGACCCACTACCTTTCTTGTGAGTGAGATAGGGTTAGGGTGCAACATTGTTATGAATTTATAATGAAAGAAAATGCAGCAATGCATTGCTGCTCTCTCTTTCTGACACCCTCCTGTTTGGGTGACATGTCTCTGTATGTGTGCTGTATTTGTTGACAATAGATTATGAAGAAAGTAGTAATAGTTTTTTGATGGAATACTTTCATTGCTCAGTAATATTGTCAACTGTGTCTGGGTCAGGTTTCCACTTTTAATCTTATATTTTTTTCTTAACAAAAATACATCCAATACAAAAACAAAGTGCACCAACAGACAGCAAAACCTGATGAATACTGTTAATAAGGAACTTTACATGATTCTCACTTCTATAAGGCAGATGGAGAAGCTTTATTCTTACCAGGCCTGCCACAACAAAAGCAGGTTTTATGCTTAATGAAACAAACCTAGGAAGATCCCAAAATGAATGTAGAAACCAGGACAGCCTGAAGTCTCTGGATCAAAGAATAAGGTTCAGTGACTTCTGCCAGTCTCCATATGCCTCCCACATGTTTCAGATAGGACACACACAAACAGATGGTCCAGGGGGCAAAAATAAGAAAGTTCTAGGAATTGACTATTTACACTGGTTTCCCACCAACTTTTGTTTATTCTAAAGAGAGGTGTGTATGTGTGTGTGTGTGTGTGTGTGTGTGTTGTGGAGGGGGAGTTGAAGAGTTGCTGGCACATAAATGACCACAGCAATGATGGAGATGTAATCTCTTTTCCCATTGCAGAATCAATTTGAAAGTATGTTTCTGTGAAGAACAAATAATTGCATTTTTTCTTTTTTTAAATATTTATTAATTACACTTTATTCACTTTGTATCCCCCCTGTAGTTCCCTCCCTCCTCGCCTCCCAATCTCTCCCTTCCTTCCCCTTCTCCACACATGCCCCTCCCCAAATCCACTGATAGGGGAGGTCTTCTTTTTCTTCTTTCTGATCCTAGTCTATTAGGTCTCATCAGGAGCATTGTCTTCCTCTGTGGCTTGGTAAGGCTGCTCCCCATCAGGGTGAGGTGATCAAAGAGCAGGCCAATCAGTTCATGTCAGAGGCAGCCCCTGTTCCCATTACTATGGAACCCACTTGGACACTGAACTGCCATAGGCTACATCTGTGCAGGGGTTCTAGGTTGTCTCTATGCATGGTACTTGGTTGGAGTATCAGTCTCAGGAAAGACCCCTGTGCTCAGATTTTTTTTTTTGGTTTTGTTGCTCTCAACACCCTTCACAACAGCCACAAAGGACATAAAATTCCTTAATGTGACCCTAACCAAGAATGTCAAAGACTTGTATGAAAAAAAAATCCAATCTCTGAAGAAAAAAGTAAAAGAAAATATCAGAAAATGGAAAGATCTCCTGTGCTCATTGATTGGCAGGATTAACATAGTAAAAATGGCCATTTTACCAAAAGCAATCAACAGATTCAATGCAATTACCATCAAAACACCAACAATTCTTTACAGACCTTGAAAGGAAAATTGTCAACTTCATATGGAATAAACGAAACCAAGAATTGCCAAAACAATCCTCTACAATAAAAGATCTTCTAGAGGTATCTCCATCCCTGATCTCAAGCTGTACTATAGAGCAATACTAATAAAAATTGATTGCAAAATTTAAAGGCTCAAGAAGACAACCTCCAGCAGACTCATTAAAAGACTGGTGGAATCCAACTTCAAAGTTTCCAGTAGAGTAGATCTAGGATGCAGCTGGTGGAAAATTCAGTCATAGGCTGAACTGAGTTACAGGATGTAACTGCACTGCATCCTTGACTGGGAACACAACTCGAAAGTGCTTTGTATTGCACTTGTCTCCATGTTACAAAACAATTACTGTCTTAAATACACTGAATCATATCTAAGGCTATTGTATGTTATAAAGTGTGTTCTCACCATTCACAAAACATTGTTTGCTCTTATAGACACATAATAGATTAATTACAGAAAACAGAGACTCTTTCTATTTTTGATTCACAACGGTTCTTAAAACAGCATTTAAATCCTCTTTCTACAGTCCGTTTAATAAGTATATTTCTCATTCTTACTTTCTTTGGTGTTTTAGGTTCGCATACGATGTAATTATTTGATTCTGCTATCTTTATATCTATGCCATTGAATTTTGTTTTTACAATACTCTCTCCATTACCCTTTCTATTCTAGCTGGTTTCTTTTCTTCCTTTTATTCTTCTGTTCTGCCTTCTTAATACATGTATTTTATTACCATATTTTACATGTCTCTTAAATCTTTCTCCCCTCTCATAATTTTTCTAGTTCCATGACTTATGTACATACACATGTCGATGAACACATGTTATTCATTTAAAATAAATAAATAATAAAATAGAGATTTATGTAAGCCACTTTATGAATGGTGTTTTGTTTATTCAGTCTCATGGATGGCTCAGTGAGCCCCTGAAATCACCATGTGGTTATTTCTAGACACACACACACTTTTAACATATATGTTTATGAGCTCACAGAATCCACACACTGGTTTGTTTAATGCTACCTAGTATAAATGCATCAAAGCTGGGGTAGCGACTTCTCGACCTGGGATTTTGGCAGAATCACATTCATGAATGTATTTGTGACTTCTGTCAGAACTGCTGCCGCCACATATGTGCCACTACCTTATTTTGTCCAGAAAACAGTTTCTGTAGCAAACCACTCCTCCAGGCTTTTCTACTCACTGTGTACTTCCCTCTTTGAGATTTGGGGGATTTGAATGTGGTGAGCTTAGCAGTGTCTGCTTCTTATTATTTGTATGTTGGACTGATGTGGGCCTTTCTTTTAATCAGCCTCTACTGCAAAAGGTAGCCTCTCAGCTGAGGATTGCTAAATGCAGTATTTTATGGGAGTAACAATGTTTATTATGAGTTTAATCATCGAATGTGGGGAAATCCAGGTATTCCAGGTCTGGAAACTTCATTCCTAACAGTGATTCCCATTCAGCAGAATAACAATAGCTGATTTGTCTCTACATAAATTACTTAGCTAATCTCCAATTCCTGGCAACCTCAGTGGTGCAAAGTTGGAGTTCTTTACTGTGATTTAGGAATAAAATCCCAACAAAAAAGAGGATTACCATAACTTGCATGCCAATCTTGCCCTAAAAGGCACATCTCATCAGGATATTCATAATTGTCCCTCACATGTTTACTGTTGGAAAGACTGATGATTATTGTTTTCAGCACTAAGAAAATTTTCCAGTAGGAATGAAACTTCCATGTGAGTTTCACCTTGCTTTCTCCTCCATGTTTCATGGTGCAATTACAGGGATATTCGAAATAGCATTTTACCATGAAATTCTAAAAGGTAACCAAAATCAGGACTGCCTGGATCCTTTTTCTCTGAGCTCATGCCAGAGACTGTCCCTGCTCCTCTCAGAAGGGAACTCACATGGAGGTTGAGCTGCCCATGGCTACATCTGAGCAGGGGGCTAGGTCTTTTCCATGCATTGACCTTGGTTGATTCGTCAGTGTCTGAAGGTCTCCCACTGTCCTCAGATATTTTTTTTCCTATGGCTCTGTTAGTCTCTATGTGTAAAGTTTCTCTTTTTCCCTCCATCTATGCTGTAATTCGTTGTCATTTATTTTGTTTTATTTCTTATCTTAGTTACTCTAAATGGAGTAATTTGAATTCTGAAAGTAGTTACGTTTTCTGGATGATTAAGGATTCTAAGCATTTTAAAACCATTTTCAATATTTTATACAAAATACTGGGTTTTCTTGTGTGTTCTTCATGTTATCTGTTCTTCATTCTTGAATTTATTCACATCGCCTTTTAGATCCTTTAAATTATTCCTGAATAATTTTTATTTTGGAATGATTTGTTTGCGTGTAATCTAAGTTGTTTTTCTGAGAGATTCTTTTTATGGAAAAACTAACATTTGAGGAACATATTGCCTTGGCAATTAATGTTGTTTGTTTTTCTGATGATACCTAGAAATATAGAGCTAGTTTGTTGGTAAGGTTTCTTAGTATGAATAGTGTTCCTATCTTTGGTTGGTGTTCAATTTGTTAGGTTATGAAGAAGATGAGGTTTAAGTAAGGTAATTGGTTCTCCTGTTTTAGAGATAAAGTTAAAATAAGCACTAACATCACTATTTTAGTGTGTAGTGCTTTTAAACTGGAATGGAGTTCTCACAGAGACTGCAGTTACTACCTGGAAGTAGCAAAGGCCACATAGTCCCTTGGTAGAAGTGAGGGAGTCAGAGTGGGGCTGGGAGTCTTTAGATGTTGGCAAGGTACTCAAGTGGCAGAGTAGGTTTGTAGCAGACGGTTGAGTTTTGTTGTGGTAGGACTCATTGTCCAGACATGGCCTAAGGGAAACAGGGCTCCCATTTGTTGTGGAATGACTCATCGCAATGGTATTTCCTTTGATTTCACTATCTCCTATGTCCTTACAACTAAATAGCTGAGGAAAAAGAAGACTAGTGTCTATTTTATAGATGGCTATGCACAATGTAAAAATGTTATCTGGAAGTTTACCAGTGCAGCATAGGAGTCCCTTTCTGAGAATCACCTGAAGGATATAGATTTGCATTTAGATGAAAGGAAATATGGTCAACGGGAAACTACAACTCCAAAGGAGTGAGTGAATACTGGTTCATAACTTGTATCTATTGATCTTCCTGGATGGTCAGGAACTTCAAAGGAACATAACTGAAAATTGTTGAAAAATACATTTAGGAAACATGTTTGTGGAAAGAGTATTTCATATGGACAAATGTAAGGATACTTTTCTTACTAATGAAGACACATCAAAAGATGATCTACAGAAGATAACTTCACTAATCAAGTAGATAAGATGATGGATTCAGAGGATAAGAGTCAACCTCTTTCCTCAGCCATCCCTGTCAGCTAAAATATTCCCATGGATAAAATGACCATTGTTGCACAGATGGAGGTTGTATACAGCTACAAGAATGTCCACCAGAGGTGGCCTGAAAGAGCTAGTATTGAATGCCAAATATACCAGCATCTGAGAGCCATGTTCCACAAACTCTGGAACCATAATTTGGGTTGACCTGTCAGAGACCTGATGGTAGATAGACTGCATTGGAACACTTCCATCATAAAAGAAGCAGAAGTTTGTTCTTAATAAAATAGATATTTATTACAGTTATGGATTTATCTTTTTACACGCAATGCTTCTATTGACAAAACTACCATTAGGATACTTACAAGAATGCCTTGCCCACTGTTGTTGTATTCTAGCTTTGCAAGCAAGTTATTTCATAGAAAAATGTGCCAATAGGCTTTAGGCAGTGGCATTTACTGATATTATAGGGTTCTCCACCATATTGAAGCTTCTGGCTTGATAGACTAGTAGAATGCTTTTTTGAAAAAATTCATTTATAATGACAACCAGGTGAAAATAACCTGGAAAGCTTGGTTGTAATTCTCTAGAAGGATATATATGCTCCCAATCAAAATTTGATATAAAGTACAATTTCTTATCTAATCAGTACTTATTAGCAAAACCTTTGCCTCATACTTCTAAACATTAGGTTTTGGTGATTTAGAAGTGCTAATTCCAGAAGAAAGAGGATGTTTTTTTCCCAGGAGTTATAGAGAATACTGAATTGAAGGTTAAACTTAACCTTGCCCTGATTGGGCCTGTAGTGATATTAAGTAAACAGGCCTATAAAAGAATTATGTTATCAGGAATGATTGATTATAAAGAATTTCCACTACTACTTTACAATGGAGGTAAACAAAAGGATGTACAAATTGTCTGATTCCTTTGGGGCAACTCTCTGTACTAATATAATCTCTTAGTAAGGCCAATAGGAAATGAAGGAAATTATAGCTAAATTCAAGTAGTATAATAAACGGCCTGGAATTTTCAAGAAAGGATGTGGAATAATTCAGCATGCTGAGGGTAGAGGAAATACAGATTAGTTAGTAAAAAAACATAATTGCAAAATACAGTCATGTGACTTCTCATAGAAACTAGGAATATGCTTGCCATGATCTGCCATATTTTGCTAAGAACATGTTCTTGAATGTTTGAAATATTATTGAAAATGAAAATAGCTTTTCTTTACTATTATGTTCTCATGTAATATAACATATAGAGTTAATATCAATATTTAAGTATTGTCAAGTGAAACAATCCAGGCACATACAAGCTAGTACTACCTTTACTCTCCACCATCATCTCAACTGGTGTGCAGAAATCTTTCTTTCTAAATTCTGTATCCCTACTCATTGATTTAGTTCAGGCCCCAACACTAGAAGGCGTTCTCTGGGAATCCATAGGCCGCTCAGGAGACTAAAGCAGTTAGGCTAACTGAAGAGCTTTACTTCTTTATTTCTCTAAGTCCAATTACCCAGTCTCATCTCTAACATTGCAGCATGCCACCTGCCACATCCTCCTATTTTCTCTGCCCTCATAGCCCATGAATCACCCAGATATTGTACTCCAAATATCCTGCCTTTGTCAAATTCCTTAATCCCATCAGCCAAATCTGACAGCATTTTCTAAGAACCAACAGGTCACTTTGGCTTGCAAAACAGCTAGGGTACATGCTGGTTTTCACCCATGCCTCCTAGTACAATCACTAATGTCATCCCTAGCCTTGTAACAGAACGAACATTCACTGCAGCCTTTCCTCACTTTCATACTCTCGGAGGACTGAGCATATTCTTGGGGAGCAACCTATTTTATTTCCTTTTCTGGATGCTGCTGCGCAGGCCTCTTAACTTATGGACCATTATGAAGTGTAAGTCCTCAATACCTGTAAACATACTTTACAAATTGCAGCCAGTGGCCATACTTATTAGGATCCCAGAAGAATTTTCTACCACCACCATAGCCACCACCCTTATGAACCAGAAAGGACAAAAGAAACCAAGGAACAAAACACCAACCCAACAAAGACCAAACCAGGTATCAGCACCTAGAATTATAATCTTCTGAAACCAAGATGCCTAGATGCCAGCATAAAAACACAATACCAGCCACTACAATAAGTTCATACTGCAGCTGAACAACCTTACCACAGCATCAACTGAATATTGAAACATTAGCTGAAGCACAAGCACACAGAGTTTAAAATAGCCTTTATGATTACAATGCATTCCCTTAATGAGGCAATTAATAACTCTCTTTTTAAAATCCAGGAAAATATACAAAAAGTAGAATAAAATTAATAAAATAGTTCAAGATCTGAAAACACAAATATATTCAACAAACAAAATCCAAACTGTGGGAACTATGGAAATGAAATTTAGGTACAAAATAGGAACCTCAGAGACAAGCTTCACCAACAGAATAAAAGAATTGTAAGGCAGGTATTAGACACTGAAGACAGGAAAGAAAAATTGATAAGTTGATCTAAGAAAAGGTTGGATCTAAAAAGAAAAGATAAACCTACTAAGATCTGTACACCTAAAGAAACTAATCAAGAAGGAGAGCTCCGGCTAAAATGTTCAGTCTCCATTCAGAAAGGCAAAGAGGATGGTCATCAGAAGAAGGAGAAAAGAGGAAACAACACAGGAGCCTACCACAGAGGGCCCCTGAAATACTCTACCCTGCAAGGTATCAAAGCAGATGCTGAGACTAATGGCCAACCTTTGGGCAGAATACAGGGAACTTTATGAAAGAAGTGGGAAATAGTAAGACCTGGAGAGGACAGCAGCTCTACAAAGAGAGCAACAGAACCAAAAAATCTGAGTACAAGGGTCTTTCCTGAGACTGATACTCCAACCAAGTACCATTCATGGAGATAACCTAGAACCCCTGCTAAGATGTAGACCATGGCAGTTCAGTGTCCAAGTGGGTTCCATAGTAATGGGAATAGGGTCTGTCTCTGACATGAACTGATTGGCCTGCTTTTTATAGCCTCACCCTGAGAGGGGAGCAGCCTTACCAGGCCACAGAGGAAGACAATGCAGCCACTCCTGATGGGACCTGGTAGACTTGGATCAGAAGGAAGGGGAGGAAGACCTCCCCTATCAGTGGACTTGGGGAGGGGCATGGATCGAGAAAGGGTAGCAAGGGTAAGGTTGGGAGGGGAGGGGGGATGGAGCTACAGGGGGGATAAAAAGTGAATTAATTGTAATCAATAAAAATTAAAATTAAAAAGAGTTGTGGAACACCATGACAAATCTGAATATATGAATAATATAAATGGAAAGAAAAAACCCCAGGTAATAGTTCCAGAAAATTTTTCAATAAAGTCATAGAAAATTTCCTAACTAAAAGAGATGTCCAAAGGCAACAGAAGCATATAGAACACCAAAGAGTTATGTTGAAAAAGGGAAGTCCTCTTAGCATACTCTAATTAAAACACAAAACATACAGAACAAAGAAAGAACATTAAACACTGAAAGGAAAAGGACCAAGTGACATGTAAAGGCAGATATATTTTAGAGTAACACATTTTAGCAATATCAATATACAAAAATCCAATGCCACAGAATGTGGTAAAAGGAAACCTCCAACTCAGAGAGGTTAACTACACTCAAGAAAATATGGGGAATAAATAATCTAAGGCCAACAAATTAAAACACAGACACACAGAGACACGCACAGAGACACACACACAACCACCCACCACCACAGCAACATTAGCAACAATAACAACAACAATGCCAATAACAACAATAAAAACAAAGCAGAAAATAAGAAGAGTCAACAAGCAATGCTCATTCATATCTCTAAAAATCAATAGATTTATATCCTCAATAAAAAGACCAGGTAACAGAATGGATGAAAAAAACAGAATCTATTCTTCGACTTCATCCAAGAAACATGCTCCAACAGCAGGAATATATAATATTTGTAGGTGAATGGATTGGAAAAAAAGATATTCCAAACAAACAGCCTTTAGTAAAAACATTGTGGAGTCATTTTAATATATGACTAATAACATTAAATCAATACTAGTCAGAAGAGATAGGTAAAGCCACTTCATATTCACCAAAGACAAAATCAACAAAACCAGTGAAATTTGTAACAACTCTAGACAGGACTCAAGGGCAATTAAATTCATAAACGAAACATTTGTATAGCTTAAATGAAGAGACTCCAATACCTCACTCACTCTTCTCAATAGACAGGTCATCCAGAAAAAAACATAATGTAGAAATGCAGGAAGTAATTGTTGTTTTAAAGCAAATGAATGAACATATATTTGCAGAATGTTTCTTTCATTTTCTTTCTTTCATTTTTAACTCAAATATTTTCTTTGGTAAAGCTCTCTGCGGATGTACTATGTACAGCTCTCCTTGTTTTTATATTGTATCATTTTTTCTTGTTGTTATGTTTTTCTAGTTTATTTCTTTTATTTACTTTGCATCCTTTTAGCTCCTTCCTTCCTTTCCTCCAAGTCCCGCTTTCTCTCCCTCCCCCGACTCTTTTCAGTTTTTCTCATAAAAGGAGAGCTCTCTTTCCCATCCACCCCAGCTCTTCAAGTTGAAGGACTGAACTTCTCTTCTCCTGTGGCCTGTGTAAGACAGTCCATCTAGGGTAAAGTGATCAAAAAGCTAGCAAGTGAGTCAGATGCAATCCCTACGTCCCTTACTAGATTACCCACTCGAAGCCTAAGCTGTCCTTCTGCTACATTTGTAGAGAGCCTAAGTCCAGTTCATTTATTGTCCTTGGCTGAAGCTTCTTCAGTATTAGCAAATCTCTCTGGGTCCTGATTAGTTGGCACTGTTGTTTTATTTCTGGTCCTTTTCTCTTTCCTCCCACTATTCCCCAAAACTCCCTGGGTATGAGTCTCAGCATCTATTTTGTGTCCATGATGTATAGAGCCTCTCAGAAGACAACACTGACAGGCTCCTGTAGGCAAGCTTAGCAAAGTATCATTCCTAAAGTCAGAGGTTGGCACTCTCCTACAGGGTAGGTCCTTGTTTGGGTCAGGCACTGGTTGGGCATTCCCTCAATCTCTGCTCTATCTGCTCTGTCTTTATCCCTGCCCAGCTCATAATAAGAGTATATTTTCGGTTGAAGTTTTTGTGGGTGGGTTGGTGTTTCCTTCCCTTTAGTAAAAGACTAGTGAAGTTACAGGATGTTCTCCTCCGTTTCTATGGTCTCTGCTACTAGGAGTCTCTGCTTGAATCCCCTTCATATTCTACACGGAGTTTAACGGGATTTATGTCTCCTGCTTGTCACAGATGTCCCTACCTTCAGTTTCTCTTTTCTCTACAGGCCTTTTTTATTTCTCCTCTTTTGTCTTTTCTACAGGCCTCAAGTCTAATCTCCATCCTTTTAACTCTCTGTGCCTCCTCTTCTACCTTGTTCCATCCTTTCAGCCACTAACACTGTCTATTCTATTTCTCCTTCAGAGTGAGATTTATGCTTGGTCTCAAAACTCCATAAAGCGTTCTCTGGAATAAGCCACATACTCAGACACAAAGTAAGTCCCATAAATTAAAGAAAAAAAATGAGGCAACACCATGCATCCTCTTTGACCACCACAGATTATACAGGGACACTAACAACAACAGGAACAACAGAATGCTTCAAAATCAGGAAAGCTGAACCACACAATTATGAATAAAAATTAGGGTAAGATTTAGAAGTTAAAAAGGAAATTGAGGATCATATAGTACTGAAATAAAGATGACTACAGAACATACCAAAATATATGGAACAAATTGAAAGTGGTTCTAAGTTGCAAGATCATAGCACTAAGTGCATAAACAGAAATACATTGACAGATCTCATACTAGTAGCTTAGCAGTAGACTATAAGCTCTAGAACAAAAGGAATAATTCATACCCAAAAGAAATAAAAAGCAAAAAATAATCAAAATCCAAGCTAAAATCAATAAAATGGAAACAAAGAAAAAAAAAGAAACAAAAACAAGTAAAACAATACAAAGAATCAATGAAGCAAAGAGTTGTTTCTTTGACAAAATCAATATATATGTGAAACAAAGATAGAAATGTAAAGAAGACATGACAATAAACACTGAAGTAATCCAGAAAACTAAAAATACATATTCTAAAAACTTGAACTTCACCAAATTTGAATACCTAAAGGAAATGGATAATTTTCTCTATGCCTATCCCTTACCAAAGTTAAATCAGATCAGACCTATACCTGTTAGTGAAAAAGAAGCAGTCAAAATTCTCTTGACTAAACGAGGGACTGGTGGTAGAACCAAATATTTCTACCAGAGTTTCAAAGAAAAGTTAATGCCTAAATGCTTCAAGTTATTCCAAGAAATGGAAAGAGAAGGAATACTGTACAATTTATTTTACAAAATTACTTTTATCCTGTTTTTTACACCATACAAAGATACAACAAAGAAAATGATTACAGGCTCATTTCCCTTATGTTGCAAAAATTCTCAATAAAATTCTTGCAAACTGAATCCATGATCAAAAAGATCATTTACTATGAGCAATTAGGCTTTTTCCCAGAGATGTAGAATGAGTCAATGTTTGTTAATCAATAAAGGTAATCTCCATTAAAAAAAATATTTACAGAGACAGTCCCTGTTCTCATTACTAGGGAGCCCTCTTATACACTGAGCTCTAGTGGGCTACATCTGTTCATGAACTCAGGGGCTGGCTTTTTGATAACCTTCACCGGAAGGGGGAGCAGCCTTACCAGTTCACAGAGGAAGACAATGAAGCCACTCATGATGAAACCTGATAGACTAGGTTCTGATGGAAGGGGAGGACGACATCCCCTATCACTGGACTGGGGGAGGGGCATAGGAGAAGAGAAGAGATAGGGTGGGATTGGGAGGGGATAAGGAAGGGGGCTACAGCTGGGATACAAATTAATAAACTGTAATTAATAAAAATAAAATAAAAATTAAAAAAAGAAAAACAATTACAAATAAAACAATATTATAATTTTATTAGGTAAAGAAAAGGTCTTTGATAAAATCTAAATTTATTTTATTATAGAAGTCCTGGAGAGACTAAGGCTAAAAGTGACATTCATCAGCACAAAAAAGGCAGTTTACAGCAAGCCCATGTCAACATCAAATTGAATGAAGAGATTTAAAGCAATGTAACCAAAATCATGAACAAAACAATGTTGTACACTCTCTCTATATAAAGCAAATGATAACTGAAAGAATTTAAGTGTATACAAATTGGAAGGGAACTCAAAGTAACTTTGTTTGCAGATGATATGTAAAAATTTCACAAGAGAATTCCTAAAGCACCTACACACTTTCAAAAAACGTAGATGGATACAAAATTAACTCACAAAACCCATAGCTGTCCTATATACAAATGACAAATGGAACATAAAGTAAATCATAGAAACATTATGATTCACAATAACCTTAAATAACATAAAGTATATCAGGCAACTCTAACAAACTCGTGAAAGACTTAAATGTTAAGATATTGAACAAAGAATATGCAGAACATGTCAGAAGATGGTAAAAATCCCATGCTCATTATCAGTAGCATTACTAAAGTAAATGGCTATAATGCCAAGCTGAAGAGTGTAAGTTAGCCTGAATATGACTCCATTTTGAAATAAAGATCTTGACTAGGAACTGAATTCAGGCACCAGGAAATATCACAGAATGTGCAGCTGGTAGAAAACAAATTTAACTGTCCTAGCAACAGCTTCCAGGAAATAATACAGAATAAATGCCTCATAGAAAATAGAGACAATCTCCCTGGCAATAATCAATGGGAATTGGTAGAGAATCGGGAGGGAAAATTCTCCCCAATGTTTCAGATATAGTTTAGAAATATAGCTATTGTCCCTCAGAGAGACATATGCCTTAGGTAATTGTGATTCAGAGGTCACCTCGCCCCTCTAACTTTTACCTAATTCTGTAAAGTCAAGGCATATGACCCTTCCCCTGTGTGCTGTCATAGAAACATGGGCCCCCCAGCTTGCTCTCATGGAAACCCCCTAACCACAGACTTTCCCTTTAAAATCCTGTTCACTCAGAGCTCGGGGTCCCACTTTTCTACTGCTGTGCCAGTGAGACTTGGGTCCCGAGTTCGATCAATCTCTTAATAAAGCTCTCTTGCTATTGCATCAAGTCGTCTCCTGGTGGACTCTGAGGGTCCTGTGAACCTGGCATAACAAAGCCATTGGCAAGCCCCATCAAAATTCAAACACATTTCCTCACAGTTCTGAATCAGACAATTTATGGTTCAAATAGGAACACAAACACTGTGGAAAGCTAAAACAATCCCAAGTAATTAAAAAAAAATTAACAAAGGAAAGCATCATCATCCCAACCCCTTTTATCCTGTTATTTAAAACACATGTGCTTTCTCAGACAATTAGGAATAGTGCTTCCCCAAGATCCACTCCTAGGCATATATCCAAAAGATGCTCAAGTACACAACAAGGACATTTGCTCAGCCATGTTTGTAGCAGCTTTATTCATAATAGCCAGAACCTGGAAACAACACAGATGTCTATCAATGGAGGAATGGATACAGAAATTGTGGTATTTTTACACAATGGAATACTACTCAACAATTAAAAACAAGGAAATCATGAACTTTGCAGGCAAGTGGTAGGATCTAGAAAAGATGATTCTGAGTGAGGTATCCCAGAAGCAGAAAGACACCCATGGTATATACTCATATATAAGTGGATACTAGGCCTATAAGATAGGCTAAACATACTAAAATCTATACACCTAAAGAAGGTAAACAACATACTTTATTTTAGTAGAAAACAAATACCATTCCATGCATATATATATATATATATATATATATATGTAATTTTCGCTGAATAAAATTTATGCTTATTTTAAAAGCATCACTTCAGAGGTAACTACCAGGAATGAGTCTAGTTTTATGTCAAAATCAAGGTGTTATTTTTGACTGCCAACTCTGAATTGGTAAAAAGAGTTGAGACAATGTGTATTTTTGTTTCTTTCTGAAAGCATGCAGCCAAGATATTCTATGACATGAACACCCATCCTGGTGAGCTATTAAAGACATTTGTCCGAATGAAAAAAAAAAAAAAAAAGAAGGTAAACAAGAAGGAGGACCTGGGTTAAGATGATCAATCTTCACTTAGAAAGACAAATGGACATTGGAAACAAGAGAAAACAAGTCGCAGGACAGGAGCCTACCACAGAGGTCCCCTGAAAGACTCTACCTAGCAGTATATCAAAGCAAATGCTGAGACTCATAACCAAACTTTTGGCAGAGGGTAGGGAATCATATGAAAGAGGGGAATTTATTATGACCTGGAGAGGACAGGAGCTCCACAAGAACCAAATAAATCAGGGCACAGGTGTCTTTCCTGAGATTATTTCTCCAACCAAGGACCATGAATGGATATAACCTAGAACCTCTGCCCAGAAATAGCCCAAAGCACATGAATATACAACAAAGAAAATGAATTACAGACCCATTTCCTTTATAATACAAAAATTTTAAATAAAATACTTGCAAACTGAATCCATGATCAAAAGGATCATCTACATGAGCAATTAGGCTTTTTAAAAAAAATCTGTAAAATATAGTATTAGCATAAAAAGAGACACTTCAGTCAATGGTGTCAACCTGAAGAGCCAAACAGTAACCCAAGCACCTATGGACCTTTTAAATTTTTTTTTTTTTAATAAAGACTACATATGCACATTTAGAAAGAAAACATATACAAAAATGTTTCTGGTCAAATTGAATAGCTGTAGAAAAACAAAACAGACCCCAACTGATCAACAAGCAGAAAACTCAACCCCAAATGACTCAAAGACCTCATCTGCAAAACCAGATATTTGAATGAGATAATATATAACATGGAGAAAATCTATAAAATCATTGACATGGGAAATGACTTGTTTTTCTTTTTTTTTTAAATGTAATTTATTTATTTTTATATCAATCACGGGTTAGGTAATTTGCATCCCAGGCATAGCCACCTCCCTCATTCCCTCCCACTCTCCCCATCCCTCCCTCATCACTTCACTGCCCCCTCCAAGTCCAGGGGAGGACCTCCTCCCCTTCCATCTGACCCCAGATCATCTTGTCTCCCAGGGCTGGCTGCAATGTCCTCCCCTGGGATCTAACCAGGCTGTTACTCCCGGGCGTGTATGGGGGAGGGTCAAAGAGCCAGCCATTGAGTTCATGACTAAAACAGTCCCTGTTCCCCTTACTAGGGTCTTCAGTTGGACACCGAGCTACCATGGGCCACATCTGAGTGGGGGTTCTAGGCCATATCCATACATGGTCCTTGGTTGGAGAAACTGTCTCATATAAGAAGTTTGGTCTTTGTGGAGCTCTTGTTCTCCCCAAGTCTTACTAACTTCCCCTATTTTTATTATTATTTCCTGCCCTCTGCCAAAGGCTTAGTTGTGAGTCTTAATATCTGCTTTGATACATGACTTTTTGAACAGAGAAATTTTAACACAACACTACCATCAACAACAAATGTGGCCCATGGTAGCTCAGTACCCAACTGGGTACCCTAGTAAGGAGAACAGAGACTACTTTGGTCATGAACTCAATGGCTGGCTTGTCGACTATCCCTCCCCCTCTCCCCCCCCCCCCCAAGGGAGGAGCAGCCTAACTAGATCCCAGAAGAGGACATTGCAGCCAGCACTGAAGAGACAAGATAAGCTAGGGGCAGATGGAATGGGGTGAGGTTTCCCCTATCAGTGGACTTGGAGTGGGGCCAGGGAGAAAATGAGGGAGGGATGGGGAGAATGGAAGGGGATGAGGGAGGGGGCCAAGGCTGGGATACAAAATATATAACCTGTGATTAATATAAAAATAAATAAATTACTTAAAAAGAAATAAAAAACAATTAACAAATGAGATTTTATGAAGCCCACAAGTTTCTGGAAATAAAAATACCCTATTATTTAGACAAATGACAGCTACACAATAGGACAATAATATTTCTAACTACATATCTGATAGTGGACTATTATCTAAAATATGTAAATATTTTAAAACTATATTTCAAGCAAAAAAAGAAATTAAAATGGGATACATCTCTAAGCACATACTTTTTTTTAAAATTAATTTCTTTTATAAAAAATACAGTTTATTTACTTTTTATCCCCACTGTAGCCCCTTCCCTCAACCCCTCCCAATCACACCTTCCATCTCTCATCTCCTCCCATGCCCCTTCCCAAGTACATTTCTAGGGGAGGTACACCTCCCCTTTCCTCTGACCCTAGTCTATCAGGTATCATCAGGACTGGCTGTACTGTCTTCCTCTCTGGCCTGAGAAGGCTGCTCCTCCCTCAGGGGGAGGTGATCAAAGAACCAGTCATTGAGTTCATGTCCGAGACAGTACCTGTTCTTCTTACTAGGTTACCCACTTGGATACTGAGGTGCTATGGGCTACATCTGAGCAGGTATCCTAGGTTAAATCCATGAATGGTCCTTGGTTGGATTATCTGTCTCAGAAAAGATCATTGTGCCCAGATTTTTTTGGTTCTGTTGCTCTCCTTGAGGAGCTCCTGTCCTGTCCATGTGTTACTATCTCCCCCTTCTTTCAGAAGATTCCCTGCACTCTGCCCAAAGTTTGTTTATGAGTCTCAACATCTGCTTTGATACAGTGCTGTGTAGAGTCTTTTAGAGTCTCCCCGTGGTAGGCTTCTGTCCTGTTTCCTGTTTTCTCCTTCTTCCAATGCCCACCATGTTTGTCTTTCTGAGTGAGGATTGATCATTTTGCCCATGTCCTCCTTGTAGAGGAATATAGAATGGCAGAGAAACACTTAAAGAAATGCCTAACGTCCTTAGTCATCAGAGAATTGCAAATCAAAACAACCCTGAGATTTCACCTTATACCCATTAGAATGGCTAAGATAAAAACTCAAGTAACAATGCATGCTAGAGAGGATCTGGAGAAAGGGGGACCCTCGCTGGTGGGAATGTAAACTTGTACAACCACCTTGGAAATCAATCTGTCCCTTTCTCTGACAATTAGGAATAGTGCTTCTTCAAGATCCAGCTATACCACTCTTAGGTATATATCCAAATTATGCTCAAGAACACAATAAGGATATTTGCTCAACCATGTACTGCCGGAGCCCGCCAGCAGAGCAGAACGGGGTTCTGAGTCGGGAGTGAGGATTGAAATTAATAATGCACACTACATATAATTATGTTCCCAGAGGCTTCTGGCCGCTTGCTCATGGCTCTAATGAGCCCTAGAGCGTCAATATGCTCTGCATCTGAAAAAGCCACGAAAGCAGACAGCCTTCTTTATTTATACAAACAGTTTACACAAGGGGTTAATTTTTACAAGGAAGTGAGGCAGAGTTGAGACTTCAAACAAGCTCTCCCACCTGCTGTCACTAAACAAAAGGCGAATGGACTTGCAAATCCTTCCCTGTCTCCAAGGGAAAGCCTGGAAAAAAACTGTCTTCCTGTGCTGAGACTACTAGCATTTCAAACAGCTGCCAAAGCAGCTATGACCTGGCTCACCACAATTCCCCCTTTTATATTTATTAAAAAAGATATTTATAAGACCATAACTTATGAGTTATGGAGCAGAAGATTGTGCCTGTCTTAGGTTGTTTCTCCCAATG
>CM053745.1:51340016-51356007 GCA_028658305.1 Pachyuromys duprasi
ACAGAAATTGTGGTACTTTTACACAATGGAATACTATTCAGCAATTAAAAAGTAGGAAATCATGAAATTCGCAGGCAAATGGTGGGACCTGGAAACGATCATCCTAAGTGAGGTATTCCAAAAGCAGAAAGAAACATATGGTATATACTCACCTATATAGACCTATAGGATAGGAAGGTCAAGCTGAAATCTACACATCTAGGGAGGATATACAGGAAGGAAGACCCACGTTGGTGTGATCAATGCTCGTTTGGATGAAAAAATGGAATGGACATTGAGTGGAGGAAAAAACAAGCAACAGGACAGGAGTATGCCAAGGAGGACCTCTGGGGGCGGGGGTCAACATAGCGATGTATCAGAGCAGATATTAAGACTCGCAATCAAGCCTTTGGCAGAGGGCAAGAAGTGATGATAGAAATGCAGGAGGTTGGTGAAACTTGGAGAGAACAAGAGCTCCACAAAGACCAAACTGAGAAGGGCACAGGGGTCTTGTATGAGACAGTTTCTACAACCAAGGACCATGTGTGGATGTGGCCTGGAACACCTGCTCAGATGGGGACCATGATAACTCGGTGTAGGACTGAAGACCCTCGTGAGGGAAACAGGGACTGTTTCAGTCATGAACTTGATGGCTGACGCTTTGACCCTCTCCCATACATGCCGGGGAGTGACAGACTGGCTAGATTCCTAAGGGAGGACATTGCAGCCAGCCCTGAAGAGACAGGATGAGCTGGGGTTGGATGGAAGGGGAGGAGGTCCTCTCCTGTTGGTGGACTTGGAGGGGTTGGGGAGGAGATGAGGGAGGGTTGGGGAGGGTGGGAGGGAATGAGGGAGGGTGCTACACTTGGGATGCAAAGTACCTAACATGTGATTGATAACAAAAAGTAAATTATTAAAAAAAAGATTCCCTGTACTCTTCTCAAAGTTTGGTTATGATTCACAACATCTGCTTTGATACTTCTCTGGGTAGAGTCTTTCAGAGTCCCTCTGTGGTAGGCTCCTGTCCTGTTCCCTATTTTCTCCCTCTTCCTATGTCTGGTGTATTTGCCTTTCTGAGTGAATGTTGAGCATCTTTCCTAGGGTCCTCCTTCTTGCTTAGCTTCTTTAGGTGTGAAGGTTTTAGTATTTTTATCCTATACTATATGTTTAATATCCACTTACAAGTGAGTAAATACCACGTGTGTCTTTCTGCTTATGGGATATGTCACTGAAGATGATCTTTTCTAGATCACACCATTTGCCTGAAAATTTCATGATTTCCTTGTTTTTAATTGCTGAGTAGTATTCTATTGTGTAAATATACCACAATTTCTGAATCCATTACTCCATCGAGGGACATCTGGGGTTGTTGATTAGAAGGGGACGAGGGATGGGGATACAGCTGGGATACAAAGTGCATAAACTGTAATTAATAAAAATAAATTTAAATAAAAGAGAGTCATACAAAAATTTCTATGTAAAAGTACACTGAATATTACAGTACATTTACTTCTTCATAAGCTTGTTTAAGCAATTAACAAAATTGGTTCTTAAAGAAACAATAACTCCTTAATACCAAAGGAGAGAAATATAACAATGCTACAACTGAAATAATAGATGTTTTGTTATTTCATGCAAAAATGGAAAAATAGATAAAATATACAAAGAGATATAATATAGTACAAAGGTATACTAATTTTTCATCTGTTTCATTCTATTTCACCCCAAACATATGTTATCTAATCAAAATTAGCTGAATAGTAATTGCAGTCTTGTTTTCTCCCATATACAGTAGACAGATGGCTAACGAAATCTAACTTTTCTCGTATGTTCTGAGGATAGAAGTGAACAGTTTCATCAGCAAATAAATAGAAAGATAAATAGATAGATAGATAGATAGATAGATAGATAGATAGATAGATAGATAGATAGATAGATAATAAGGCCCTGACTTTTTTCCTTCTATATGACAACGTCCTCTTGCACATCTGACATGAAGACTGGCTTAAGTCACTAGAGTCTGGCTAGATTTTGTTTTTCCACAGTCTGCAGAAACACTTGAATGTCTGTTCTAAAATCCAACTAATCATATACCACACAATCATAATCACATATGTGAGTACAGAATGTTCGTAGGTATCTAATCAATTCCTTCTTTACATTGTAAGTAGCCAAAATTTTCCTTATCAATTTTTCCTTGTTTTTCAAAGAAATGCCAGATGGATACTTTATTGACTGAAATAGCTTTTTATCCATTAAAATCTCTGAATCATATTGTGAGTGTTTTCTTAGTAGCTTTGTTATATCAGCTAGAAAAAAAGTCAAACACTGAATTTCCTGCAGTTGTTTTATAAATATTACCAGTATCCCTCTCTATGATTAGTTTGATGCAATAGGGACAAACTAAAATACTTTGCAAAATCACCTAAAAACTCCCAGAGATATCCAATTTTATGTGAGTTATCATTTCTATTTGTTTTTTAAGATTCTCAAATATCATTTTATACATAGCTATTTGAGGGTTAATGTTGCTAGGGACATTCTAATTATCATTTTATTCCTCATGTCTTTGATTATCATTGACAAATTAATTAAGGTTTAAATCTGTGAAATACTCCCAGATCCATTCTATATGTTTCTGAATATTTTGTTATTTTTAAGGTAAGTCCTGGATAATATTTAATCCAACAGTGTAATGTCTATCTTTAATATATCTTCAGCAATCTTGTAAGTAGGTTTCACTTTTACATACTCTATTCTTAATGGTGACATGATAGTAACTAGTCTTATTTTCATTATTAATGGGACTTTTGACTCTAATATCTGTAATATATTCTCTTTTCTTTGGTGTTCAGTTTTTTCGATATAGTATTTATTAAGAGATAATATTTTACTTTATTCAATAATGAAATTAAACATGTTGGTTTTTGTAGAATACTGAATATTATCCATTGAAACATATTCCATGCTTACCTATTTGCTTTTCATTTGTTTGTTTTATCAATAGGGTTATTATTTATATTAACTATTTTTACAACTACTATTTTGTCTTTTCATTTCTCTTGAGTATTTTCAAAATAATTTTTCCCCTTTAATTTTATAATTATCAGTTTGATAAGGGTATTCAGAATCCTCTGCTTTCATGTTTTTGGACCACCAGTAAATGTTTTACTAGAGTATCTTACTCTCCTCATTCTTATCGTGTCTGTGTTATTTAACATTTAGTGAATTTTGAATTTATCTTATACATTTTCATTCCTTAAATCAAAGGCTTCAAAAAGTGGGATAGCCTTATTTTAGTGCCCCGCTTTGAATGGGTATACACCTCAGTGTCCATCTTAACTCTTTGTTTTTTAGTGGTATATAAATCATGATGAATTATTTTAATATTCTTGAACTCTAAGGTTCTCTATCGGATTTGGATGTGAGGATATTATGATTGAGACACTTGTATGTGGACATATACCAACTGAAACATGTAAACTAAGACACAGAGATAATTTGAAGAAACATACTAAAAATAAATGAAGAGGTTAAACAGCAACAATCTAAGTAATCCAATTAAAAAATGGCATACAGAGATAAACAGAGAACTCTCAATAGAAGAACATCAAATGGCACAGAAATTCTTAAAGAAATGCTCAAACTCCTTAGTCATCAGGGAAACGCAAATCAAAATGACAATGAGATTTCATTTTACACCAATCAGAATGGCTAATATCCAAAAATAAAGTGACAATATATGATGGAGTGGATGTGGAGAAAGTGGAACCCTCCTCCATTGCTGGTGGGATTATAAACTAGTACAATCATTTTGGAAAACAATCTAGCGCCTTCTCAGAAAATTAGGAATAGTGCTAACTCAAGATCCAGCTACACAACTTCTATGTATATATCCCAAACATGTTCAAGCATACAACAAGGACATTTGCTCAACCATGTTCATAGCAGCTTTATTCATACTAGCCAGAATCTGGAAACAACTCAGATGTCCCTCACCTGGGGAATGGATACAGATTGTGCTACATTCACACAATGGAATACTACTCAGTAACTAAAAACAAGGAAATCATGAAATTTGGAGGCAAATGATGAGAACTAAAAAAGATCATCCTGAGTGAGGTAACCTAGAAGCAAAAATACACACATGGTATATACTCACTTATAAATGGATATAGACATATAATTTAGGATAAACATACTAAAATCTGTACACCTGAAGAAGCTAAGCAAGTAAGAGGACCCTAAGGAAGTTGCTCAATCCTCATTCAGAAAGACAAACGGATAAACATTGGAAGCTGGAGAAAATATGAAACAGGATAGGAGCCTACCACAGAGGGCCTCAGAAAGACTCTACCCAGCAGGATATGGAAGCAGATGCTGAGAATAATAGCCAAAATTTGGGCTAAAAGAAGAGGGAGAAAGAAAGACCTGGAGTGGACAAGAGTTCCACTCCATGAGACCAATAGAACTAAAACCTCTTTGGTTCTCCAACCAAGGTCCATGCATGGAGATAACCTAGAATCCCTGCTCAGATGTAGCGAATGGCAGCTCAGTGTCCAAGTGGGTTCCCTAGTAAGGGGAACAGGAACTGTCTCTGACATGAACTCAGTGGTTGACTCTTTGATCACCTCCCCCTGACTGGGAAGCAGCCTTACCAGGCCACAGATGAAGACAATGCCTCCAGTTCTCATGAGATCTGATAGGCTAGTGTCAGATAGAAGTGGAGGACCTCCTCTATCAGTGGACCACTTGAAAAACTGCATGGAGGGTGAGACTAAGAGGAGACTTGGAGGAAGCTATAGCTGGGATACAAAGTGAATAAATTTTAAGAAATAAAAAAAAGATTAAAAAAGGTAAACATAACAAAAAATAATACGTTAATCAAATGTGGATGGCCACTACATTAAAAATATTTTTCCTAGACAATTTTCTTGTCACGCTACCATATAACAGTTTATGTATTGTTTTATACAGTTTTCTGGGGGAATTTATAAAATATTGACAATGAGTTTCTCCTTTTTCAATTCTACACAAGTCATCTTGGGTGCCAGTTTGACTCTGTGGGATTGTCATTTCTAAGGAAAGAAATGATGCTCATCACCATTTGGAAACCATAACAACTGGTTCAAGGCAGGTTCCAGTTTTGAAGAGATACCTATTCTCCTTAAATGATATTACATCGTTGAAAGCCATGTTTTCTAAGAGTGCTGTTAAAATCAGCCAATGTCCTGTGAGCACCAACACAGAATAGAAGCTAGCTCTGAAGGAGTCTGCGATGCTCAGAAAAGCATATGTCCTCCTATAAAGCAATCTAGAAATATTCAAATGAAATTTTAAAGTGTTGTTTTCTAATTTATGTGTAATAGAAACATTCCTTAAAGTGTCAGGAAATAATTATTAATTTTAAATAAAGATGCTCCTTAAGACAGTAAGAAAAGAAAGTGGGAACAAATAGCCTCATAAAGTGAAGGGTGGAAGCAGATTAAGAATGACGATCAGAAAAAAAAAAATCAGTCTGTGGGTAGAGGTCTATAGACATTAAATATAAAATGTGTTTTGGGTGTCCCCTTATGAAGGGGCACCTAGCAAATTTGAGAAAACAAATAGTGGATATTCTATTTGATCTGGGGCATATGTTCACAGACATGGTGACAGAATTATTCTTTTATATTAAGAGGATGATAAGTCCCTTACAGATTAAAGGCCAGGTGGTGATGCATAATCAGTAAGTACAGCAGGGTCAAATTGGCACCCAGTGGGGACACATGTACAGAGAGACACTAATAAGGTTACTGAAATAAAAATGTCATAGAGACAGCCAAAAATGTTATGGCTCAATCTATATAATCAAAATAATAAATTATGGATGATATGAAGGTAGAGTGCAGCTGCTGCAATAAAAAATAATTATCCTTTCTAAGCTTCTGGATCAGATCCAGTCTTTAGACCTGGGAAAGCACTGACTAATGGGAAGGCTAGTTCAGTAGAGGGAAGAGACCTGTGGCTGTGATATCACAATAAGTATATGCAGTTACGATTTTCCCACTTCACTCACAGAGAGAAGAGGTGTGTGGCACTCCTGCCTGTGAAAACATAAAAGTTAAGGGTAATGGCAGGATATTTAAAGGGCTGCTGACAAATAGTGTCTGTATCATTCATCACGAGCTAAAGGTAATATGTCAGCAACCTAAGCATATCAACAGAGGGTTAGGTAGACTGAATTGTAACCTGGTTTTAATCATTATGCTGAAATTATAATTATTATTATTTTGCTGAAATTATAATAACATAAAACTGTAGGTATTACGTGATCCATGAGATCAATAATTAATTCACCATCAATGATTAACATTCATGGAGATAACCTAGAACCCCTGCACAAATGTAGCCCATGGCAGTTCATTGTCCAAGTGGGTTCCATAGTAATGGGGACAGGGACTGTCTCTGACATGAACTGATTGGCTTGTTCTTTGATCACCTCCCCTGAGAGGGGAGCAGCCTTAGCAGGCCACAGAGGAAGACAATGCAGCCACTCCTAATAAGACCTGAAAGACTAGGTTCAGAAGGAAGGAGAGGAAGATCTTCCCTATCAGTGGATTTGGGGAGGGGCATTCGTGGAGAAGAGGGAAAGAGGGTGGGTTTGGGAGGGGAGGAGGAAGAAAGCTACGGGGGGATACAAAGTGAATAAATTGTAATTAATAAAAATTAAAATAAAAATATTTTAAAAACTTCTTAAATAAAAAAAAGAAGTATAGAACTCTAGAGTTTAAGGTTCATCGTATATTTGGAAAACCACATTTAGATTTATTTGTCAATTAAGTATATTTTTTCTAAAAAAAGAAAATATCTTCTTAGATGAATTCTGAAGGATTATAATTTATTAATAAAAATAACTCAAAGTATAATGATAACAACTCAAATTGTTCTTCCAAATATAATCTCAATTGATACATTTTATACAGTTGACAAGGTTTTAGAAAATGCAGAAATATGCTCAGTTCTCTCTCACTCTCTACCAAAATAAGTATGTGCTGGTTAGTTGTTCGGTTTTTGTTTTTGTCAACTTAGCGTTAGCAGAGTAATCTGGCATGATTAAGAATTGCCTCCATCTGACAGTTCTGTAGGCACATCTGCAGCATCATATTCTTTAATAATTTATGTTGGAGAGTCCATACCAGGTTTGGTGGGGCCACCCCTGGTTAGGTAGTCTCCAGTAGCACAAAAAAACAAAATGATGAAGCCAAAATGGAAAAGCGAGTGAATATCATTCTTCCTTGGATTCTGCTTTAGTTCCTTTCTCCAGATTATTGTCCTATTTGAGTACTTATGTTAACTCCCCTCCATGATACACATGTGATTTTGACAGGGAAGCAAAATAACCTCATTCTTCCACAGGTTTTTTCTAGTCATTGTCTTTTTCACACCAATAGAAAGTAAAATAGGCCATGGTCTTTATTCATAAGTTCATCCCAGAGCTATCCAAAGTGTCCCTTACTCCACTAGTTGTAATGCATTGTAAAAGGATCTGGGCTTTATAACATTGTATAGAGACTCAAACTGTATACTAATTTGATCACATCATGTTAATTACTGAAAAAACAAAAGGACTTAAAAGAAAATTGATACTGTACATTTGCCTTAGAATGTCCAGGATAACCATTTTATACAGTCATTGACCTATCATACTAATGTTTTTTTAGAAATAATTTATTTATTTTAATATTAATCACAGGTTATATATTTTGTATCCCAGCCATAGCCCCTTCCCTCATTTCCTCCCACTCTCCTCATCCCTCCCTCATCTTCTCCCTGCCCCCCTCCAAGTCCACTGATAGGGGAGGACCTCACCCCCTTCCATCTGACCCTAGCTTATCATGTCTCTTCAGGGCTGGCTGCAATGTCCTCTTCTGTGATCTAATTAGGCTGCTCCTCCCTCGGGACGGGGGGTAGTCGACAAGCCACCCATTGAGTTCATGACCAAAATAGTTCCTGTTCCCTTACTAGGGTACCCAGTTGGGTACTGAGCTACCATGGGCCACATCTGAGCAGAGGTTATAGTGTGGGTTTTAAGATTCTTAGTGAGATAGATTTTCCTCCAAATAAAGGGATCCTGTGTTCTTTATGGTTCTCATATCTCAAAATAATTATTACTAAAAAGCATCTTTTGTCTCTGGAGTTAGGCTATACATTTTTTAAGATAATGATTTTCACGCATTTTCAATTACTTTAGTGGTTAATATTTTCCTTTTATTGAAAATATATTTTCTAATAAAATATAATATGGACTGATCATGGTTTTTCTTCCCTCTTTCCCTCCTAACTACACACATTACCTTTCTGTCTCTCATTATAAATCAATCAGGTTTCTAAGGGGTAAGAATAAAATAAGGTCAAAAAATATAACACATTGAAATACAATAAGGCAAAACAAAAGAAAAAAAAATCAAGAAAAAGCACAATCATCAGAGACCCAGTCATTCTTCCAGAAAAAAAATACCTTAATAAATTGGAATTCCATATATATATATATATGGGGGACATGGTACAGACTCTGTGTAGGTCCTGGCCATGATATGTCAGTCTCTGTGAGTTAATATAATATTGATCATGTTGATTCAGAGGACCTTGTTTTCTTGGTGTCTGTCATCCACTATTGATCTTACACCCTTTCCACCTCTTAGTCCATTGGATTCCCTGAGACCTTAAGAGAAAGATTTGACTGAGCTGTACCATTTAGGGCTGAGTGCCACAATGTCTCTCAATCTATAGATAATGTCTAGCTGTGAGTCTCTGACTTTGTTCTCATCTGCTATATGAGAAAACATCTCTGAAAATGGTTAAGCAATGTGCTGATCTATTCGTATAGTGAGACAGCAGTAAGAGTCATTTTATTGTTATTTATATCTTTAGAAAAGTAAGTACTGTTTGTTTTTACCCTATGTCTCTGGGCTATCTAGTCTCTGGTCCTTAGTCATCTAACCAGTGGTAGCAATGGGTTCCATTTCCTGGAGTGGCCATATGTAAAATCAAATATTTATTGGTTAGTCCTATTAGTTAGAAGCACCATTGCCCTGTTATATCTTGCAATCCATAAAGCATTGCATATCAAAGATTTTATGGCTCCCTTGATGTTTGTGATCACTTTTGACATTATTTGGAATACATTTTGTAGCAAAGACATTAAAAAATAGGAATGAAGGCTCCATGTAGGCACACAGAGTGGCCTTCTCTGTATTAATTGGGTTGAGCCAGTCTTGTCTTTAGCAATGGACCCTTTACTCGTTCCTACCATTGATTAAAAAATATTCTGGCAAAAATAAAGCAAGTTAAGAAGAGGAGAGGATTGCTAAAACAATCCTCTACAATAAAAGATCTTCTGGAGATGTCTCCATCCCTGATCTCAAGTTGTACTTTAGAGCAACAGTTATAAAAACTGCATGGTAATGGCATAGAAACAGAATGGTAGATCAATGGAATTGAATAGAAGACCTAGAAATAAACTCACACACTTATAGACACTTGATTTTTGACAAAGATGCCAAAAATATGTAATGGAAAAAAGATATCATCTTCAACAAATGGTGCTGTTCTAACTGGATGTCTACATGTAGAAAAATGCAAATAGATCCGTACTAATCACCCTGCACAAAACTAATATCCAAGTGGATCAATGACCTCAATATAAAAACAGACACACAAAACCTCTTAGAAGAAAAAGTGGGGAAGATACTTGAACTCATTGGCATAGGAGACAACTTCCTTAACAGAACACTAATAGCACAGGTTCTAATATCAATAATTAATAAACAGGACCTCATGAAACTGCAAAGCCTCCGTAAAGCAAAGGACACTGTTGTCAGAACAAAACGACAGCCTAGAGATTTGGAAAGAATCTTCACCAAACCTATCTCTGATACAGGGTTAATAACCAAAATATATAAAGAATTTAAGAAGTTAAACATCAACATATCAAGTAACCCAATCAAAATAATTGGGTACATAGCTAAATAGAGTTCTCAATAGACAAACATAGAATGGCAGAGAAGTCATAAGGGAAATGCAAATCAAAATGAGCTTGAGATTTCACCTTAGACCCATCAGAATGGCTAAGATCAAAGACTCAAGTGACAACACATGCTGGAGAGGATGTGGGGAAAAAGGAACCCTCCTCCATTGCTGGTGGGAATGTAAACTTGTACAACCCCTTTGGAAATCAATATGGCACTTTCTCAGACAAATAGGAATAGTCCTACCTCAAGATCCATCTGTACCACTCTATGCATATATCCAAAAGATGCTCAGGTATACAACAAGGACATTTTCTCAACCATGTTTATATCAGCTATATTTGTAATGGTTAGAAGCTGGAAATAACTCAGATGGCCCTCAGTTGAGGAATGAATAAAGAAAATATGTCACATTTACACAATGGAATACTATTCAGCAATTAAAAACAAAGAAATCATGAAATTTTCAGGCAAATGATCATCCTGAGTGAGGAATCCCAGAAGCAGAAAGACACACATGGTATATACTTATGTATTAGTGGATATTAGACATAATATAGGATAATCATGCTAAAATCTGTACACCTAAGAAAGCTAAACAAGGAGGAGGACCCTGGGTATGGTACTCAACTTTCATTCAGAAAGAGAAATGGGATGGACATTGGAAGGG
Source organism: Pachyuromys duprasi (assembly GCA_028658305.1). Classification (NCBI taxonomy): domain Eukaryota; kingdom Metazoa; phylum Chordata; class Mammalia; order Rodentia; family Muridae; genus Pachyuromys; species Pachyuromys duprasi. The sequence goes on from CM053745.1 coordinate 51,350,676, forward strand.
GAAGAAAACAGGGAATAGGACAGAAGCCTATCACAATTGGCCTCTAAAAGACTACACCCAGCAGGGTATCAAAACATATACTGAGATGCATAGCCAATCTTTGGGCAGAGTGCAGGGAATCTTATGAAAGAAGGGAAATATAGAAAGACCTGAAGGGAACAGGAGCTCCACAAAGGGAGCAACAGAACAACAACAACAAAAAAAATCTGGGCACAGGGGTCTTTTCTGAGACAGATAGTTTAAACAACGGCCATGAATGGAGATAGCTTAGTACCCCTGCACAGAAGTAGCCCAAGGCAGCTCAGTGTACAAGAGGGTTCTCCAATAACAGCACCAGGAACCAACTCTGACATGAACTCATGGGCTGGCTTTAGGATCACCTCCATCTGATGGGGGAGCATCCTTATAGGTCCACAGAGGAAGACAAAGAAATAAGTCTTGATGAGACCTGATAGACTATGGTCAGAAGGAAGGGGAGAAACACCTCCCTTATAATTGGACTAGGGAAGGGGTATAGGAGAAGAAGAGGGAGGGAGGGTGTGATAGAAAATGGATGGGGGAAGGGGTACAGCTAGGATACAAAGTGAATAACTGTAATTAATAAAATAAAATAAAAATTAAAAAAAAAAAGAAGAGGGAGAGGGCAGGAAACAGAACAGGAGTCTACCACAGGGGACCTCTGAAGGACTGTACCTAGCAGGGTATCAAAACAGATGGTGAGACATGTTGGCCAAACTTTGGGCAGAGTACAGGGAGTATTAAGAAAGAAGGAGAGATGAAGGACCTAGGAGGGACAGGAGCTCCACAAGGAGAGCAGCAGAACCAAAGGATCTGCGCACAGGGGTCTTTTCAGACACTGATATTCCAACCAAAGACCATGTATGGAGATAACCTAGAACTCCTGAAAAGATGTGGCCCATGGCAGCTCAATCTTCAAGTGGGTTCCCTGGTGATGGGGACAGGGTCTCTCTGTGACATGGACTCAGTATTTGGCTCTTTGATCACCTCCAGTGAGGGGGGAACAGCCTGGCAGGGCCATGGAGGAAAATGCAACCTAATCTGATGAAATGGATATGCTTGGGTCAGAGGGAAGTGGAGGAGGACTTTCCCTATCAGTGGACTTGTGGAGGGGCATGGTAGGAGATGAGGGACAGAATGTGGAATTGGGAGGAGACAAGGGAGGAGACTACAGCTGGAAAACAATGTGAATAAACTGTAATTAATAAAAATAAATTAGTAAAAACATTTCAAAAGAATTACATTTTCTGCTTACTTAGAATGGATATACTGGTTTCTCTTACTTCGTCAAATGAGATGGACATTGGATGTAGGAGAAAACAAGTAGCAGGACAATAGCCTACCACAGAGAGCCTCTGAAAAATTTACCTAGCAGGGTTATCAAAACAAATATTAAGACACATAACAAACCCTTTGGCAGAATGCAGGGAATCATATGAAAGAAGGGGAGTACATATGACCTGGAGAGGACAGGAGCTCTGCAAGGACCAAATATATCAGGGCACAGGAGTCTATTATGAGAATGTCTCTCCAACCAAGGACTATGTAATGATATAACCTAGAACCCCTGCTTGAATGTAGTAAACGGTAGCTCAATATCCAAGTGGGTACATAGTAATGGGAACAGGACTATTTTGGACATGTACTCAATTGCTGGCTCTTCGACACCCCCACCCCCAACCCCTGAGGGAGGAACAGCCTTATTAGGCCACAGAAGAGGACATTGCAGCCATTCCTGAAGAGACCTGATAAGCTACAGTCAGATAGAAGAGGAAGAGGTCCTTCCCTATCAGTGGATTTGGAAAGGGGCAGGGAGGAGATGAGGGAGGGAAGGGGGGAATAAGGAGGGAATGTGGAAGGGGGCTACAGCTGGGGTACAAAGTACATAACCTGTGATTAATATAAAATAAAAATGTTAAAAAAAGTTGTCAGAACAAAAAAAAAGCTGCTTTTCACAAGGTTGTAGATGTAGAAGGTTAATGTGGAAATAAAAAAGTGAGCTAACTGTTAAGTGTTACAGATTATTGGTCTGATTAGGGGACATGAATTATTTTGATATCATAGATCAATATTTCTTTTTCCTAATGCATATGTTCTGAACTTTCTATACATAAAATTTCATTGCTTCTTGGAAATCTTACTTAATTTATAGTAAATTCAAGATTTTATTAATTCATATGAAGAATGTATAACATTGATGTAAATAATAATAGATATGGATCTTGTTTGGAGTTTAGACTTATGTATCACTAGGTTCACATCCATATATTTCTCATACATATATTTGTTTTTTTAAACGGTTTCATATAAACATATCTGATACTTTTTCTGCTCAGATTCATCTAGATTTGAGAGCAGAATAACTAATAGTTTGACCCCATTTTCTTTTTTACTTTGGAATTTATTTATTTATTTTTATATTAATCTCAGGTTATGTACTTTGTATCCCAGCCATAGCCCTCAGTCCCTCCCAATCCCCCCATCCCACGCTCATCTTCTCCCTGCCCCTTTCCAAGTCCACTGATAGGGGTGGAGCTCCTCCCCTTCCATCTGACCGTACCTTATCAGGTCTCTTCAGGACTGGCTGTAATGTCCTCTTCTATTTTCCATCCTCTGGACTGGAAAAATATTCCAAACCACTGAATTTTTCTGCAACATCTCATGCTTATGGCCATGAGAGCTGTTTTTACAAAGTGTAGTCTTTGCATCATGAGCTATTTTATATTGTATAACCTTAACAGAGTTGACTTTATTATATTATATGCAGGTACTTTATTGATATTAATAAGAGAAATAATATATAATTTTCATTGATTATTTGCGTACAATCATAATACTTTTCAACACTGTATTTAAACATCAGAGGAAAGATTAGTGTTTATTGAACAAAAAAGTAAAAGCTCTATACAAAGTAAATATCACTTCTTTTATCTTGTTTTCTACTAGAACTCTTAGTATTAAAATGCAGTGTGTGTGTGTGTGTGTGTGTGTGTTAGTGTTTGTTGGCACATGCACACATACAAATGTTGTGCATCTAACTGAAGACCGTCCGAGAGCCATGACTGATTTGAAGAGGTCAGAGAACAACTTTCAAAGTTTGTTCTTTCTACAGTCCGTTATATGGTTATTGGACTCAGGTACCACAGTTATGTAAAACACATCCTAGTTTTTGAAACCATCTTTCTAGTTCCTCATTCCATGTGTGCTTTTATTAGACTAATTTTATTAGTAATTTTAAAAATAAAGGTTAAATTACTTTTCGAAAAACAATATAGTATATGAAGTACTAGATTCTGATATTTGTCATTTATTCTATAAGAAATAAAACAAGACTAAGATGCAGTTATGCAATGTAGTAATTATCATTGTATGCATTTTCCTAGTGTCTTTATGTTTATTCATTGAGAAGGAGATGACATGAAAATAGAATCAGTTCAAGTGTATTTGGTGGAGCAATAGTTTTCTTGTGATTTAAGGAAATGGACTGCTGTTCATGCACGAATATGTAAATTAAATAATATAGATGGATTATAAAAAAAGTCCTACTCTCATATGTATGAGAACTTTAGAAAACCATGTAACTGGACTCCCCTGAAAAATGCAAAGGAAGTTTTAAGACGATTCTCCTATCTCCCTCAGCAATTGTTCACCACTTATATATACTCTATGAAAGGCTTCATGCTCACCATGGGTGCAAGAGTAAAGAGATACATAATGGCAACTCTAAATCTAAGTCCAGTTTCTCCCTATCAATTTTCTGATTTTAAGAATACCTTAAACTTAGATTAGTGTAGGTCCCTCACCTGTGAAATAAGACCAACTAACCTTGGTTATAGGAATATAGCAAGATCAATTAGTAAAAAAAATGATAAAACTATGATCACCATCATCTTCACGGTCATAGTAGTTGCAAACAATTGTAACTTCTGTGACAATAAATGATAAACATAAATGTATAAGACTTTGCATTAAAAATTAACACAGATTGATCTCTGAATAAAGCCGTATAAAATAATTTTTAAAATATTTTCTGTGAATTTGTATATAAATTAATAGTGTCTTAATAGGCATAACACTGATTTTCTGATTATTTCATTCTGTAATTATGTTATGCTTATGTCTATTACTTGTGTTCTGAAAAAATACAAATGAGAACATGTTATAAATTGTTGTTTATGAAAGAAAAACAGCAGTTGCAATAAGAACAGAATTCAAAATTGTAAAGTATAATCATAACTATTAAAACCAATAAAGTGTTGTGTGTAATCAAGCTTTCCTCTAAATACATCATACTAACAGCCTGAAATAAGTATATTCAGAGGTTTCAATGATATGATTTTACATTAATGCACGATGTAACCAAATGGAATTGTCTTACAAATTACCTCACATGCAGAGTAGATTTTTCTGCCATGATATTTGATAATAACCTATTGTGATCATCTATTTCTGAGGTTAATTTAATATGACAACATTAAATATTGAATTTCTATGATTAACCCTCCTAATTTAATTTTATGCTCACTAAGAAACCTTCAAATATGAAGTTCGGCATTTTCTATTAAAAACCTCCAGGAAGAGACTCTGTATCAGACATTAGTTTTTTTTTTTTTTTTCTCTCTTTGTGCACTAATTGTATTCATATTCTTATTTGGCGCATGAAGCTTGGCTTATCTGTGACAATTCTGAGACATAGAGATACTTGATATTTACAAATTAATCTGCTTAGCTTGATATGAACTCTGTACTGAGGTTAAGGATTAAGTTAAGGCTTAGAGTGAAGACTGTTCTGGGCAGCTGGCCAGCCAGCCTTAAGCATGTCTGCATCATTGCATGCTCCATACATCTTTTCTTGAAAGTTCTCCAAGTGAGAGATTATATGATTCATTTAATCAATATTGATAAACACTCACAGAGCTCCCTCTCTTTTGAACAGTGATTTAGAGAAGGAGCTGTGCACACAGACTGCTTACTAAGCTTCTCCATGACAAAACTGAGAACTGTGAGACTTTATATACTGTACTGTGTGCCTTACTCTTGTTCCAACCTGAGAAACAGCCCTTGTTAGATTTGTAGGAAATCTACTGGTAGTTAATACACACAAGACAAGAACTAATGTCAGGATGAAGATTCCAGACCATTCTGAGTATAGAAGAGGCAACTTAAGATTAGTTTTTTTCACAATAGCCACTAATAACATAAAGTACCTTGGAGTGACTCTAACCAAGCAAGTGAAAGACCTATATGAAAAAAATTTCAAATCTCTGAAGAAAGAAATTGAAGAAGATATTAGAAGGTGGAAAGACCTCCTGTG